>CM041050.1:23516094-24116094 GCA_023078785.2 Hyles euphorbiae
ACGTCCCGACGACGAGTACCTTTCAATCCTGTGTAGATCAGGGAACCTGACATGAATTCACAAAACGCATCCAACTTTGACAGATATGTATATTACGAGCCCACTCACAATATTTGAAATATCAAACTCACTATCAAGTCCACGAAAATTATATTCAAACAACACCACACAACTCTACATTTTACGAGCGTAACAGTTCTCTCGAATCTGGTTTGACTGTGGATGTCATATGTCAAAACAGTAGTGTCATTGTATGAATTTCTCGTGTCATAAGCGTTGGTACGTTATTATCCGGGTTTGTGATCGCTTATTTTATGCTCGTTACAGTGGTTTGCCGGCTTTGGAACGGGTTCTCGGTTGACATCCGCGCACCGTTAGCTTCGCTGATTCGTTGACCCGCGACGTCTTTGACTCTTTACATACGTGCCGTTCAATTATGTTTTGCGCCTATTATTTTCTATCATAGTTTATTTGTGGTTATTTTATTGGTTTTATAAACCGTTTTATTTTATTCTATTTATCTGGCACACGTTCAATTATGATTACCTAATCTTTTGTACTGATATTGGGTTAAAGAATTTTTAACTTGTGTTTCTTGCAGCGTATATTATAAACGAATTAATTCAATACCTTAATCAGCTAAATATCATAAAGTAACGTCAAGTCTTGCACTAAGCGGTGGAAATTATATATTTTATTTCTATAAAGTCATGTTTCCACGACCATGTAGGTCCTTCTACTGGTTGTAGACATACCATTCATTAAGTGAGGGCATCGAGGCCCTAATTCTGGCCGAAGAGTTCACTCTAATATCTGAATTGTCAAGATAGACTTGATATTCCTATCAATATAGACCAGCTTGGATCCAAATACAGTGCGAAGGTATAGCTCTAAAAGTTAATGTTTCTGCGTAAATAAAACATAGCTGCTATTAAATAACAATCACGTATTGCAATGTGAAGATGTTTATGTCCATTAGCAATACCATTTTATTACAAGTGACACAGACACGTTAGGCTGCAAATGTTAAGAGCGTTTATACCCTGCACGCGCTTTTTGGCTTAAAAACAGGACTTTTCAAATGAGTTAATAGCCACCAATAAACAATTTAAAGGAAAAATAATTATTACTAATTTTAGAAAAGGTTGTCATCTAGGGATTTTGGTGGAAAACATTATAGATTGATGGATAATTTGTGAGTACTATACGGATTACTGAACACAAGTTTCGTTATTTAGGCTTTAAATGACAATTTAGAAGCTTAAGATATCCGAAACCACTAAATATAAGATGAAAATAAAAATATTATCAGACTAATAAGACCCTTATGGAGGGATTTTGCTGAGAAAAATAATCTTTTTGTGTTTAGTTCCTGAAAAATAAAAATTTAAACAATGCGAAATTATTCAGAAACTCTCGTCAAGAACATATTTTTTTTCACCAACTTATCGTACATAATTTTTTATAGCAATTGCATATTACAATAGAAGAACATCTTATCAATAAATTACCATTTTTATATTTCAATAAAATTAGTTTTCATGTTTTCTACAAATATTTTAAAAACCACTATAAAACACGCTGTACGACGTGGATCAAATTAGACCGCCGCAAGGCCTTCTAGAGGGAGGACGTATCGCTCGTCGCTCCGGCCTGGCTGCAGTCGATTATGCCGCGCGTAGTAAAAATAGCCACGCGCGGAATGCGATTACCACATCTTAGTACTTTGGTAGTAAAATATTTAATTATTTTTATTACCTACAATGATTTTGTAGTGAGTATAAATTATGTTTCAGGTAATATAATGGGATGTAATTCCGAGGCTAAATTATGTTATGTATTGTAATATAAAATTAAATATATTTCGTAATTGTAAGGGGTTGTAAGGCCCCTAACACTGTTTATGTGTTCGAACACGAAATGATTAATAAAACGTCCGTAGTGTATACTGATTGAACACTGATTTTATTGCAACTTAACAATGTAATAATAACGAAAATATGATTACTATCTAAATTTGTATTATTCTTTGCTTGCACAGTAATATTTGTCTACTTATAATGCAAATAAAATATTTTTATGATATTATATTACAGTTACATTTCAATTGAATATTTGAAGCGCACGGATCAAAGTTGTTTGAGCCGATTGTATAGCGAGCCGACGCGGCAGCTCTACGCACACAGCTTTGGTCGCTTATGTGTGCGTGAAATTAACGAAGAAATACCTATAGTTGACTTTGCGCGCAAGGTGTATACGCTCTTAAGTGAGAGTTGCAGAATATCCCTACAAATAAAGTAAGCTTTGACACCATCATCATTTGTACAGAACCAAGTTTATGTAGCTGCACAGGACAGGAACATAATTTTCTTGCAATAACCTAAAAACACGTAATCAGTGTGGTAGTGGAATGTGTATTCAATATTTTCTATACTATTTATGCATCTGTATCAATCCATATACGACCCACTGCCGGTCACGGGCCTCCTCTAAAATCGAAAGTACGATTGATATAAGCCAGGCTATATGTTACTTATACGTGAAGTAATAATGAAATCAAATTCATTATTTTCCACTTGTTATTTTACATGTTGACTGTATCGACACAATATTTAATAAGAGGAGGAAAGTTAAATAAAAGTATAAGTGTTTCACAACATCAATATTTACCTTAACAGATATAAACAGTTATTGCTTACCAATACTTACTTAATCTTCTACGACATTAAAAAAAACTTCACACATCTAAATTGAAATAAATTATTTTTATCTATTTATACTAGCAATCGTATTCAACTTACCTCGTTACAGTAATCTAGTTTTTACACTTGTTAGATCACTCCCAATCTAATAACTTAATAGCCAGTCAAATTTCCGAACTATCTAAAGCTTACATAAACCCTGGGACGGATTTCATCAATTTGTTTATGTCATTTAAGCAAAATGTTTGTACCATGTGCTTGGACATAAAATTAAATTACTATATTTTTAACTAGATGGAGATAGATTAATAGTTGTACGTGTAGTTAAGGTTTAATGTGAATGGTAGTTAACAAGAACGAATTTAATGTTTCGCAACAGCGTAAGGCCTATGATGCGTATTATTCTTTAGCTATGTTACAAATAAAATGGAATAGGAAAGTGGTTTTGTTGAATTATTGCGATTCTGGCAAATGATTGGCGCAAAAAATATCTAGCTAAGTATTTTAATTGTGTTTATTGCTTGGAAAATATTAGTGTGAGTGAATCGGTGAAATTCCCGCGTAGTGTAGATTAATTTCGAAGATAAAAAATTATATAGTTAGAAAATTTGTTTAATTCAATAACTCACACATTACAATAGAGGTTTTTGACCTTACTTAGTTTATGATTGTAATGAGGGGCACGGATCGATTTTTTGTTTTTTCGTATTCGTTAAAAATAAGATATTATGATGTAATGATGAAAAAAGTTTTGAAACACGAGGCCGGGTAAAAAAAATTAGAAACAAAATATAAGATTACATAACGCATGTTTTTGCAACAATTTCTAAATATAATTTGATTAATTGCATCATCAGTTCAGCTCTTTATAACACGCATTAAAAATAAATCAAACATAACGAGATATTATATTTTATGACTTAATATATAATAGCGGATATTCAGTGGTTCGATCAGTATAATCAAAGTATTGCTATTTATCATTTCCGATAAGAAACCGAACCTAAAAATAACTGACTAAGTAATCTCTAAAGTTATTTCCTATGACTGATGAAGTTCAGCGACAACTTTGCTTCGATTTGATACCTGCATTGTGTATTTTTATAATAATCACGAATAAATGAACTCTTCATCAATTTGAAAAGATCTTATAAGAAGACGTATGATCAAATACGTCATTCTCTGTATCTCTTTATCACCCAATATATGCCACACTGCAGGGCATGTGCCTCCTCTACAATTGAAAGTAGTGGTTAGGCCATATTAGCCATATTATAGCAGCCCGGATTTGGTTCTTTTTACCCTTATTTTGACGGGCAATCACGTCAAAAGACATGCTACTACATCAGGTGCATACCGGGTATCTCAAGACTGCTACCGAAAACGAAGCCGGGTGATAGTTTTAGTGACTACAAACACAATGCAATTAAAAATTTCGCAAAGAAACGCGACAATTATCTTTTATGATTTTTTAAATATTGTAATTTTTGGGTGGTAAATCCATAGTTTTTGCTAAAATAATAATTTAAACTCTTTTATACTTTAGAGTATTTATAAATAAAAGGGTATACACTATTATTTTAGGAAAAAATGTATTTACCACCCAAATATGGCCATAGGAAAAAAAAAACAAAAAAAAATTGACGCTTTTTTTTTTCAACTTTTTCTGTTGCATTGTGTCTGAAGTCACTTAAACTGCCACCCGGCTTCGTTTTCGGTAGCAGTCTTGATATACCCTGTATAATACTAATCAGATGAGTCTCGTACAATAGCGATTGTAATTTGTAATAAAAATAAACAAAGCTATACAATGCAATCGATAGAAAAATAATACATTATTTACGAATTTCACTTTATTTCCAATCCCAATTGAGATTGATGATAATCGTCAGTCACCCAGTTGTTTGGGAACTCAAATTCTCAAGAGACAAGGGGGAATGCAAAGAACATACTCTTCTGTTTCTTTTTTTTACATACAACCTGCGTGTCTCAAAAATTTACTTCCTATTTGCACATTTTCATATACAGTTATGATTATTATTAAATCCTGTAGAAGACTATTATTTTTCTAAGTTGTATACGGTTTAGTTTTTGTCTTGACTGGTCACTTCCAATTGTTCCTTGTGGAGATTCTTGAAATTGTACACATGGATCCATGTTTGGGACTTTTAGCGTTAGACTAAAGATATTATTGGAGACGCTACATTTTATTTCTTTACATTTTATAAAATCTTTTACACCTAGCATTTTCAATATGAATGAGAGCGTCAATTATGTCAATGTGTCATTATAATTCATCCATTCAACTCGTTTTGAATTGTATAATTTGTTCGTGGTATGCAATTACTTAACAAGAATCTGCGTCTTTTTTATTTCTTAGTTCATGAGTAAATGGTTTTTGTTTTTTTTTATTTTATTTTATATAATGACAGTTACAAAACAAAGTTTCAGCGTCTTTGCACTTGAGATTTCTTTTATTCGTTTGAAGACACGCTAAGTACACTTAGCTCTTGTTTGTTTCTTTATGTTAGTGTCACTGCGAATACATAGTCGTGAGGTATTTAAAAAATAAAAGCAAAAATGTCGAATGTGACGTGTGTTAATCTATCAGAGTTTAGTGTTGTTAATTAAATAGTTAACTGTATTTTTATTTATCCACAAAACAAAACTCTTTTTAACTAGTTAATGTTAGGCTCGAATGTGAAATTAATTTATTACAACTATACCTTTTTGTAATAGGTTGCTTTGTATACAATAGTTTCATGGTAGTTTACTTTGCTTAAAATTTGTACTTGTATTTATTAGCATAAAAAACCAAATTAAATAATTTAAGCACAGTAGTGCGCGTAACGGTTGATAGATGGCCATTGTTGCCTTATTCTCATAATCCATCACTGATGTTAAAATTCGTGTGTTCTATAAAACTAACAAAGGCTAACTAAATAGGTTTCAATGCCACCTGAACAATTGTAACGTTGCCTTGGCAATGAACAGACGCCTACATCGCAAGTTTGTGTTACACTTAATTGCTCGCACAGTTACAGCTTCCTCCCATATTAGGCTACGTTTACAAGCCATTGTATTTGCACTTTTTGCAGCACAAATGTATAAACAGTAATTTACATATATTCCACTGTTTATTGTTAATACTCTTATATGCCTTGTCATCACACGCCTAGGCATAGGAAGAAAGGTTCTCAATAATTTGGGCTCAAAAAATAATTTCATACCACTTGGGTTCGAAAGCATGCAGGTCGTCTCGCCACACATTTTTATAAAAACTTATGCTGTTAAAAACGTGCTGTACAATGCCATGTGAACAGAGTTTGAGTGGTTAGTGTGTCATCGGAAGCAAAATCGTATACGTTTATTAGATTGCTATTAATTTGTTGGATAAATTACACATTATATGTTGATTTATTGTTAAGGATGGATTTATACTGGGTAGTAAATAAAGATGCTATGAAGGAAGTCTGCAGAATGAACAGAATGTGCGGAAGTTGTACCGTTGTGCTAATTTTTAAAGTAGGCGACACACTGTGCTGAAAGTTGACGGGCTTGTATGTTACTTAATGGTGTGGTGAACCATTCTTTATAGACTTAATAGTATTTTTAAAGTAAAAACTTGTCTTTAAACGGACCAGACCCAGCTGCCAGCTTGTTCATGGTGGCCGCGGGCTATAATCCTAGGGCACACTTCTATTTTTTGGAGGCATGTGTATATTGATAATCAATCACCACTCAATATAACGGACAAGGAAAACATCGTGAGGAAATCTGCATAGAGATTTATGATAATTTCTATGGTATGTAAAGTCCGCCAACTCGCACTAGGCAAGCGTGTTGGACTATACGACCTTATCCCTCTCATTCGTACTTTCGATAGTTGAGGCACCTCGTGCCTCGGTGGACGTATATGGGCTGATACAGTACAGTATAGGTATTTGATGATACTTTAATTTGGGTATCCTGGTTGTTGCCAGAATACATACATTGAAGGGATACCAACACCTCTTGCCTACCTCTTCTGGGAAAAAAAGGCGTGATACTTGTTTTTAAGCTTAAGCTAAAACCGGGCAGATAACTACTATTATCAAACAGACCCTCTGTACAATTTGGTAAGACGCCGACAAAGAGTGCTGAGTTCGATGTTTCTGGGATTCATATACCTATTTGTTTTCGATTTGAGTTATGTGACATTGAATTGTTTGTTCCAGTTTCGAACACCTCACAACACTTGTATCCTAATTTTGAAGCAGGACGGTGTAATTGTATCTAGCGCTATTCATTTTATGATTGAGTAGTTAAGCTTAACTTAATATGATAATAAACTGTTGTCGGTAGATATTTAACATACATACATACATACACATACATAAACTCACGCCTATATCCCAGAAGGGGTAGGCAGAGGTGCCAGGGCACCCACATTTCGCCTTTTAAGTTCCGTCCCACTATGTGATAGGTGGCGAGCCTATCGCCATATCGGGCACAAATTCCTGACTCTGGGCTGATAATTAATAGAAAAATCCAATATCACTTTGCCCAACCCGGGATTCGAACCCGAGACCTCAGCTTTGTAACCATACCTTAGTACAACTACGCCACCGAGGCAGTATTTAACATTAAAATCTTATAATAAATAAATTATTCATCCCACACATAACGCTTAAGAGCCCATAACAGATTGATAGATTTCACATCTCACCATTTAACACATCCCTTAAATTGCTTTCAACTTAGCGTACCTTTGTCAGAAAGTTATAAAACGTAAATACAGATGCTATTTCCTTGTATAAGATTTAATTTACTGATAAATCTTGGAGAAAATGTATGTTATATAATGCTTCTTTATACGATCTGTTTAATAAAAAATTGTCATACACACATATATTTCTAAGTTCAGCCATATTTCTTTCTTTCTGTGGCCTTATATTAATTATATTATTTGCAATTAATTACAAACTATAAAATGCCGGCTAATCTACAATAAGCCTGTGTGGAGGCTTCTCCTCTTCGGCCTCTATAAATCAAACTATCGATTATACGGTAACCCGTAACTTGCAAAAAAAAACTATATTATAACAAAAAAAAAATTTTTAGAAATCACTTTGCCACGCCTTCATATTTCCTTACAGCACATAATGTCTTAATTAATTCATTTCACTGCGTATTCTAGCGCGTAGAAAGCAAATTGTGCATTGTGTTGAAAAAGTAGCGTTGCCATTGAAATTAAGTGATAAGCTTCTCGCTTCCAACAATAAGTAACTTGCTCCAGTTCACAAACTCGCATAGTTTCTAATCCTAGCTCAGGCACGGAGTTAGTAAACCTATGTATAAACAAAGCGAGACGGATTGAAAGCAAATGTAAACAATGTATTGCTGTTAAATATTGTTATCTTTAGTACAAAATTTTATAAAGGAATTGAATTTATTAAACACCTAATAATAAAGGAACATTGTCAAAAGAAAAAGAATATACAACACGAATAGTGACTTCACCAATATTATTAGCTCTTCATACCAGAGGAATAAGCTTTTCGTATTGAATTATCTATTTGAAAATGGGCCTAGAAGTGATATGCGTCGCCGTGATTGCGTTGGCCTGTCACAATAAAGGAGAAATAAGCTTGACGAGCTTGACTGTAGATGATGGCATTTGTAGTCTTACTATCTTACCCCTTGTATATATAGGAGTAAACTTAAGCTTATGTATTTTAATTAATTCAGAACAACGACTCTATAAAATGTCATAAATATCAGCCATATTAATACTCAAAAGCATTATAAGTTAGTTACATAAATTAGTTTCCGAACCAACGACCCTGTGTTCGCCGGTTCACGTGGTTTTGACACAAGCCGTGTCGTGTGCGAGAAATCGCTTGTACAATAATTTGACGTAAACAGCGGCAAAAGGGCGTAACAACACGCTCGCCCGCGCCTCGTGTGAAAATGACATTTTAAAAGGTTGTACCATTCGTTAGTAAAGTGCCATAAAACAAGCCAAAATGAATTCTCAGATCGGTGAATTTGACGTTAAATCCATCTTTGGTCATGTGTCTGAGTAATGAGATGTGAGTTATGGCATTAAAATCTCAAATTTAATGTGCCAATATTTCCAATGTGTCAGAAATAATTCAACTTAAATGTAAGTTTAGCTTTTATAACATAATTCAATTACACCATCTAAACTAGTATTTTAAAGAGGACAGAATTGATTGTGTTTTTCCATTGAATAAGCTCTGAAACTAATGGACTGATTTGGAAAAAAAACATTTACCATTCCCCATAGGGATGCCAGCTAGAGCTTATGTAATAATGGCAACAAAATAATACCAATTTATTTTGTAAATAATAAATCACGATTATGCATTACTGAAGATTCGATCAAATCAGATCCTAAATCGCTTACTTGATTTATTTAACTGCTTTGAAATTTAACTAGTATTTCGTTCCCATCTGTGTTATTATGCAGAGGTCATCTCGTATGTCACTTGAAGTGTCTAAATTGACACACGGACAAAATTCCAGACAGCTTTTGTTAGCGATGGCGTGATAAGTCACTCTTTCTCCAAGAGTTCGCCGGAAAAGAACGGTTCGGGTTCATGAAGATCGTTGACCTTGTTTTTTGGGCCGAAACGAAAGTAAAGCTATTGTTGCCGCGACCCCGGGTCAAAGATCTGTCGCAGGACAGTCATCTGTTTTATAAGGAAAATATCTGTTCTGTATGTCTGTATCAATTTGTGATAAACAAATTGAGATATTAATTAGTATGTAGTCTACTTTTAGACGGGAATCTGTTTTAAGAAGATGGTAGAACCGAAGATCCAAGTTACTGTAATCCTAGTACTAAAATTGTTTCTATGACGTGTTCATAACTGAATCGAAAATATCTTAATTATGTATGTATTATTGTGAAAATCTATTCACCCCTCCACCCACAGCCTTCCCCCCACTACGATAACTCATAATTTATTAGCAATGGGGTATCACTAGACTCAAATAAAACAAATACAAATATCCAGAGAGCCACGTGCCATTTGAGGGTTTTATATAATTCTTTCTACTATAATCTTGACATTAAATAACACAATGATTGTACTGTTATTTCAAATCAAGTATATGAAAAAGTAGAAAATAACACAAATAATTTTGTTGTTTTTTTAAAATGTTGATTTCATTTTATCATAATATTCAATAACAGATTCACTCAATTGTGCCAAAAGCCATATTTATAAGAAACAGTTTAATGTGAAAGCAATATAGGTTTTTTTATTTTAAAAACTATAATAGTGCTATCATTGTCAACAATAATTTAATAACTTTTTCACGATTCATGTCGCTACGGCCTAGTAACTGGTATAGGAACGAATTTGTTCCAAGAATTAATGCTATACAACCAGAGCCTTCCTAGATAATTAAGCCCAAGGCATATTATATGTTAACGTCGAATCGGAACTTAAAAATTATATGTATATCACTTGCATTTAATTTAATTATTACTTTGGAAATGTTGTGCAACAAGACAAGGCAATACATGCCCTTTCATTGGATCGAACGCAGCCGAAGTCTATCGGTTGTATTTATAAGGCAACACCGACAAGGCACGTCACGATACTAAATCACGAAGATAAATTCACGACCGGCATGTACAGATGTTCAATGAAGATACTGTTGTCGATAATCTCATTGAAACAGAAACGGATTTGCGTGGACCGCTCCCGCTAAACAATGCAAAGAGCGTTTGTCTGACTTATACACGTTCATGCAATTACATACATTGTGTTGCACTGAACTAGGATTCCTAAACAGAAACTAAGCTGATAGTAATCTAGAAGAATACTAGTTTAAACACTTTAAAAAGTAGATGCCTTTTGAACGTGAGATTAACACGGTAAAAGCTTTTACAGCTGGAACACTAGTTTGTGAAGATGAAAGGAAGACACGTAAAGCAGATGTATCTATAAACCACTCTCAAAATACTTGCAAAATTAATACTATAGTTGTTTCGAAAGTGTATTAAAAATGTTTTACACAAGAAGCAACATCGACATCAAAATTAACGATGTAATTCTGAATTACCCTCCAATAGCCGCGCAGCTCGACTATGCCAGATTAAATATCTATTAAATTGTTACAGCTTTAATAGTCAATAAAGTAGCGAGTAAAAGCGGATTCACTCCGCAATCACTTGGCGGGTACGAACTGAAACAAAGGTCATCGCGATTCAAGGACCATTGAATTGGGGATGAGCTATCACGACTCGCGGAAGCGTTATACAACACTTATGAAATTTCACTTTCATAACAAACAATGTACTGATCAATAATTAAGTGCTAAAAGGTCAATTCTAATGAGTCATTTAGGTTCCCAAATCTCTATACCCGAGGCAACACTTTTTGGACGGTTTTCGTTCATTAATCGGCCATCGGCACTTTCTACGTGTAGCCCACGTGTGAAAACATAAATAAGCGTTCAAATAGCTGCAAGCGAAACCGATGTATCGTGTGAAATTTTATTTACAGTGCACTTAAAAACGTGACCGGTCAATGTAAACACTTTGTGTTCGGTTGCCCGTGGTTATATTGTAATAGTAAACTAAGACTTACGAAAAATATACATACATAAGTGCGCTATGTCGAGAAGTCAGTGTTCGCATTAACGTATTTCTTGTTTTTTAGTGCATGTGTGGGAATCATATGAGTCATTTATAAACTAAAAACTTTAGTCGTTTGTCTTTTATGTTATTGTGTTGGATCTGATATTATGTCATATAAAATGTCACAGCACTACTATTATTCTAGACAATTGTGTTCAAAGAACACATAGATTGTTAAAATTTCAGTTAATTATGTATTTCATCTGCTTAAATTATTGCACCTTCACTGGATGCAAAATCTATCAATTCAGTGCGAAAATGAGTTTCCAGGTCACAACTAATGACGTCACAATCGCAGTTCTGTCACAGTAGTGCGTGATAACTTCGCACCTTACTGTAAATTTCTAATACATGTTTTTTTTGTGTGCCACTTCCATACGCAAGATAAATGCTAATGGTAGAAACAGATGATCGCCGTTGATGATGATTGCGATTAACGTTCCACATACAAATGACAGTGCTCACAATATTTTTTATCTTTGCGAATCATTTAAAAAAAATCTGATAAAGTACGAGTATCTAGTGATGGAAACAATGAAATGACGCATTTAAACATCGTGTGTACACACAAAGGCTCTAAATGCCTGTTAAGTCCCTCGTGATTGCAGGATGAAGGTAATTCAAGTGGCGCATTAATTACCGCGATTTTCATGATTGTTTGTCTGTCTTGATAATGCCTGGATGATTCATTGTCTCCATTGTTAGTGATATTATTTAATACGTTTTAATAGGTTACGCCATTCGTGGATCTGAAGTTTCCTAGTTTTTGTATCTCATTGCAGATCTTAAAATTCAAATTATAATTGTGTTTATATTCTTCTTATCCATATTTATTTGTATTACGTCAGATTGCCGGCCCTTAATGTTCAAATAGTAGGCTTTATTTTGTATGTGTCTAAGATTCTTATAAACTAAAACATTTTAGCTAAAGAACATTCATGCAATTTTTAAAAGTTACCGATCCTTCGGGCTGGAAAATGATGTAACATAACTACTAAAGAATATAAAAAGCCTTGAACTTTGAAGTTTGTCACGTGACCTTTAAAGGTTCGCCCTTCAAACCACGTAGCCAAATAGAAACCTCATCCTATCAATTAATTCACCATGGGATTTGAAACGTTTAGCCATGAATGCCATCGTTTACGTGACCATACAATCTTGTAATCATTTTATTTGCCTACCTATGAGATATTCTTTATCGTGCTACTTTGCTATTTCACTTGCCATCTGGGCAAACGAATTTGATTCTTAAAGCTACCAATATAAAGTGTTTAAAATTTGATTCAGATTTGCATGGCATGGATAATTGATATATTTTTTATTGATATTTTGAAAATGGAGAAGTTCAACGAATAAATGTTCTGATGACGGCGTCTCAATGTAACAATTCGTATCTGTATTTCAATTGCCTTTTCACTGGGCAGCAAAAAATATCTTTATTTCTGTCAATAAAAACTTTTCTGATATTACGATTTCTAAGATCGTACCAAATTTACGTGGGCTGACAGATTAATTTATGATTGCCTATTCAATTCAGATTCAATTGGTGTCTCCTAATATAGAATATTAAGTATTATGTTGAAGTGTTGATCTTCGCATTTGAAATCATTAAAGTGGTTTTAAGAAACCAAGTAGTCAATGATTTAAAGATAAATACTAATTAAATTCTTCTAATATAATATGATATTAAGCAGAATTATGAAGTGTTGATCTTTGTATTTTAAAATCATTTAAGTGGTTTCAAGAAACTGGATATGTCAATGATTTGTAAATAAACACTAACATATTTTATTATTCCAAATAATGAATACAGGTTTGATACTTTAAACACTTCTCCTCAATTTGAATCGTTCAACAAACATCTTAAAGATGTCCAAAATAAATTGAAACAATTAACCTATATTAAATCCTGCTATTTCCACCTACGAACCACAACCGAACCATAAGAATGAATATTTTTCCTTCAAAGCGAAAAACTATTCGAATGCACTAGATCAAACGGAGACGGCTGAAAATAGAAGCACTCAAGACATCTTACACTTGAACCCAGTTGTTTTGTTAACTGAATGGAACGCTCGGATCTTTCAACAAATTGGTTTTCTTGATGGCTAAGTGCAGGTTTGCGGGAACATTGGTATGGAGTACTAAGAACCCCTCGACGTCTAGGACCCCGAATGGAGCCTAAATGAGAAAGTGAAATGGTAAAAGTGGAAAGCGAGCGAGGGCTGTGTTTGTTTATGCAGATGATTGTTTGGTTCTGTTTACATATTTTTTAGCGTGTGCTCAGGGTATCTTAAAGCATTGTGTTATTGATATAATGGTGACTTAGAGCCGCGGCATTGTTGGGTTTTATTTTCAGTTCAAACAATTAAATATTTTATTTTACCTCCGGTATAAAACTAATACGTACTGGCATTAAGTATATCACCAGAAAATATGTGTTAAATTCCTAACATCAGACTTTAAATGCACAGAAGCATAAAACTCATTTGAAATCCCTTTAGACTGACAAGCATTACGAGGCAAAATCCGCTCAAAACTTTTCGGTAGCTCAAACACTTGCAGCTAGTTTCATTAATTAAACTATTTAATATAGACGGACACGCAATTACAGCGTGTAATTAAGCCGATGAATTTGCATGAAACACGTCAAAAATGATGAATGACAAGCGTTGGTGCACGATAACCGCTCGACTGAAACTTTAACTATTCGTTTACGAGTAGACGGCAGTCGGCGTAACTTTTGTTATTCACTTGTGCAGCCATTTGCATTTTTACCGTCAACGCTGTGGAAATTAGTTTATAGTTCGCTACCTTAATTGTGCTTTTCGGTTTTCCAATCCGATGTTTAAGAATAGGAAGTTTTTGAGGGTAGAATTTATTTTAAATTGAATATTGTTAGTTTGATACCTTCAGATTTTCTAGCGTGGAACTAACAATTTAGTTAGAATATGGAAAAGCGGGGATTCGAACTTCATACAGATCGATAAACGTGTTTCATAAAATTATTGGCAGAATTGTCGACATACCGATGTCTTGCCATTTAAAATTTAAACTTACTAAAATTTAACCAAACGCAACTATTTTTTTAAGAAAAAAATACACACTATTCGTATAAAACCCAATTAATACAAACCACCATTGAAAACCCGGAACAGCAACACTCAACGTAACGCTCGCATCCGCTGACTGATTTAGTAGATCGACAGTCTGCTCTACGACTACAAATATCAATTTCCGTAACACATAAAGATGTAATTAAGTGCATTAATAACTCAAAATTATCGGCTCCATTCACCAAGTGTTGGTTTCGGTCTCACGCCCACAGGCGCCTGCACGATCATTACATGCTAATGTGGTCCTGACATTTGCACAGAGGAGAATCTAGCCATTAGATACAGGAGTTTAAACTTAGTTTGTATGCTCTTGTGGGGTTATATGCTACTGGGTATTTCTAGGCAAATAACAAACAATAAAAAATAAAAAAAAGTTTATTGCTCACCACTAGTTACAAATATACAATATTGTTATAGACACGAGAGCACAAAAGGTATTATAATTATACATTACACTAAGACAATTATATGACAGTATATGTGGATGTAAATACATACTTAATTACGCATATAAAATAGATTCGGTGAGTTATAACCAAAATCGCCGTCAATGGTATTATTATAGCTTTACACACCCTTTGCGCCAACAATACGCTTGGACGCGACAATGCAACGTAAACTCAGCGCCACAGTGAGTTTCGGTATCGCGTGACAACTTTTAGTTAGCGTAATGTACTGTGGACTTACCTTTACTCCATACACGCACTTTGATTATGTAAACAGTAAAAAAGCTTATAAATACTGCAGTGGAAAATATTGTTTAAAACTAACGCAAATACTAATTGTTGATTAACTGAATGAATTGCACCTTAAAAAAATACAATTTAAGTGAAGTTACAATAATGGCTACAAATATAATTGAAATCAAGCCCAAAAGGTGTTAGGACCCCATCAATGCATGTGAGTTCGTCTCTGCATCCGCATAAACGTTACAAACACCTTACACTTTGTCGGGGTATAATCGTGTGATTTATCTGCTGATTATTATGTTCGTACCGTTGAGAATTTTAGTTTTTGTTAGGTTACAAGGCGCTATTGTAAAGTCCTATGTTAGTTGCAAGTTGAGTGCTTGAATACTAACATTAACAACTCAGTACTGAGTGACAGACAGAAAACTTACAGGTTGTGGATGAGTCAAAAGCATGGGACTTCGTTAAGAATGCATTATAAAAAGGTAGAGTAAAACTTAGAAATTGTATATAGGGATAAAAGGCCGCCTTTTGTTACACATATATAAGCACTTTGTGTTAATATGTCTGTTCATTTGGGTGGTGTACAATAAAGTATTTATAAATAAATAAATGAAAAGACATTGCAAAAAATACTAAATGTAGCATCAAATATTTTACGGATGTTCATAGTATCTAAGTTTAAAATTAATTAGGTTTATGTAGTAAATTTACTATGAAATCGGAAAAGTTGGAAAATCAACTTACTGATAAGTGATAAAGTCTATTCAACCTAGTTGTCACTCAGTTGTTAATTGTCAGTCATTTGTACCATTTATTGGCAAATATTTTCCCTCTTAGGAGGACATTAATTCAAAATCAAATCAAGCGAATTACGTCACAATCCGAACGCATTTAAACCATCTGTAACACAATAAAAGCAGCCCACGATTGACTGACACAATCCATATAAACGCATGTTATATCACCATTGCGCCATACAAATACGGTCCTGTGAATACAAGGTTAAACAAAACGAATATCCGACCAATACAAAATTTGACGTTAAATAATGACAATTATTGCAAACTGCAAACATTTTGCTCGGCGTCATTAATCAAAGCGGTCGATCAAAGCCGGAGTCAAACAAAACTAATTACAGGTTTATTTGCACATTAACATTATAATTTCTATAATGATTATGGATTAATGATTTGATTGTGTGCGTGTCATTAGTTGCCTGATATTATTAAGGCGAAGATATAATTGGAGTGGAAAAAATTAGGACATCAGCTGTATTGTATTACAGTTAATTATATTATCATTTATTTTGGATTGCGAATGTTATAACATCTTTAAATTCTTTTATTTCCAATTTCTTGTGAAACTGTTTTTGTAACATAAAAGTATCGTAATACTGTGTCTTCTAAATTTAACAAGAGCGTAAGTGTTATTCAAAACGTACATATGTAAATAAATAAAGAAATACATCCAATATACATACATAGTTCTAACCCCACATTGAGATCAATTAAGTCTTGTGTCGTGGGTATCAAAACCACGAGAGAATTTTCGGTCTTACAAACACCCAGACCCGGACTAATATTTGTAGGCTTCACAAACATTTATCTCGTTGCGAGGATCGAACCCGCGGCTTCTCTTTAATAGCCGGTGTCTAACCAGTTGTACCACGGAGGCTGTCATTATAACGTTTCGATAATGAGAGATAGTTGGCAGTCAACAGTTCAAGGTGAGATTTCCATTGTTTTCTACTTTTCCATTAATATTTACACTGGCTGTTACGCGGAGGGAATTGTTTTGCTTAATGAACTTAATTGGATTCACCTTCAGTTCTTTCCCTTTTGATGCGTTTCGTTTGATTAAATGAGATTTATGAATACAGTACTTTAAGAGTCGAAATATTTTTAACTAGATTTTGCTTCTGGCTTCCATTGTGTGGAAATGAATCGAAAACAGTCTTTTTCCTAATATCAGATTTTCAACCAAGATACCACAGAAACTTACATCTGCATTCAGAAATTAAGTTGCAAATGTATTAGTATGGGCATAGTTTATATACCAAGCTACCGTATTTCGGACGATCGTCTATTACGTTACATATACAATATAATAAACTCATTTGCAAAAAAAACGGGCACCTAAGCAATGAACCATTTCAAATGTTACTATTGGTTTGTTTGATAATTATAGGTAGTTTTACTTTCACAATTTTGTAAATTAATAAGCAAATAATCGTTTTCGTCAGTATTATCATAAAATTTTGATAAAATTTATGGGTTTTAATGCTAAAGTTCACTAGTAGTGTATGCTCGCTAGTAGTGCATATGCTCGTGAAGTAAAAGTTAACAAAGATTTTTGTTTGTTTTTTCTTTAATAAAGTAAAAGCAGATAAATGTTTAGTATCGAGTGTGACCCCCTCTAGCTGAAATCACAGCTTGAATTCGTCTGGGTATGCTAGCGAGGAAATCCCGGATACTTGCTTGCGGAATACGTTCCCACTCCGCAGTAATCACATTCTTCAGCTCTCTGATGGTCTGCGGAGCCGGTTGTACTGATCTCACGCGTTGTTTCAGAACGTCCCAGACATGCTCTGTAGGATTGAGCCTGGTTCTGGAAGAAAACCATGTACCCAACCACGGGATGATCGTTTTCTTGTGAGTCGCGCATTGAGAAATCGCAAGTCTTCGTATGTGGACCCTAAGAACAACCTCGAAGAAGTAAGAAATGTGCATATTAGTCTATGGACGGTCAGGAGGAGGCTTCTCGCGGCCAATATACGCAGTCATCGCCCGGCCCGCGGCCCTAAGTTACTCCGTGAGCACAGAGTTGCCAGGCTTAGGTTTGCTCGAAATTGTGAGTCATGGACTCAAGAAGACTGGAATAGGGTATTGTTCTCCGATGAAGCCAGGATATCTCTGTTCGGTGAAGATCGACGTCGGCGAGTGCTACGAAGACGAGGAGAACGCTTTGCAGAGACTTGTTTTGAAGAAATCACACCTTATGGTGGGGGCTCTGTTATGTTTTGGGCAGAAATAAATTCAATGGATCGTACAGAGTTAGTCTTCATTGAAAACGGCTCACTGACTGGACATCGATACATAATGGAAGTTCTAATTCCTCATGCACAACCCGCATTGGCCGCTTTAGGCGAAGACTCAATTTTTATGGACGACAACGCTCGCGCCCACCGGTCTGGCGATGTGGAAGCGTATGTGCAAGAGGTCGGCATTCGTCGTTTGGATTGGCCAGCTCGAAGTACCGACCTCAATCCTATAGAGCATGTCTGGGACGTTCTGAAACGATGCGTGAGATCAGTACAACCGGCTCCGCAGACCATCAGAGAGCTGAAGAATGTGATTACCGCGGAGTGGGAACGTATTCCGCAAGCAAGTATCCGGGATATCCTCGCTAGCATACCCAGACGAATTCAAGCTGTGATTTCAGCTAGAGGAAGTCACACTCGATACTAAACATTTATCTGCTTTTACTTTATTAAAGAAAAAACAAACAAAAATCTTTGTTAACTTTTACTTCACGAGCATATGCACTACTAGCGAGCATACACTACTAGTGAACTTTAGCATTAAAACCCATAAATTTTATCAAAATTTTATGATAATACTGACGAAAACGATTATTTGCTTATTAATTTACAAAATTGTGAAAATAAAACTACCTATAATTATCAAACAAACCAATAGTAACATTTGAAATGGTTTATTGCTTAGGTGCCCGTTTTTTTTGCAAATGTGTTTATATATTTATACCTAGATAACAGGACTTACTTTTGAGATGATAATAATAAATAAATACTCTGAAAACGTTCATGTAAAATGTAACAATCAGATGAAAAGGAAAGGCGGTAAAGCGCAATAAAAAAAACTCATTTTTCGATTTTATGCTAGCAAGGATACACGCAATTAGTGTAAGGGCCGGGATTTGCATTCATTTTTCCCCTTCCGACTAATCGCCCTCGCCTTTACACGCAGACCCAGCGACGCCCGAAAGTTCCGATTTTATAACACTATAAAATGATTCAAACTTATTTCCATTCCCTGCAAGTTGAGAAAAGAAATAGCTGTACGTTTCTGTAACTATTTTTATGACTGCTCAAAATAATGTTTTTATTACTTACTCAATCTACCAAGCCCTCTTATAGTTTAACTGAAAACATTTACGTGAAATTCCTAAATACTTAATACGTATCTACATTCTATGTAGAGATTTCTACCGAATTAAAGTCAGCAATAGTTTTAGTTTATGTGATATTGGAAATACTAAGTAAGGGTGATTAATTTATCTTGAAATAAATTAATTCAAGCGTTACAGTACTCGTAATCGATTAAGTATGTCATTAAATAAATTTATTCAAGAGATACACGTAGTCTCGACTGCAAAATTGAGTCGAGTATCGAATTGAGTTGGAGGTTTTATTAAAAAAAATTATAAATTCACGAATTTTAGACCTTAAAGCGATATTTGTTTAGAACATGTACATTTATCACTCGATATATAAATTCACAGGCGGCTAATTTAGAAACAATGATAAATACTTTTAGAAACAAAACACAATAATCAAAATAATTTTCGCATGGCTTTATGCCGTTGCAAATAAACTCCTCTGCAAATTAATTAGCGGCATGAAAACAAACAATAAATCGATATTAATCTAAGTGTTACTCGCTCACCCTTAAATGGCCCGGTCTGGCCTTGGCCTGGACTCGAGCAATCATCTCGTTTATTAATTGACATAATCGTTTAATACTGCATTACAATTAATTTAAATTATGCGTGGCTATCATGGCCTCGCTTGGTCTTAAAGTCTTTGAGACTTGACGGGACAGATGCAAAATTAAATGACTTAACAATTGTTATAAAACGTCAAAGTGACATAAAGAATTGACTTGACAGGACAATTACACTGATGACTTGACAATTGTAATAAAATGTCAAATTGACATGACAATTATCCAGATGACTTTTGGATTGGGATAAAAGCGTTTATGGCGATTGACCACTTAAGTCGACTTTATATGGGCACAAAGAATTAATACATCATATTTTACATACGAATGTCAAGATTACAATGTTGTAAGGCTCTTTATGGATTATGGTATACAAAATTAGGGATTTTAAAATGTAGAATCATTAAAATAAAAAGGTTCATAAATAAAACCTATTTGGAACATCTTATCTGAGTTTTTACGCTCTTTCTGGAGACAATGTGTATTATATTAATTTAGAGCTTTACCTATTCCAATTTTGAAAAGCATCTTCCTTCCTTCTGCATTGCCTATCATAATGTCTCAGATAGTCTTTTAAAAACTGTCTTATTTATAATCCCACACCTTTTCAGCAATATCTTTCGTAATAATCGATTCGTTGCCACTAAAAGACATGGATATTGCAATGGCGGCCGTAAAAAGGGTGCTCGTAAAAATTATGCTTTATTTTCGGCAGCGAAACTTGAGCCAATGAAACTGTATTTATGAGCACCAGTGTACTACCCACGTGGCAATGTTATAATTTATATTAATGTGTGTTCTTATAAGGACCGACAAAGTTATTTAATTGAGCTTTATATCACAAACGGTATGGGTATAAAATGTAAATCCAGTTGACTTTACAGCTGCCGTTTTTATGTTCTAGTTGGTCATTGATCGAACAGTTGTTTACTGCTAATTAAATCTGTTTGTTTATAAACTGTAGGTCTTGGAAATAACACAAATTATTTTTGGATTCTAATTTAGCTTGAATAGACCTTTCAATTGTATGCTTGATTGTAGAGGAGGCCCCTGCCTTGCATTGTGACCTATATAGGCTGATATAGATATAGTTCAAGACAAATTTTCTCGACGCTAATACATACGGTTCTTAGAACAATATTAATGTTTTGTCTCATTGGTACCATCACGAAAGCATATAACAGACCCTGAAATCCGGAAAAAAAACTTTGCAAATATTTATCTTGTCTGAAGACCAAGACCGCGGACTCTATTTTCATAATAATTTTCTTTCCACCAAGGTCGCTGTCAAATAGCTTTGTCTTTAAAATATCTCCATAACACGCAATACCCTGATTTCCCCCCAACCTTGACCAAACGCATCCCACATACTGAACGTACTCGAAACAAGACGAATGGCATTCTACGCCTACACGTTCATCTTTATTGCACCGCTTGCGAATTGGATACAAAATGAACGTAAGTGTACACTTGACTCACAATTTGTTGGTTTTAGGTTAACGCTTTCGTAGGTTGGTCCTTGACATCGATTTATTTGTGCCAGCTGACAATCAAATTACCCATCTGATGGGAATGGAGGGAAATTTGCATTAGAAATAAATAAAAGAACAGCTAGAATATCGAATCACCATAACGAGACTTTGGCAGGCTATTTTATAATCTTATTCTATCTGCCTTTGCCTACAGTAGTTTGAACCATAATGCAGAATTATTTTGCTCTAATTTAACCAGCTCCCTACCTGACATCAAGTTATTAGGAAGTTTCAAAGGTATTTGATAAATAAATGCTGAAACCAGCTACAGTTTGTATGTTCGCTTGAATTGTTTTAAGCGCCATGTCCTCAAAACACTCGAGCTTTAGATTCACATTTTCAGATTACAGCACAATAAAAACCTGACAAAGTAAAATAGCTTAATGGCGTCCTTACGCCGGCATTGGTCTCAAAGGCATTAAAATGAAGTACAGAAACGTTGAATTAAAGTCCAGAAAAGCGAAATAAAAACGCATTAGCCGCGAGCACTCTCTTGACACCCGCATTCAAACGGAGCTCATATTTAGGTTAGTTGAGTGAAGAGCCTTTTGTTCCACGGGGTTTTGTTCCGACCACTGCGCCAATGTGGATGTGTTACGCTTACGGCTTTGCCGTGCGTATCATACGCATGGAAGACAAGAACTAAATCTTGGATTGGAATTATGGGTCTTTTGAAGCTTAAGAATGATCATCGACGATTAAGATGCCGACTTATCACTCCATACATAGCAGTTTTGATTGTTATGGTAAATGCAGAGATGGAGGAAGAATATAATTAGGATGAATTTGGAAATATTCTAATTAAATGACTGTCGGTATTATCGAATAAAATCAACATTGAGCTGTTAGAATTTCACATAGATAGGAAGCGTATTTTGCCTGCCATAAAAACGTAGTGAAATGATAAAGCCTTTAAAACATGTTGTCGCACTAGGAAACATCGATTGCGGAGATGACTATCTATTCAGACATATAACCACGATAAACCTCACACCACAATTCCCACAAGTTTATCTCATTATCACATAAATAAACACATTGCATGTAATATTTACACTGTGATTATTTCCCGTACAAAATTACATAACTAAAACTAATAAAATTATTTAATTGCAATATAATTCGTGACCTATGAAATCGATATCGCATCATAAAAGGAAATCAGAAACCCAAGCGAAACAGTATGAGTGAAAGTTGGGGTTATCAGATACTAATAAAGCCATATAAGGTGGGATACATTGTATCCGTAATTGGCGCAGTTAGGAAAACTATATTGCTGGCTGTAACGGAGTAAATAATATTGCGGTGGTATTTGTTGAATAAACAATTAAGTGCTTAGACCTGGTTGGTTAATGAGTCAACAGTATTGTTTGCTAAAAATTACTCGGCTTGCCTTTTGTTTGTTTCCATGGTAATGAGGATTTTTTGTTGTCCTTTGTTTACTTTGTAGTTTCACGGTTCTTGTTAAGTGAAAATATATTATCACTTTCCTGTGCCACAGATGACCGGTGACCCACTGGGTTTTTTAAAAGATTACCACGGTGACCTCAAAGAAATACTCTGCATTTTCATCGGATGCCGTAGTGCCATAATTGCCGTAAAGAAAAACCTCGTTCATGCTAAAATCCCTAGTTTATTTTTGCTTAAGTTTTATTGTAGCTGTTACTACATAGGACATGCATTATATTTTTGCTAAATATTACATCAAAGATTTAGCCATATACTAGTTGAATTATTTCATTCTTTTCAGTAATATTAAAGCTAAACATAAATTTCTATTTGTTTAATTACTTCATACAAACATATTACACTCTTGAATTATGAGCTTTATTGCAGAAACGTAAATAACTTACGTAATAATTTATAATTTTGTAGGCATAAGCATCGCGGAATCTTTGAATACACCGCGCGTTCTCGGAAGCTTCCTCTCGTCTTATTTACGTCACTGTTTCATTATCCCTTTCGGTTTTATGTTGTTAAGCTTGTTAGTTGTCTATTCAGATTGTTTGAATCACAGACGACTAAAAATACAGACGGCCAACTCCATACAAAATTTTTAACACGTTATGAAAACTCACACATCGAAACCAAACATGCTTTTCTACATATATAATTCATTCAAACTTCATCGGATCTTTCTTTCTTTTCATTGATAATTTTGTCACTGACCAATAGTATTAAAGAATTTTGTTCATCGTTTGGTTCATCGTATTTGAGCCATCTCTTTCGTACGTTATACGTATGTATATTTAGATGCGTTTCCGACCAGGGCTGGAAATCGGTACTTTACCGAAATTACCGATTTTGAAATATTTAGGGATGTACGTTATACTCTCAGCATACCGATTTTTACTACCGGAAATTTACCGGTTTTATATTTGGGTTTCATGCTTATATACTTAAATTTATGGATTTAAAATAAAAATAACAAATAAAACCAAGTTATAATTCTAAACCTTTACTCAACAATATATTCTTTGATTTATTTGATGTTATATTTTTATATTACAACACTTTTATTTTAACATTTTTATCCTAATGAATATTATAACCTACAATACTATTTTATACATCTTCAGATTAATTTAAAAAATTTCAATTTGTTAATATCGCTTAATTTTATCTCTTAAAATTCTCTTAATTTTAGGACCAATAAAACAATGCCAAATGTAAGAACATGACTACAGAATTGAAATATGCATTGACAAATAAAAATTTAAATGGAAACATTAATTGTTGCAAATTATATTTTACAATACCATGAAGCAGCACAAGATTGCTTTGTTTGTAAATTTTATCTAAGAGACAATTATTAACGTAAAGTAAATAACAAACAAAACGATTTAGCTTACTTTTGGAGAAATTGAAAAGGAAAAACAAGATATACATAATTAAAATAAGCTATTAATTAACAACTAATTATTTAAATCATTGAAAACATTAAATGCATCATTATTATAATATATTAAAGGAATAGGCAAAACATATGTTTGAATATAGTCATTTAAAAGAATTTTAATGCTATTACTATTATAGTATGCACAATTTAGGTCTATAATATACTTTTATAAACTACTGCATTGCGCTGGATTTGAAAATATAACCAAAATCTTTAGCAAATGCATTTTATGAGAATCTTAATTATATCAAGAAGTATAAATATTATAAACAGATTATTAATGAACATAATTACTTCTGTTGTGATTTAACCTTCGCCAATATTAACATATAAGTCTACAGTGTAGTGATCCTGCAGACGCAGTAGACTGTAGAGACTTTCTTTGTACTTCCAATGATGAACCCATTTACCTGCGAATTGCTTGGACTGGAAATTTGACCCGAGTCTAGCCTAGAATTTATAAAACAATAAAGAAATAAATACTATAAGGGCTCAATCTGTTGAAGTTCACTGCTTCCTGAATTTACATAAATATAACCATAAAACATTGGATAGTTATAAATGAATATGTTATGAACTTGAAAATACCTATACCGAAAAATGGCTTTAATCTTACACTGTACTGTGCTGGGACGACTCATTTACTTTTCACTGCAGAGCACAAGCCTCCTGTACAGTCGAGAGTACGAATGAAAGGAGTAAGGCTACATAATTCATCAACTCGACACTAACAAAAAGTTATCTTTATCTTATCACATGTTCAGAGATCTAATAAATCTGTATTTTAATGGGTATTTATTTCAACTTATTGTTATTTCTTATATTCCTGTAGCAGATTAAACTAGAAATAGGGTCACAGCGGAATAACATATTATTATAAATATTTACCTTAATTATGTCAGATGAGGTTAGATTTATGTTTTTCAATAATTTGGTATTTCTTGCTCCGCCAACGTAGCTGTTCACTTATTAAAGTGTTTGTATATTTTGTTTGTGAAGGCTGCACAGATATTTCTGTTTTTTTTCGTTTGTGCACTCGGGAACAAAACACATAGCTAAAATTAATAATTATCACGTAAATCACAAGTCTTTAGACGATTACGATTTACACAAACAAAACTATATCATGTTTGTACTGCTAAATATTTACGTTACTGATTACAAAACAGATGAAATAACATGTAATTAAAAATAAAATAAGCAAATCCAAACTAAACAACAATCGACTGTTGAAAAATATGGCAGCAATATGGCGGCGACAGCGCACGCCGGCACACGCACACATTCATAAAAGTGGCGGAGCGTGAAAGAGATGGGGCGAAAACGGCATATGAGAAAGCGAGATAGAAATTTGCGTCACTTTTTAAGCCTGAGTTAAACCGGCCTGGTTTGAATGATATATGCCCAAATACTGGAAAGCCAATTAACTTTTAACTCCTGTTAACTAGCTCTAATGACCTGTTAAATTGATTCCAGTTAAATATAACTTCGATTAAACCACTTAAGAATTAAATATTTAATGGGGCATTATTCATCCGATTCGTATTCTCGAAAGCAACTTAAGAGTTTGACAGCTGTCAAACAGTCAAATTTTTAAGAATTTCTAGTTTTAAGCAGCCGTCGTCTTAAGGCCGCCTGCGACCACTCTTAGGGCCAAATACTGGAAAGCCAATTAACTTTTAACTCCGATTAACTAGCTCTAATGACCTGTTAAATTGATTCCAGTTAAATATAACTTCGATTAAACCACTTAAGAATTAAATATTTAATGTGGCATTATTCATCCGATTCGTATTCTCGAAAGCAACTTAAGAGTTTGACAGCTGTCAAACAGTCAAATTTTTAAGAATTTCTAGTTTTAAGCAGCCGTCGTCTTAAGGCCGCCTGCGACCACTCTTAACTTTCAATTCTACATAAAATTTACTAAAATGACTCTCGCTTCGGTTTCATCGCTGTCTGATGACGATATAGCTTCATCAAGGCGAATCAATCAAGAAAAAAATCAATGCTTTTGACAAATACAAAGAAGAAAACATTCAAACAAAGTGAGGTTCCGCCTGAAGAAAGAAACTGTTCTGCATCTGTGTTCCTTGCTGGAGACAAAATAGAACCCACTACAAATAGAAGTCGATTGATAAAAACTTGCGACCAACTGTTACTTGCTTTATGATATTCTACGACAGGCAGTTACCAGAAGATTATTGGAGATGTATTTCATGTGGAACAGCCGACTGTACAACACAAAGTTGCAGCAGAGTTAGTTAAACTACAAAATCGTGGCATGGAAATTCCCAACTAACAACAACAATGCCATATTGCGAATGATGTCTATGCGATCGCAGGAGTGATTGAAGTTATAAATTTCATACATATAAGGATCAAATCTCCAGGTAATTTCTACTTATAATAATGTATACATAACTATTAAGCTTTTACATGTACACAAATATATGTTTTCTTATCCTATTTTAACTAAATGTGCTTCTAAAATGCCTAGCGTATTTTATATTGTGTAGTAATCATTTAGAGTATCCCTTTTTACTGTACATAATATTATATTATTAATCATAGAATAGAATAATATATTATGCACAGTATAAAGGCACACTCTAAATGATTTCTACACAATAATTTATATATATATGCTTGTTGGAATCAAAACATTTAGCAGGTAATTGGCTCTTCCCCAGCCCACTGTACCCCATATAACCAAGCTCTCTAAATAGTTGTAGGGCTAAATATATAATATAATATAATTAATCATACAATGATTTGTACTGATTGTAGCTATTCAGTATATACTGGAACAATGTTCAACTACAATAGTAGTTTCCTATAAAGAATTCAATTTTATGAATATATTTTTTCAATTTACATAAAATTATTTGTAGTTTGAAATAAGAATATTTGCTAGAGCTCTAATTTTTATTATCTTGTTTTTAGGAGGACCACAAGCAGAAACATTTAGAAACAGAAAAGGCCATTTTTCTATAAATGTGCAAGCAGTCTGCGACCCTAACTTGAGGATAAGAAACATTATAGGCCGATGGCCAGGAGCGGTGCATGATAGTAAAAATTTCAATGATTCTCCTTTATGTGCATTTCTGGAAAGGGGAGACTGAAGAAGCTTACAATCAAGACCATACTAAAACAAGAAACCCAGTGGAGAGGGTCTTTGGTTTTACAACAAAGATCTTCTTGTCTGCAAGTTGGGCTATAAGTTTTTGAAAATTAGCTTACTATTATAGAGGCATGTGCTGTGTTACATAATATAGCATGTTCCCAGAATGATCATATATTGGAGATTGATCTTTCTGAATCATTTCCACCAGCTCCACATAGTATAACCAATGAAAATGTTGCAACAAGGAATAATATAATAAAATACATATTTTAAACCGTACAGTGCATTTTATTGAATTACCATGGAATGAATACAAATAAAAATGAGTTATGTTTTATTGTAGTATATTTATTTTAATAACATCATTAGTACATATTATATTTTTTTAATTATCTACATTTCTTTAGATCTGTCTTACATTTATATCTATATTCCTTTATAAACACAAAATAATAACAATTATTTTAACATTAATTTAAAACTAAATTAATAAATGTACTATTAAAAATGTACAATAGAAATATAATATGACATTTTTTAACAATGAAAATAGGTGAAATAAACAATTTATTTTATGTATTACATATTAATTAAAATTCATAACATTCTTCAACTTTGATTTAAAACACTGTTTTCTGATGCAAATATTTCTTCCTTGACACAATTTGTCTCATTCTTTTTTGTATATTTTTATATTACATACTCACTTCAAAAGGGTGTGTATTGTCCAAATGATTTGTTGTATGCATGATTTCTATAGCGTTACCTGCAAAAGTGTTTAAGTTAAAGTATGTCATAATTTTATATATCTCTTTTTATTTTTCATATATATTTGTTGAGCTTACTTATTTAGTCTATAGCTGATATACATGGCACTATATATATGAGCCATATTTCTTGGACAGTCTTATTATATAGGTACACATTGAATATTTATGTACTCCACTCCAGCTCCTGAAACAAAGGATTATTTATAGTTATACACATTGTACCATACTTTATTTTCCATATTTATTACATAATACTACTATATGAGGAGGAGATAATATATAGGAGGCATAATATGAGAGAAGCCTATAGGTACCCAGCAGTGGGATCCTACAGGCTGTAGATGATGATGATGATTTAAAATGTGTGAATAATCGATTCATATTATATATTAAATAGTTAATTATCATATAAATTCGTTAAAACTTAGAGGAATACGTGTATACTTACCTGTTTATAATATCCAGCACAGCTTCTTTCTCATATCGTATTTATTTACATAGTCTTCTCCATTTGGTACTTAGGTGGTTCTGCAGCCGTTGTTTGGTATTTTATATACCTATTTATTGAAAAGATATTCCAAAAACTAACTTTAAAACCGAGTGCAATTGTAAACAATAAATAAAATAAACAAACATCATAATATTTTTAATAAACTCGCTACGGATATAGGTCATAAGTTTTTTCACCCACATGATTTTATTAACAGATTTTTAAAATAATAACATGGCAATATATAATATAGCTTTAAACATAATCGTAACAAAAGTAAAAACGTTACAATGATTCCTCATATTAAATATAAAGGGTCAAATTTCCAATTTAGGGAAATCATGTATGAAGAATATTGCGTCAAATGGAACGTTTATATTTATACAATAAAAATTGTAACTGAAAACAAACTTTTCGTTAATCTGTGGAAATTTAGCTGGATGTTTGCTGAGTAGACCGATTTATGAGCTAAATGGCTATCCAGTATTTCATTTCGAAATTTAACAGAACCTCAAAATAACGTCATATCAAATGAGTCCGGTGGCTGAGTAGCAATCCAGTATTTGGGGGTTAGCTTATTAAATTCTACATAAAATTTACTAAAATGACTCTCGCGTCGGTTTCATCGCTGTCTGATGACGATATAGCTTCATCAAGGCGAGTCAATCAAGAAAAAAATCAATACTTTTGACAAATACAAAGAAGAAAACATTCAAACAAAGTGAGGTTCCGCCTGAAGAAAGAAACTGTTCTGCATCTGTGTTCCTTGCTGGAGACAAAATAGAACCCATTACAAATAGAAGTCGATTGATAAAAACTTGCGACCAACTGTTACTTGCTTTATGATATTCTACGACAGGCAGTTACCAGAAGATTATTGGAGATGTATTTCATGTGGAACAGCCGACTGTACATCACAAAGTTGCAGCAGAGTCGGTTAAACTACAAAATCGTGGCATGAAAATTCCCAACTATTAACAACAATGCCATATTGCGAATAATTTCTATGCGATCACAGGAGTGATTGAAGTTATAAATTTCATACATATAAGGATCAAATCTCCAGGTAATTTCTACTTATAATAATGTATACATAACTATTAAGCTTTTACATGTACACAAATATATGTTTTCTTATCCTATTTTAACTAAATGTGCTTCTAAAATGCCTAGCGTATTTTATATTGTGTAGTAATCATTTAGAGTATCCCTTTTTACTGTACATAATATATTATTAATCATAGAATAGAATAATATATTATGCACAGTATAAAGGCACACTCTAAATGATTTCTAGAAAGAAAGAAAGAAAGAAAGAAAGAAAATTCATTTATTATTGCATGGCCACATACAACATTCTACACAATAATTTATATATACATATATATATGCTTGTTGGAATCAAAACATTTAGCAGGTAATTGGCTCTTCCCCAGCCCACTGTACCCCATATAACCAAGCTCTCTAAATAGTTGTAGGGCTAAATATATAATATAATATAATTAATCATACAATGATTTGTACTGATTGTAGCTATTCACTATATACAGGAACAATGTTCAACTACAATAGTAGTTTCCTATAAAGAATTCAATTTTATGAATATATTTTTTCAATATACATAAAATTATTTGTAGTTTGAAATAAGAATATTTGCTAGAGCTCTAATTTTTATTATCTTGTTTTTAGGAGGACCACAAGCAGAAACATTTAGAAACAGAAAAGGCCATTTTTCTATAAATGTGCAAGCAGTCTGCGACCCTAACTTGAGGATAAGAAACATTATAGGCCGATGGCCAGGAGCGGTGCATGATAGTAAAAATTTCAATGATTCTCCTTTATGTGCATTTCTGGAAAGGGGAGACTGAAGAAGCTTACAATCAAGACCATACTAAAACAAGAAACCCAGTGGAGAGGGTCTTTGGTTTTACAACAAAGATCTTCTTGTCTGCAAGTTGGGCTATAAGTTTTTGAAAATTAGCTTACTATTATAGAGGCATGTGCTGTGTTACATAATATAGCATGTTCCCAGAATGATCATATATTGGAGATTGATCTTTCTGAATCATTTCCACCAGCTCCACATAGTATAACCAATGAAAATGTTGCAACAAGGAATAATATAATTAAATACATATTTTAAACCGTACAGTGCATTTTATTGAATTACCATGGAATGAATACAAATAAAAATGAGTTATGTTTTATTGTAGTATATTTATTTTAATAACATCATTAGTACATATTATATTTTTTTAATTATCTACATTTCTTTAGATCTGTCTTACATTTATATCTATATTCCTTTATAAACACAAAATAATAACAATTATTTTAACATTAATTTAAAACTAAATTAATAAATGTACAATTAAAAATGTACAATAGAAATATAATATGACATTTTTTAACAATGAAAAAAGGTGAAATAAACAATTTATTTTATGTATTACATATTAATTAAAATTCATAACATTCTTCAACTTTGATTTAAAACACTGTTTTCTGATGCAAATATTTCTTCCTTCACACAATTTGTCTCATTCTTTTTTGTATATTTTTATATTACATACTCATTTCAAAAGGGTGTGTATTGTCCAAATGATTTGTTGTATGCATGATTTCTATAGCGTTACCTGCAAAAGTGTTTAAGTTAAAGTATGTCATAATTTTATATATCTCTTTTTATTTTTCATATATATTTGTTGAGCTTACTTATTTAGTCTATAGCTGATATACATGGCACTATATATATGAGCCATATTTCTTGGACGGTCTTATTATATAGGTACACATTGAATATTTATGTACTCCACTCCAGCTCCTGAAACAAAGGATTATTTATAGTTATACACATTGTACCATACTTTATTTTCCATATTTATTACATAATACTACTATATGAGGAGAAGATAATATATAGGAGGCATAATATGAGAGAAGCCTATAGGTACCCAGCAGTGGGATCCTACAGGCTGTAGATGATGATGATGATTTAAAATGTGTGAATAATCGATTCATATTATATATTAAATAGTTAATTATCATATAAATTCGTTAAAACTTAGAGGAATACGTGTATACTTACCTGTTTATAATATCCAGCACAGATTCTTTCTCATATCGTATTTATTTACATAGTCTTCTCCATTTGGTACTTAGGTGGTTCTGCAGCCGTTGTTTGGTATTTTATATACCTTTTTATTGAAAAGATATTCCAAAAACTAACTTTCAAACCGAGTGCAATTACAACATGACAATAAATAAAATAAACAAACATCATAATATTTTTAATAAACTCGCTTCGGATATAGGGATTAGGGACATAAGTTTTTTCACCCACATGATTTTATTAACAGATTTTTAAAATAATAACATGGCAATATATAATATAGCTTTAAACATAATCGTAACAAAAGTAAAAACGTTACAATGATTCCTCATATTAAATATAAAGGGTTAAATTTCCAATTTTGAGAAATCATGTATGAAGAATATTGCGTCAAATGGAACGTTTATATTTATACAATAAAAATTGTAACTGAAAACAAACTTCGTTAATCTGTGGAAATTTAGCTGGATGTTTGCTGAGTAGACCGATTTATGAGCTAAATGGCTATCCAGTATTTCGTTTCGAAATTTAACGAAACCTCAAAATAACGTCATATCAAATGAGTCCGGTGGCTGAGTAGCAATCCAGTATTTGGGGGATTGACGTCTTTGAGGAGCTATTTTTTTTTTCGAAATCACAAGGAAGAACGTCAAGTCCATTTGACTAAAATGTGTGTCTGGTAATTTTACGTCACAAGTCACAAGATTTGTATTTATTAGTAATAATTTCAAGTGACAAAAAATATTTCCTTAAAATCGTTCCTAATATAAGTTGTAACAATGCTACACTTTTTGTCATTCAAATGGTCGGACCTTAAGCTGTCTTATTAAACTTATAACTAAGGCATAACTAAAAGAGGATTGACGCTCCCTTTATAGTTGTCACTTAGCAAAGGAAATGCGTTCTGCCTGAAAAGATTTAATGGCTGACAATGGCCACGCGCCATTTTGCAAGACGTTGTCGGCAAGATGTCTGCACTTCCTCGGTGCTTAACTAAACGTTAGATTTTATATAATCCATTAACATTCCTACAGTACTGCTTAGAATGACACTATAATAGCGGTAAAGTGAGAAGGTTTCTAAATATGAATACATATTTGTCATGCGGAAAGGGACTCAGTTTTTGGGGAGTATTAAGTTTGAATTTGGAACGTGGTGTGGTAAAAAATATGAATTTCCCTATCTATTTTGGCCGCAACGTTAGTTTTAATTCTAATAAAGGAGCCAGGGGCATCATAATTTGTGACAGAACAAATTCATGGGAAATAAAAGGCTTTTCACGTGAATTAAATGTCTTATGTCCCGGGTATCAGCCATCACAAGATAACCATCAGTTGTACGACACTAAAACTCGGAGTAAATAATTGGTAAACATGGTTTTCTAATAATTGCAATAACCTAATTCATCCGACCATTCGTGTCGCTGGGTATTTATGAATGCACAATCGTATGAAGGACGTTAATGTAGCGAGCTGAGAGCAGCGCCATTGTTTCAGTACAATTGAGTGGCGCGGTTCGGTGTCGCCGCCCGCCTGCGCCGTTTCAGATAAGCCGCCATTCAAAATTTAATTTATTGTATGGATTCAAGGGAAATATGAAATATTTACGCCTAGGTATTGTTTGTTTAAGCCCGGTTTTATAGACTGATTTGATTTTGAAAAACTTCTGTAGTTTAGTTCGATAAATCAAGATTCATTCGCTCTTTCTATAAATCATCATCATCCCTGAGTCTACTGTGTGTATGGTTAAGATATTAAATATTTTGAAACACCGCTTCGTATACCTACCTCCCTAGAGTGTAGATCATCTTTTTGTTCATTATAGTAAACTATTGGATTTCAAACATATATCATTTGCAAGTTTTTCAGTAATATTTAGCTTTTAATACGTAATGAATTCCATAATAGTCACCACACAGAAGTTATATAGCTTAGTGAAGTTATTATTAAATAACAGTGGTTCTTTTTAGTCATACAATGATATTTAATCCCAAGCCCGGCTGCTGCAGTAAACTAAAGAAGTTTAACAAATAACAACAGGGAAACAACATTTTCAACGCGCAGCCTAAGTTAATTTTTAAATAATGAAATAACAAAAAGCAGTAAATGTAACAGACTGCTAAGAGCTGCTGTAAGAGACTATTTAGGAAGTGAAAGCATTTTAGGAGTTCACAGGACGAAACTTACACACTCTGAATTATCTCATACGAACATAACATAATACCTATCTAAATTATTATGTTCGTGCTTATTGGTCACTTGAGTAATCAAGGAATTTTGAGGGAACATGTGTATCTTAGAATTTTCTGCGCGAATTTTAAGGATATGTTAAGGTCACCAATCTGCATCTCACCAAAATAGTGAACCAAAGCCTAGCCTTAAACCTTATTCATTATAGAAAAAATCCTTTTCCTATAAGGGAAGGTATATCTTGATGTACACAATGGAATAGTATTGTTTGTTTACTATGACAGACCGTGATGTTTGTTTTTTGCTATCAAACGATCGTCGCTCTTATTCGAGTGCGACGTTTTTGTACTCCATGTTTGTTTTTATTTGTCTGCATACATTTTGTACGGTACAAGTAACAAAATATTTTCAGTCGTAATTTATTATTGTTGAAAGAATACCCTCAACAGTCATAAATATAGCTTAAACTCTGTAGTCTGTAGTAGATATTCGTCATGTTACTACTGTTTCTTGGGCATCGATATCTTCCAGAAGATTTTGAGTACTACAAACACTCATGTTTATTATCAAAGTCGTTATTATTCTTTAAAAAATATCTCAATACTGATCCACCAACTTAATTTTTTACACTGAGTTTCAACTAACCCTCTTCAATGGAAAAGCTACTCAAATTTAAATTACCTCCAAAACCAAAATATTATTCCAAGATTCCTGAATTCCCGAGTTTATTCAACTCGCTACAACCTGCAGCGTACACCGCGTGCATTTGGATGCATTCCAACGGTTGGCGCTTGCACCGGGATGTTCCCGAGGGACACTGCGACTACATTCACTCGATTTATGGTCCCGGCTAATACCCGCACCGGACTGTGGCTGGAGAATGGCTTTTATTCGCGAAATTCGGCTTTGACTGTACATTGAAGCTCAGAACTGCTGAGTTAAATATTACAGTTGTGGTTTCGGTGTATTGATTTATTGGATTTTAAGGGCTGCAAAATGATAGTAGTTTATATTAGCTATTTTATATTAATAATCTTCCCTAGATACAGAAAACCCACTGCTGGACATATCAAGAATTTGTTATTATTATATACATTTTTTGAAGTTACTAATATTTTTTAAGTAATCTAGACACCACTTCGACCGCGTTACTCTTCGTTTTAAACAGAGCAAAAAAAAATAAAGCTGTTAAATCAAATAAAATTTCATTAGAAAACTTATTCCAAATTTTTAATCGCAAACTTAAATTGTATGGGGTTCTCCCCTCGCATTTTAGTAACAAGTATGCATGGAATGTTTTAATTAAAGAATGTGTTTGTCATCAGGTGACATCGAAGACTGTATAGTGACGCCAGCGTACCAGGGCCAGTTCACTCCACTTCCAGAGGCGCTGTGTGACTGCATCATGGACCTCACATCACAGGTAAGGAGGAATTGTAGACCTTAAAAACGGAACCCTTTGATTTTGAGGTTAAAAGTGGAGCTACTTTTAAAGAATTGCAAGATCAAGAATTGATTAGCTTTCGCGTCTAACATTACGCTTCAGCACGAGTTAGGCAACCAAAAGTAATACAATTGCATTAGTTTAATATCCAGCTCACATAAAAGGATTACGAAATCTTATTTTTTAATGCAAATTGAATTCACTTCTTATCGACAAGTGGATGAGCTGGTGTTGGTTGTGACATGCGTTTCAAAATACGTAAGTACTTTTAGTAATTTCCTTTAACAATACGTATCCAAAATGGATTAGCTTGCATCTCATTCGACGATGTTTAAAAATTTGAAAATTACCATGACGATATGAAAATGAAAGCACTGATTAAAGCAGCGATGACAGACGCTTCTGTCCCAAGTATCATTCGTACCGTTTGTTCGCTGAGTGGTGCAAAAACGCGTTCACAACTAAAAGAACAATCACAAATGAATTCATAGCACACCTTAGCAAAGCAAACACATTAAAGATAATGTTGAACATGCAAACATTAGCCAAGATGAAAGCTGTTTGGAATACGAGAGAACATCTCGAAACAATAATGACTCGACTTATAAACACAAGGAAAACTGGATGAGACGTAATTATTCCGTACCACATCGATACAATCGACGCTATACTCCATACTAACTATATTTGCACTTAATTGACCAATGTTTTGCGAAACAATAGTTTTGTGTGAATCGGGTCAAAACTCAAAAACAATTGTTAACGAAGCTACGGCGCTTTCTCCGAAATAATTTTGAAACGTTCATTAATGAGCGGATTGTGGAAAAAGATTTAATTCTTGACTGTGGGATATGGTGTTTGTTGAGGTTTATGAATTACTGTATTACTAATTGCTATTGTTGTCAAAGTTGGTACTTTACTTTGATGTTAAGTGATTTACTTTAGTAATATGCTCGATGTCTTTAGAATTAGCAAGATTTTATTAAAATTATAATAAACTTAAAAAGTCAACCCAAGTCACAAATTAGATGCTTACAGTTCCTAGCATAGAACACCAGGAAGTAACTTTATCTAGAATAATTTGTACATTTTTCTACATTGCTAATAAAAATAGCACTGGAGGTATGACTAACGTTGTATTGTTGGTCGAAGGAATAATGTAAAACCTAATTTGCTTAAGGTGCAACCTACCTATTGTCCCATCATTTTTAAAACACCGCCATATTATTAACGGTCAAAAACGACCGTTTGGAAGAACCTGATTGATGTGTAAAATCGTCAAAAGGCCGATGTTTATATTAATTCTGATGGAACTGATTTACCTAATGGTGCTGTTGATTACGACCGTCTTCGTGCCTTCGTACCTGCGCGGTGACTCTTGACCATGAAACGTTTGGAAATAAAACTACGCCAGCTTAGCACTGCGAACCTGTTTCGTGTTTTACTCGCGTGGTACAAAATCAATCGACAACTTATCTGATTTGAGTGACAGAATTTTTATGCTGTTAAAAGACCGTTAATTTTTTTGTGAGGATTGGTGTGATCCTATTTCACATTTGAGAATCGTAATAGAATAAAAAGTACTGGGGTTGCAATGTTTAGAATGTATAAGTGTAGATGTTTTTTTATAAATCGAAGTCACTCTGTCAGCACAAAAAGTTATTTTTACGTTGGTATTTAAATATTACACTGCCGAACTGACCCTGTCTGGACTAATAAATTAAATTAGGTTAATTGCTTGTCTAGTCACAGGTGTCGGGTGTCAGCATAGACGCCTAACAGGTGCTCCACTTGCCTAATAGCCCAAATTAGAACTGCTGGATTATCTTGCTCTTTGTATTGAAGTTCTAACATGAAATTTGATCGCTCCTGATCTTTTAATTATCACTCCGAATTAACCGCTGAATAGTTTTTGCTAAATGAATTACATTTTCTAGGTTGCAAAATTCTTATGCTTCATGAATACATAAAAATTAGGTAAAACGAAGATATCAATAAAAAACTATTAATGACGGCAGTATATATGTTTATGGTAGGTCTTCGGAGTCTTAGACTACTTGCAAATAGAGATGTCAATATCTATTAAAAATCTTAATATTTATTAAGCACTTTTCCTCTACTAAACGATCTATACAATATTACTATATTATATGTATATCTAACGCTTACCATTTTTGTATTGCGCCTAAACTCATCTTTGCATCCTTAGTTTAAAAATTCCTTCTTTTTATGGGGCTTCGCCGAAACACACCTAAAAATAGCAAAGTAGTGAGATCATACAAAATTCAAGTTACTCCATAGCAAGTTTGACCATATCTTTGATTCGTGTGTGGAATAAAAGAGCAGCGTGTTTTTATTTGTTTTGTTGCCAATTACTTAATCCTATTAATTAGTAGACCTTCATTAGTTAAGGTACTGGTAGTTATTATTAGTGAATTTAAATTTTAGTGATATTTTTCATAAGATAATCTCATTTGCCCCATCAATATGATTTTCATTTGTAAAGTTCGGTATAGCCGTCTAGTTTATACTATCATAGTATTCTTCTTTTGCCAAAGTTTTGTTTTATGTTTGTTTTAGGTGGTAGCTGCGGTTTCTTTAGACGTTACGTTTTGTATTATTAAATTGGCGGACTACACTGTGTATATTAATTCCGGCCAGACAACGCCACGTAGAAGGTGGAAAAAAGGGGTGTAACATTGTATATTCTTAACAGTCCCCTACAAACTTAATACTTTTTCATAGTATGTATTACTAAATAACAATCAGTTTATTCATTGGTTCTGTTCCAAAATCAATATATTATGCAAATTCAATACTGAATAAAATTACAAACATTATGTCTCGCCCAATATTTGTACTATCCAAATTCAAATTGCACACTGCAACTAGACCAACCAAATCAACAGCTCATAATTTTAAATACAAGCAATCGTACCCGATAATTACAGTTTCATTACCAGTGTCATAAATACCGATTATTGTCCCGAACATAATCTCCAGTAATACTAGATTAATTTGTCAAGCTGGTTGCGTAAGAGCTGGCAATACTGAACGTGGAATGCTGATTACGATTACACGATGTGGGCTGGAATTTTAAATACTCATTTGCATTGGGTGTTTTGGATCCGAGTTGTCATTAGACTAAGCTTATTGCCAGTAGGTGGGGACGGGTTGAACTTGTCAGTCGAACTCGTACGGGTTATGTGTGGAAAAGTACAATGGGGCGGCCTTGCTTTTAGTAATTACTCCATTGTATAGAAATGTGTAACTTTAACGGTATGCTGTTCTTTGTGTTTTACAACACACAATTCAAGCAAGACAGTATGTCGTAGAACGAAAGAAAATTATGTATGTCTTATCCCCAAATCATTTTTCTTTTTTGTAACTGCTTTATGATTTATATTAATAATAAATTTTCCAGAATGCCTAATTATGTTGTTAATATCTCTATTTCATTCTATATTTTCAAAGCTGATCACCGCACCGACCATTTTCTAGGTATTGTAGATGCTAAAAGGCAGTGTAATCACCTTAAAAACACCTTGCCCTTGTCCTAATTTATAACTCAAACATAAATAACTCAATAGACTCATCAAAAATATAATTCTTGAAGGTAGAACATGTGAATTGAAGCTGTACTCGTAAATATACTGTTTAGCGCTAAATGCCGCGTCATAATAACTTCATCGGCTGTGTATGGCGCCTTTGACGCCTATAATCAAAACGGAATGTGTGTAGGAACATCTGCGTTCAACTAGAATTATGCATTCATTGTTTAATACCTGCGCTTAAATTACAACAATTGCACAGTTTTGAAAGATCAATTGATGCGGCAGCTATGAAGTTGGCGTTTGGGGAGGGAGGTAGAGAGATACAGAACATGACAAATCAGCTCATTTAATAGAAAGTGACGACTGTCACTCATGAACAATATTAAATAAACCCCGAGGGAGTTGGCATCTTTTAAAGATAGAGGATATTGAGGGCGATGAAGTGGTAATTTCGAAGGAGTTCCGGACACAGCAAAGATATAAGAAAATAAATAAAATTAAACCTGTTTAGGGATGAACCAGGCGAAGCCTTAATTTTTATGCATCTATTACCTTATGCTATTACGAGTCGTTATCACCAGCGATTGTTAAAAATTCACCTTCTAGCGACGTTCCTATTAAAAAGTCAAATTTGACATTGCAATTTTATACGTAATCAGATTATGCAGACTACGAGTAAGTTAACCAGATTTAGCCTAACACTTAAATACAAAACTCACAAGTGGCAGTTATAATGTTATCTAGTTTCGAAGTTGGGCCTGCGGCCAGTAAATTAGCACTTCCTGACAGAGACACCAATGAGTTTCAAAACTTTGCAATCGAGCAAATGAAATCTAACAATGCTTGCTCAGTCATAACTTTGTTGGCTTGGTAACTTGTCTTATTAAATAGGCAAGGAACAAGGGAGATAGCTGTCCTGTAATTTTAGTCGCTAGCAATCTAGTACTCAGGCTAAAATGTATCAAGTAGAAAAATAATCGTCTTCAGCTAGTTGATGTTTGATCTAGTAATTATTATAAATTACCATAAAATGCGGTTAGTGCGTTAGTGTCTTTGTAGTAAAAAATAAACACTGCAGCACAAACGTGCTAAATTCAAAATTAGATTACTTGCAAAATTTTAATTTCCTTAATTTCATGTTTAGCGTTTTCTTTGGTCTATGCTATATTTATTTGGTCAATTGCTAGAAGTTTAATATCTTCATTACTGAACAGTGTTTTATGACACACGTACTGCCAAAACTATATAATCTTATAATCATAAACTATTTCTATGTACGTTCGTATATCCTTTTTAAATTCGGAAATGCCTCCCACATGAAATTCAGTGACTCTGGTATTGCATAGAGATACTTACACACTATGAATCCTTTCCCAATTCAGACAAATCACTTTCGCTTCTCCACTTCGTTCAATTATTTCAAGCCCAATTAAAAGCTCACATGTTGCATTCCTCGTATTGTTCAAAATGCAAATCGGATCTCGTTTTATCACTTACCGATCTGTAACATTGTTCAAGTCAACCTTCGGATGTGGAATGTGGCGGTTATTAATGCGATTCCGTTGTGTAATGTTGGTATAAATTTATGCGTAAAAGTTGGTACTCAAATGCCTTTGTGGGTCGATTAGGCTTTGTCTCGATTAGGTTAGGACATAAATTCTACGGTAAGGCGCTGCGTTTGTTGGTAGTGTTGACAACGATAGGTTGTAAAGCAGGTTTTACAGGCAAAGGTAATCATATATCTACGAGGCATCGAACCCGATGATTTTGAAAACATATATATATTCTGTATTATTAAAGATTACATTTTGGGAAGTAATTATATACGGCAACAAAAAAAAAAGTTGTCATTTTTAGCAAAATTGAATATTACCTTAAAATTTACCATTTTTTTTATTTAAAAGTATGTGTAAAATAATGACTGAAAAATAAAAAATAATATAGATACGTTATCAACTTAAAAGAGTGGAAGGGGAGGGATACAACAGAAATAATTATCATCCTCAATCGACCTCTCGAGGAATTCCGTTCAGCAGTGGGTGATTATGGTGTGATAAGGTATAGAATAGCAACTCATACAACCTTACGTAATGATTATTTCGGTAAATATGAATGTAGGATCTCTATTTTTTTTATTCCAACGATTCATAAAATGAGCTAGTGGTAAGAAATACAATCACTTACGAACACTAGCAAAAGCAAACTCCATGAAATAGGGCATTGCTTGGCATTCTACTGCGTTGCCATCCTGTGACATAACATGTTAACTCTCAATATATCCAATAGTTACACTGACTACAATGTCCTTACATTGCGAAAAGTATGCGAATGTGCATTTACACTCTATTGTAGTAGTAGAAAATTTAAATAATATTATGGAATTTATGTTTTTTTAATTCGTAATTTGGATAAGTGAAACTTTATTCCATTGAAAGATATTAAAAACTGCCATTATAATTTATGCAAAATTAAAAATCATATAATATTCATTCTGCGAGGGTTTCTTAAGCTCCAAAATGTGCCCAATTTCTCATTCATAGTCAATAATACTTAATAGTTAATTTTAATAAACATAATTACACAGTTCGTAAATAACAAATTACAGTGCGTTGTTTTAATTTGTCCATTACAGCACGCAAAGAAACAGAATCATTCATCAACCTGTTATCGATTTGTTAACTATTGCAAAAGAAATCCACCGGTCGTTCGTCATACTAAATGAATGAAGTATTTATTTTAAAATAAACAGTTGAATAATTGGGCACCACCCTAGTTCTTGTAACCAGTATTTACACTAGCAAGCTAAAATATTCAGCTTTGTAGATAAGATAATTTTATTATTGTGCTGGTTCACATGATCTACTTAGTTAAGGGCTTGCTTTATTAGAGTTGTTCTAGATTGTTATAGTTTAGTTCCTTGCCAGGTGTATCAATGTCTGGTCGATTTTCAATTGTAATTAATTTAAATCACAAATACTCAGAATATTTCAGAAATATACATAAGCTCACGCTTTGAACTCAAGTCTTATTACTTTAAATTATAAAGGAAAAGTAAAACATTTTTTTTTAATAGCCTATACTGTGTCCCACTGCTGGGCAAAGGCCTCCCCTTTATCATTCCACTTGACCCTGTCCTCTGCAAGCTCTTGCCATTTTGGTTCGAATGCATCCAACTCGTCTTTCCACCGCATCTTTGGTCTTCCGCGTTTTCTTCGGCCATTCTCAGGAATCCAGCTTGTAGCCAGTTTGGCCCAACGGTTTGGATGCATTCGAATCACATGTCCTGCCCAGTTCTACTTAAGTGAAGCCGCCTTGCGCCCGACATCTACAATGCGGGTTTTCGAGCGCAGTTCAGTGTTTCGGATGCGATCGGTCAGCCTAACACCAAGAATACTCCGCTCTATTGCTCGCTGGTAAACTTTGAGTTTGAGCTTCTGAGACGCAGTCAATGACCAAGTCTGGGCGCCATAGGTTAGGACGGGCAAAATGCACACGTCGACGAGTTTGCGTTTGGGAGAGAACGGGAGGTCACATCTTAGATACTCTTTTAAGGACCAGTAGCTCTTCCAAGAATTTTCGACTCGTCTAGAAATGGGGTGTAAGGGGGCCCATACAACATCTTTCGGGACCCAAGCCAACCTCACCTGCTCGCGGTACACCCTGCTGACCAACAAACGTGGATATGGCGACTCGCCAACACGCACTGGACCAGCGTGGCAAGTTAAGGTCCAACCCCCCCCCCCCTCCCCTCTTTGTGAAAACATAGTAAGGTTAATAATATTGATTACGGTATTGTATACATATTTAACAAGATTTTCTATGGATGGTACGCGGATATCCCAAACGCATTTTAGGCCTGTACTTATTACCTTACCGCTATACTACGCTGGACTTGGTCAATGCTAGTAGTAATTTACCAATATTAGATACGTAAGTGTGAAACGTCACCTGTTTTTGCAACTGGAGTATAAACAGTCTCATATTACAAGTCTCACAGCAAAAGTCCTGCAAGTTGGTTTTCGTCCTACGATGCAAAATGGAACTACTAGCTAACCATTATACCAAGCACAAATTCCACACATAGACAATTCAAATCAAAAGTATAAATGCATAAATCCTTCACAATTTCAAATACCCTTTGAGGTTGAAAATTGGAACTCAGGCCCGCGCCGACCCCTGGTCCATAAACGCACAATGTATAGACGCCCCCAATCCAACAAGACGACAAAAATATAAAATCAATATCTAAACCAATAATACCAAATATAATAAGCTCTGGTACTTATGGAGCAGAACCTATTACGGGCAGCCGGTAAAGGAAACCGTGAAATGCGGTCGCATGAACATCCGAAACTGACATTTATATACTTGCCCAATACGGATAACGAACGCGGAATCGGAAAGGGTAGTCCGGCATTATAAGACAAGTTGACTCATTAAGTAAAGGCAGGGAATTGAAAGGTCAACTGTGGCTGTACTGAGAATTTTTATTTAGCGTAGTAACATACATTTTTAACTTTACTGACAATGTTGTTAACACTATTTAGTCCAAGTCTTATTTTCTCATCCAAAATCCTATAGAGTACAGACGTCAAGGTACTAGTCATGCACTGAATCTTTATCGTGGGTGAACTCCCAGACGATTTCTGAAATCTGATGATCAAATTATGAAAACATTAACAAATTTCATAGTTCTCTTTAATGTTAACCGACAAACAAATCAATTCTCATGGCATTTGAAATTATTAATAAATCATTATTTATTATGACATTATCTGAGCCAAATAAACTTCAATTGTCAATGTCACACCAGACGCACGGAATGTCGGTGGATGAAGACATTGTGCTCATTGAGAGAGATCTAGATTAAAATTGATTGATGGAGCATATTTTGTAAGAATTTGCCTAATGTTTACTTCTGAATGTGATTGATCGATTCCATACCAAATCCTTTGTGCAGTGTTATTGTTGTAAAATACTTCTCTTTTGAAATAACCAACGAGCAAATAATGAATATAAAAAAAAAAACATTCGTTGAATTGAGTTTTTATTGGAGTGAAAAAACTCAATTTACACGCGTCATTAATTACTGATATGTATAAATGAATATTTAAAACAAGCAAGTCGGTTGCTTACTTTATTTCTATAACAAACAAAAAGGAAGAGAAAAAATATAGTACCTACTTAGCTTAATTTACAATATTGTACAAAATTCTACTTTCGATAATTTAAGACGTTATATATGATTATCTATTTTAAGTGAAAGTGATAACGATTTTAATAATAAAATACTTTTTACAGGGGCAATCAGCAACGCTAGAAAGCATAAGAACATCTTTAACATCGAAGTTCCCGTCGATGCAGACGCCATCGCAGGAGGTGGTGTACGACACGCTCGCCCAGCTGATGCAAGAGAGGAAAATCTACCAGACCTCCAGGGGATTCTTTATTGTCACTCCTGAGTAAGTACCAGACATATTAATGTCGATACACTGACGACTAGACGTTAGATAATAACTGAGAAGATTGAAGACAATGCTAGCCAAAATTATTGCATTTATTTGACAAACGAACGGTTTACCTGATGGCAAATGAGATTCGCAATACATAAAAACAAATTGAATATTAGTGGCATTTAAACGACAATTGATGAAGAAGAGATAAAAGTTGTTGCTTTTCTAACAACACTTCAACTTTTTTCATTGGCATATACTTGAATATGTAGATCGTCTTGAAATTCCTCTTAAAATATAGGTATACATTCAGAAAAGTTTATAACAATAGGAGGAGTACATTGTTTTTTGTTATGATTAAAAATTTAACACCTAAAAGCTTTCGGTAAGTTGTTATGAACTTTGCATGGTTACCAACTGAAGGTGTACAAGTACAAAGTTGACGCATTGACAACTATTCGAATAACGTGCACGCTACATCGCGCTTCATTCATTATTAAAACAAATAATCCATATTCCGTGGTGATCTTGAACAAGTGTGTTCACACCTCGCGCGTTCAATATTTATTATGAGCATGAGTCACATCGCCATTTCAAGATGTCGCCAAACGCCCAGTTTGGACATGTTGTGCAAACCGAACGCTCCTCGCGTACTGATGAGCGTCGCGATATCGATGCAAAACTTGATTCCCGATCTGAAGTTGACGATAAGTTCGGTCGTAAAAATAACTCGGGACTGTATAAAGTTTGGGGCTTGGTACCAGTCCATTGTTGAATATGTGTTTACATATAAGTTTAGTACTGATCGTATATCTCCTACTGTAGGACATAAGCCAATATGTTTCATGTTTGACAATGATTAGTCTTTAGTCCACCACATTGGCCTACTTCAGTTTGATTGCATCATTCATCCAAGGTTTAATATGACAAATAGAATTACCGTATTTATCTGGTTGATAAGCCATTGCGCACTTGACAGTAACACTACATTTCAATGATCGAACATATTAATATGAAATTAAGTACGCTTACCATGTCGTATTATATGAAAATTAATTCTCGACAAATATAAACTGTTGCAATAAAAACAAATTAAACGCTATTCATCTTGAATTCAATTAAGTAATATGCACCAACTACAGCATATAATGGTGTTTCAAAATATTAGCAAACCACCATTATGCCTGACATCATCTCTTCCTTCCAAAAGCTTTTCAATTAACGTTAGAATGATTTCAAAATGCTTGAGGTCGAATCAATTTATGATTATTTCGCGAATGCTGCTGATTATCACACATGCGCGATCATTAACGGATGGGAGCAAAATAGTTTTTAATGAACTTTCACGGGCGTGAAAAGGGCATCGTAGTATTTCCACATTAGATGTATGTAATAAGCTTACAACTTGTCTCGATGACATTACACACTAAAGTAAAATCTTAGATAGTAAAGCGTGTAAATATTTCAATAACTTTATTGAAACTAGTTGAAATAATTAAAAAGGAAACTTAAGAAAGTTTTAGACTACACATTGAGAAGCGTAGCATTAGACGTCAAGTAACAAGATCGTAACGTTGTTATGTTGTATGCAGGCTGCTACTAAATCTCAAAAATGATTGAAAATCAATATTTATGTTCAGTAGCTGAGGAGTACAATGATTACCGTAAAAGTCGACAACATTGCCCGATTTTTTGATAAAATCTGCTATATTTCATATTTTTTCTATAACCACCTATATATTTTTTTTCATTTACATCAACTACATAACCATATGCTACTATTAGCTATGTTATTATTTTTTTTTTAATAGCCTATACTATGTCCCACTGCTGGGCAAAGGCCTCCCCTTTATCGTTCCACTTGACCCTGTCCTCTGCGAGCTCTTGCCATTTTGGCTCGAATGCATCCAACTCGTCTTTCCACCGCATCTTTGGTCTTCCGCGTTTCCTTCGGCCATTCTCAGGAATCCAGCTTGTAGCCAGCTTGGCCCAACGGTTTGGATGCATTCGAATCACATGTCCCGCCCAGTTCCACTTAAGTGAAGCCGCCTTACGCCCGACATCTACAATGCGGGTTTTCGAGCGCAGTTCAGTGTTTCGGATGCGATAGGTCAGCCTAACACCGAGAATACTGCGCTCTATTGCTCGCTGGCAAACCTTGAGTTTGAGCTTCTGAGACGCAGTCAATGACCAAGTCTGGGCGCCATAGGTTAGGACGGGCAAAATGCACATGTCGACGAGTTTGCGTTTGAGAGAGAGCGGGAGGTCACCTCTTAGATATTCTTTTAAGAACCAGTAGCTCTTCCAAGAATTTTCGACTCGTCTGGAAATTTCCCAGTCTTGTCTATTCCTGAAAGAAACCATCTGGCCCAAGTAAACGTATTCGTCGACGTAGTGTATTGTTTGCCCGTCAACCACCACTGTAGGTGTTATGCTGTTGGTCATTAACTTTGTCTTTGTCCCATTCATCTGAAGCCCAACTTCAAGGCTTGCCCGGCTCAGATCTTCGAGCATTGTGCGTATGTCAGTTGGATTACTGGCGAAAAGAAGTATATCATCGGCGAACCGAAGATTGGTCAATCTTCTACCACCTACGACTATACCCCTCTCAGTCCAAGAAGTCGCTAAGGTCTGAAAGATTTCCTCTAAAGTGCTGGTGAAAAGTCTGGGGGATAGTGGGTCTCCCTGCTTTACTCCTCTTCGTATTTGAAACGGATGTCCAGGTTCATAAATATTGATAGTGGCTGTGCTGGTTTGGTATATTATTTTAAGTAGCTGTATATACGTATCGTTTATTTTCTGGCTTTTAAGGGCTGCGAATATTGATGGGTGTCTGAGACTATCAAAAGCTTTGGTGTAATCTATAAAGGCTATATATAGTGGTAAGTTAAATTCGTTGTATTTTTCAATTATTTGGTTCAGGGTATGGAGGTGGTCGGTAGTGGAGAAATTAGGGCGAAATCCTGCTTGTTCTGGAGGTTGGTGGGAATCCAGTTCACTGTCAATTCTGTCTTGAATGATCTTTATAAAGATTTTATATATATGTGAGACAAGACTTATTAGACGATAATTGCTAATATCGTTCTTATCTCCTTTTTTATGGATTAATATGATGTTGGAATGGCAGAAATTATCGGGAATTTGACCTGTTGACAATATAGAATCGAATAAATTTCTTAAATGCGGTAGTAGCTGAAATTTACCCGCCTCTAGTAGCTCGGTTGTTACACCGTCGGCTCCTGGGCTTTTGTTAAATTTCATGTTTCGTAATGCCTTGATTACCTCATTATCAGAGATTGATGGAATATTTTCTGAAACTGTGTACTGTATAATTTCGTCTGTTTTATGTGGATCAGAATATAGGGTCTTATAAAAATTAGTGCAAATCTGTGTTATTTTTTCCTTACTACTTTGTTTCCTTCCCACCTCGTCTTTCAGGCCCGTTATCCATATCTTTTTCTTTGAATTTCCTTGTTTTGCTGTTCTTAAATTCGTGTTTTTAATTATAGCAAGTTTCATGTATTCTGTGTTATAATTTCTAATGTCTTTTCTGATACTTCTTTTTACTAGTTTGTCGAGATTTCTAAATTCTGAAGTGCCATATTTTAATTCGGTCCATTTATTAATAAGGTCTAAGGTAGGTTTGGTTAGTTTCTGGACTTTTAGTGCAGCGGTCTTTATATTGTTACTAGCTATTTTTACACTATTAATAATGTTATTATACACTGTTGTCGTGTTTATTTGGTCACCGTTAATGGGTACATTTTTTAAGTAGTTATTTAAGTCGTTGTGGTATTTATGTGGTAGCTATGTTATATTTAAAATAAATTAATATTTTCAATTTATTTTTTATTATTTTAATGATGGGCAAAGTTATGTGGCGATCAGCTAACATTGCCCATGTTGATATCTGCCAAAATATGACCCATATTATTACACAATTAAAAATGAAATAAGTATAAAAAACAATCTTGGCAGTGGTTTAGAAAAAAACTCTTAAAGTTACAGATTCTCGTAACAAAAAATTATGGGCAATTTTATCTAGCGATTCTTACTTTTTCCATACAAACTCTGGAAAATGGTGAAAAACTCTTAGGGCTGTCACATTACAGTAAATTGATTTTACTTTATATAATTTCTCACATTTTTACTTTTCATAATATGAAAGTGGTAATTAAATCAAGCATTGCACGCTATAGAAATCTTTTATTTAAATAAATTTAAAATATGCTACAAACAAAATGTCAACTTAAGTTTTGATCTATTTGGCAATCAAAATAAAGTAAATACCTTCTTTTATTAAGTCGATTAAAAAGACACCTTTCTAAATTCGATTGATCTTTAAAATAACAGGCGTCGAAACCTTTTTAGATTTTATCAAATTAATTTATCGAGATATTGACAACCCTAGGTACTTTTTGATGATGGGCAATGTTGTCAAGCATAGGTCTGAAAAAGTCAGGGTAAAATTGCCCATCCCGAAATTTAATGACTTTTTAACGATTAGATAACTAAACTGTTATTAAAATACTTAATAATTCATATTCTATGACATACATTAAAATAATCTATCTGCGGTCTCGTCATGACGCACAATCCACGAATATTTTTCAGACGAAATTGGCCCGCCAAAAGACATACCTTTTTTGACAAGCTCTCACAAGCTACTAAATAAACTCAGGAATAACTGCGATTTACAGTGCTATCACAAATATAATCAACTTTCCTACCAAATAATAAATGATGCCATAGACTTAAATATTTTTTTCATATTAACGGATTTGTTAAAAAAATGATTTTAGGGCAATGTTAACCTGTGTGGCAAAGTTGCCAACTTTAACGGTATACTAAATAGCCTATAGATATAGATTAGTACCAAATAACTAAAGAATTAATATTATTCGCGAGCATAACTGTTGTGGTGGACATCTTTTATTTATACGTTTAGATACAGTTAAGTTTCGTCCAATGAGAATTACAAAATATTTTAGTCTACACATGTGTATTCGAGGTCTGGCTATGAATCAGTGTGACCCAACCTGTCCACCCAAATTCGAGTGGTTTTTGCAAAGTTACGTGACGGCTAAGCGCAATTACTTGTCCATTGTTTGTCTGTTTGTTAAGTTTAGGATGCAACTGGGCCTACTTTTTTCACTGTGTAAAAGAAACGTTTTGGAAGACAAATTCTTGTATATTTAAATCTAAAGAAGTCCTGTACATTATTTTCGTTATGGTAGTCATTACCATACTATTACATCAATTTTGTAATATGTATCTCTGTTAAGGTAACAGTTTGTTAAATATAAAACAGCCTGTAAAATGCAGTGAATATTTTGGGTAATTAATTCAAGTAATTTAGAATAGTCATGTTCCAATATTGGGCCGAAAAAAAAACACATAAGGATCCCGTAATTCAAAGCTAAAAGCTTCATTGCAATACATTCTACGTGCAAATAGGCACCCGATTATTCGTTTATTTCTGCAGCAATCTTTTATAAAATCATCATCATCATTTCAGCCACAGAAAGTCCACGACTGAAAATAAAAAATACAATAAATTTTATATAATACTTTATCTTTATCTTTTAGACGGCGCCGATCCCGATCACGCTCTTCTTCACGCCACCACCAGAACGGCATAGATGACGACTGCCCTTCGCCCCGAACCATCCTCATGTCGGACCAGGAAGCACTTCATCATCTGTACGGAGAGATCACAACTGTCAGAGACGGAGCCGTGACGCACCAGTGTGTGCAGACGAACCTTGCTGACGTCATTTGTGGCGGTAAGTAAAGAGTTTTGAGATGTTGGTGATGAGGTGATGAGGTGATGAGGTGATGGCATTTATTAGCTAATGAAGGATTAATATTAATATTGTTATTAATATAATTTGATTTAGCAATGTTTTTTGTCTGTGTTTGGTTGCGTTTCTTATAATTGCTGTTTTCTTTTTTGGGTCCATTAGAACTGCTACTGAAAGGGGTTCACATCTGATGTTATATTCACTGAAACCTAAGTAGTCCATTGTGTTTTAATAAACGATATTCCATTAATATTGGAGCTTACGTCAAAGAGGTTTACAATTATTACATCAAATACAACTCCATATTTCGTGATTATAATGAATATCAGTATAGTTAACAGACTAGAAACTACTTACTATAATAATATGTTAACCAAGTATCAACCCCTATTACTCTGCTTAATGTAACAGCGCAGGTCACGTAATCGATTCATTAAAATGTCGACCTAGTTTACATACGAGCCCAATAATTTCAGTTCACTGTAACTTCCAGGTCGGCAATATGACTGCCAATATTAAAAAACGAGACGGCTTTATAGGAAGGAATACGAACTATAAAATCACAAATAGTTAAATTGAAAAAAAGTCAAAAGTGGTGAATTTCAAACATTAGTATGGCTACCAGATTAACATATCCAATACTGTGAGAATCGCGTGATTCATTCCATTTTGGCGCTTTACAATAACATTTATTTGACTGTCCAATATAAACTGCTATACTCAAATATACAAGTGTAAATAACAATCCGAATTATTTCAACATGGTATTTACTAACAAAATCGTTTCGGTCACGAATATCAACGAAAATGTCTGTAAAAATGTATGAATTCACAACAGCGCTAAAAGTTGAACAAACTATACATAGGCCGGGTCATGTTAATGCATTTCCATGAATCGTCCATCGCCTTGGCAAATCGACAAACTATTTCGATTCGTGCGCCTGTGCGGGGAATTTTCGCGAAAGCTTTGATGTCCCTTGGGCAGAAAGACCAAATTCCCTTGAGGATGGTGCTGAAAAACAAAAAACGGGTATGTGGGACAGTTCTGCAGTGGCCTGATTCCGTGCTGCATTGCTCGACCTCCACGACGGAATGTAGTGTAGCAGGTAAATTTAACTCGGAGGATTATATAAAGGAGACGTAAGTAGGTTAACTATTAGAATTCTTGGAAAGAATTTATATATTTGCCACCTTCATTTACAATTTACACTTACATTAATTAGAAAAGGTGAGAAATGTAGATGTCATTTATTAATGCTAATATATTATTTTGTTTCGTAACTTTAATTTATCTACATATTATTATGATAAGTGTCTGTTAATCCTATCAATGTATGAATAATTTTCTAATAAATTTAGATTGTCTAAAAAAATTAATAATCCAGGATTTCTTCAAATAAACACACATCCTAATTGAATTAAAAGTTCTCTGCTAATATAATATATGAAAAATAAGTCTATCCCGAACGTAATAACGAAACAGAAAAATTGTGTACTTGTATAGTTTAGAAATTTAATTTGGATCTCTTTCATATTATAATGAATACGAGATGTAGGTACAATTTAAGCGTGAAATTAGCTAGGGTGCGTTAATTTTCTTGCGTGTCACAGTTTCATGAAGTGATTAAAAAATCGATCATAATAAATCTGTTTCAATCACTGCACCCGGTTTAGGTGGATATTTAACAATAATTTTAATTCGATGGTATAGGCTACCCGATAGGTTACGCATATATTAAGGAATTTGGGATTTACCTGTAGGCCAGTTTTTAAGATCATAGGCATCATCGAATTTAAATTCACCAGCCGTAGCGTAAACTTGGAACTTAAGCGTTATTTTGTTGCCAACAACTTCAGGGTCTTGTCAATGTGACATTCAACTATTTTTGCGTGAACTGTGAATGAGGGACCTCGGAGGGGTCATTGCGGTCACACGACCATTCGTGACTCAACCGATTTGTTTTAGGAAACTAAGTTAACGGTGAAGAAGCTTGCAAAGTATGGGCACGTTCGCTCATCCGGCCACGATCGATATTCCACAAATACGATGGTTTATTTGAAACATCCGATGTATCGATTAGTCTTGATACGTTATAATCGATTTAAAAAAATAGAGATGTTATATCAAGTTACTGTCTTCACACGTTTTTGTTACAATCATGCTAAATAATATTTGCTACGATTGTTTGGGGCCTAAAGCTTGTATGGCTTTTATTTTCCTCATTGTTGACACACTAACACTGAATGATCATTCTTTAGTGTGTAAAATTGTTTTCGAGGTCAAACAACTGTAATTAATTATTTTCACTCATTTGTTGCGATTTTATACTTGTTAATGTTAGGTATGCTTATCGACAAATTGTAATACCTAATATGTTTTGATTACGAATCAAAGGGCGAATTATTATCTCTGCTAGTTCTTAGAACTTATTTGTTTGTTTATGTCACCTTTAATTCTTAAAATCCTGCGTATCGCTTTACATATTAATTTACTCACTCACGAATAATTAACGCTTAGTCTTAGATTACAGCCCACCCGTGTCGTAAACAAACAGCTACTGTATTACTCAAAGAAAATTGAACCTTATTAACCAGTAATTAGAGTTCTAGGACAGCAATAATAATAATAGCATATGAGCTAGGATGTGCGCAACCAGATCAGTGGAAAGTACAGGAAACCCCTTTCAATCAATCTTGGTTCTTCGCATGTTATCGTCGCCAACCGATTATGGTTCTTAAATCGAATCTATTAGTTCTATAATTAAGTGAACATAAGGGGAATGTTATTGAGAAATGAACGTTAATGCATTTAAAAGAACTGTGATATTGACACCGCATATCTCCGGTAAGGGACTAGCTATGCTAGTTGTTTAGAGATCCCTGGCATTTCAGTTGAATGACACTTCATTATTTTACTTCATCATTTTGGAACAATACTAATGCCGGTATTTCTAATACAATTTCCAACATAGGTGTGATATTGCTAAATATTGGCAAAGTCAGGTTTGTTTGGTGGATTAGCATGATGTGATTTCGTGAATTTTTGTAATCCTTATTAGAATTAATTACGCTCCTAACCCTTCATAGGCATGTATGCTTATAAATTCTATAAAATTTGGATTACTATAATAGTATAACATATTTTTTTGTATAAAATCACTATTATGTACAAGGTCTGGTAATCAATTTGTCTTCATAGGAAATAGGATTACACTTATTTTAAAAGTGGCTCAATTACAACAATGATTAGAAATCAAAATATTAACTAACAAGACATCAAAATAATGGAAGTAACTAACAAGCACTTGTACAAAATTGTACGCCAGTAAAAGGAACAACTGATTTATTTCCTCGCACTCACGCTTGGCCAACTTTTTTCTTCCCACATTCACAGTGACCTTTATGCATTCGATTTACCTTTTAATTCATTCGTAAAAGTAAAAAAGTATCCGTATCGTCGAGTTGCCATATCAGAGTCGGTTCTAGGTTGTTATAGACCGGACGCTAAATCGTTCCATAGACCCACAAGCCTAATTAATTCGTATCGCTGCCTTTAATATTGCAATTAGTTCAATTTAATCATTGATATTATGGATAAATGGGTTAAAAATATACGGTGGATTCATCTGCCAAGTATGGATGTTAATATGGCTTTCCTTCTTCTTCGGCCTGCCCTGATTAGATTTATTTGTAGGCTCAGATTGATATCGTTTTATTGTTTATGCTTTGCGTAAAGATTTGACTTACATTTTTACAATCGGCCATTTTACTGACGACCTTTTGAAAATCATCTAAGTTGTGACAAAGCTTACTCAGCTTCAGAATCAAATTTAGGGCTTCGTGAAACATACTTGTGTTAATGTCATTTGTGAGAGTACCTATTGTTAAATTGAACTTTTAATTTTTATAGCACTTTATGCAAATTTACTATATTTTTTTGAAATTTATCTATTCTTATGATCATATCAAAGTATTTCGGGCATTTCCGATTGAGAAATTGGGCGCGGAAATATATTTTGCCTTCCGAATAATCTATATCAGAAGAATATGCACAATGAATCAAAAAGCCATTTGTAAGGACCGAATAATACGAAAGATAGCGTTTCCATGAGTGTGTTTACTACAAGTTGCCAAGGAGCGAGTTGAAAGAACATCATCTGTTGAATAAATCATGTTTTGTTGGCAACCGTTCAATTATATATGGAAGCAATTTGAATGATGGACCGCCTCGACTATATGAATGAGCTCAATGAATGGCCTAATCTTGCTGAATGAAAATAAAATATATTCCCACATCCAATTTGACACATGTAAATATTTAAAACTGTGAACGGGGCTACGAGTTTCAATAAACGCTTTTTGTTGAATGACGCTGTGTTTTTGTATTTGAAAATTTTGAGGATTTTAAAATTTTAGATTTATTGCCTGTTTCGGTCATTGTTTCGCAATCGTTGTGTAGCATATTTCCAAACTAAGAATTTAAGGAAACTGTATATTGTGTTACTTGTAATTTTGTACCATATTTAGTTTAAAAATAAAACTGAAGTAGTTTTAATATGTAAATCAGTATAAGCCTTAGCTTCTCTATATTTTTGTAATATCAAACACTTTTCCCAACCCATTTACATCAACGAAATGGATTTCAATACATATCAGCTCGAGAGTGATACATCATCGAACCCATTCACGCTAATGGCACATCATTATGAACGAATTAATAGCGACAGTGCATGGAAAGTGCCATCATACAAACAAATACTTTACATTCGAGAAAATCTATAGTTTACTCAAATGTGCTTAGAAGGCAGTGGTGCTACCAACTTTTTGTTTCTCACTTTTACGAAGCGATAATGACGAGTGGCTTTCGATTTCACTTGTAATTAGTTTCAATGCGGAGTCTGATGTTGTTTTATCATGAATAGACAACCTGCTCGCAGAGGCTGAAACTGGGCCACGAGAGTTTACGGCGTCTATAAAATTGGTTGCGTTAGTAATCAAATATGAGTGTCGTTTATTTGATTTGTTGACTTTATTTCAATGAGTAAAGCTCTTTTATGCGTATTCGTTACGGCGCGTTTATTTTGCAGCTAAATTATTAACATACATATTTTACAGAAACTTGTAATTATGGTAGGCTGGTGGAACATTTAGGAACGATGTATTTTATACTACAGCTGCTACTTCAAACAGAATTGTGAAGTAAAACATAAACAATAAAGTAGTAACAAATTCCGCAGACAATAATAAATTTCCGCTGTTAACTGCCAGTTCTGTCATTGCGAGAACATAATCGCCAATTTATTTGTATATTTATATATTACTGAATAAGGAAGCGTTTATCTAACAACTGCATCTTACATAAATAACAAAATGCACATTCCTCGAATAAAAAGAACTAAACAGGAAAATAGTATGCGTGAAATTGTAAACGAGTTATTTATCTCGAAGCAGGCGACGGCGCGGGCGGCGCGCGTTCGCCTAATGATACCTTGCATCCCGACAGATTGAGATGCTGTATTGATAACTGAATATCATTCTCCGTACTAATAATTAGATATAAGAGCTTGGATGTTTAAATATGCTAATACGCACTTGACTTTCATGTTAAGGTTCAACGTGTAGATTGAAATGATTGAATGATGGTAATTGCTGAGGTGGTTATTGCTCGCGTTGAGTTTATTTATACTCTGCGTCCTTAATTATTAGTCATCATAGAACCAATCAGCAAGGAACTCGGTCTGCAACTTTGACTTCATCTGTAGGTAGTAGGTAATCTATATAATATCGGTGTATAAAACCTGCAAAGCTAGAAGCTTTCTTCTTGTCAATTTTATTCAGTTCCAATATATTCCTTTAATATATCAAGCGGAATTTTGTACGCCTGTTCAGTAAACAAAGTTGACGCATATTTTCTCATAAATAAAGTTAATTCAAACTGTAATTGGCACGTAAATCGCTTACTTTATAGCCAGTGTTAAGGCGCACCTTTTAATTAGATCAGAAAGAAAAAACAAAAGTGGAGCTTCATAAATAACCTGGCATTACTAGACTTTCCTGTCAGGTTGTGCAGCTGTGAAAAACGATGAAAAAGTGTAGCTGAGTTTACAGCTGCTCTTCTGAATAATTGTAGTTTTATCAATTTAAGGCCTACGTACATATTTCAATATGGTAGTAAAGTGTTATTTAAATTATTACATCATATTAAAGTCGTTCCTTGCAGTAAAATAAAAGAAAATGTAATCAACGTTGAATTCATAAACGCACGTACCTGTAGATTAGTAATATAATATTAATATATTTCTTAAAATATTTTTTTCATCTCATAATTTGGGCATAGAATGCATCCAAACCTATTACTGAAATAATAAGTGAAATAGATCAAATATTAATAAATCAAATTTAATGGAATTAAGGAAGTTCATTCTATCGAGTTAATAGTAAAACCTGATCGGTTACCAGGGTAGGAAGAGCATAGCAAATGTTAGAATTATCTCATTATATCAGTTTGCGGTTTACAACGTTTATATGGTCAATTGATCATTCCCGTCGCGCTTCTTTATTGATTGTGGTTGCTGTCAAATCTCTTCCTATTTTGTACACTTCACTTTCGATGCGATGTGCTTCACTGATCTTGTGATAATCATTTTCAATGTGTTTGTTATGGTCATTAATTTTGATTTGTATTAAAGTGTGTAAGGATTTATATGAAACCGTTGTCGTGAGATACAACGTCGTCGTGGGTCTTGGTCTTATTGAATTCTTATTTATGTTTTAATAAGATTGATTAATTTTTAAAAAATATTGTAATCGCATGTATCTTTAAAAAAAATCTTTGAATTTGTAAATTTCGTATTTTTACGGGTTTTTGATTCAATGATTGCAGCAGTGTAACACGCAAAACGCCAGTATTATTGAACTCCAGAACTTTGCAGGAAAGGAAATGATTATCCCACTCACTGTTCAATGGCATATAAAATTCGCGATTTACGAGTTTCATGCAATTGCCAGGTTTGATTGCGCAGTGTGCGAGACAATAATTAGGCTTAGACTTAGACTGGACAGCGGGCTAGAACTTTGCCAGCCCATGGCTAATCGCGTTCAGGTCCCGATGCAGTTATTACGTCATACATCGCGTGACCAATGTGACTCTGTGCCTCAGCGGCCTCATTTCCACGATCGATTTCAGGTGGGCATTACGCAGAATTGATGAATAAGCACCGTTTTTTCGAAGGCTGTTGATTTTTAGGTTAATGGAGCAATTTTATTTTCCTAGAGCAATTTATTAGCTGAAACTAAAAACAATTGAATAATTTTTAAATTTTCTAGAAGCCGGTTGGTGAGATAAAATGAAATAAATATTTTAAAAGCTTTTTACCACACCATATTTGCGTCTTAGCATCATGATGAAATTAAGATACCCATCATGATTTACTTCGTATAATAACAATATATTAACCACCTTTACTTTTTTAAGCATTGTGAAAGTGTTTATGATCGAGTTATCCAAATATTATCTACACTAATATTATAAAGAGGAAAACTTTGTTTGTTTGTTTGTTTAATTGTAATGAATAGGCTCAAAAACTACTGGACCGATTTTAAAAATTCTTTCACCGTTCGAAAGCTACATTATCCACGAGTAACATAGACTATATTTTATTTTGGAAAAAAATAGGGTTCCATAAGATATTTGGATTTTTACATGTTACCATACAAAATGTTCATGGGTTTGTAACTGTCAAACATTTAATGTTCATACCGTCAATACGGTAAACTCTTCCCTCAAATTAAATAACGTATTTAAATAAAGGTTTCGAATCGACAACATATATCCACAATATTCGATTAATGGCGTATTTTAGATTTTAAAGATGTAAAATAATGACAGTAATGAAAAGTGGTTGACATTTAAATTGGTTGTCAAATATTTATGCATACGTTCAGAAATTTAATTTGTGTAAACTAAAGAGTATATTATGAAGCTAAATAAATATAGGACAATCAAATAAATAATATTCACACGTAAGAAGTTTTACTTCTTTTCAAGATAGAATGTCACTTGAAAATGAAAAATCTTTCATAAAATAACACATAAAAATAAAAACTGAACTGAACTGAATAAAATAACAATTTTATATAATTATGGAGAATATTGCAGGGATTCTCAAATTAGGCGTTGTCTGTGTCTTGAGGAACCAGTTAAATATAATTGTTACTACCGTTACTCAATGACCGTTACTACATTAATTGTGTGTGTGACTGTATTTCTATGAAAATTTATATTTAATCTCTTTATTACTAACAAAAAGTAATGGCGTAATGTTTTTGGAAAACAGCATACTGGGGGTGAAATAAGGGATGGAATATTGCATGGATAATCAAAATCGCTAAAGTGTTTAATGTCAAAAATTTATAAGGCACACTATTTGGATATGGAGAAACGGGATATAATAGAGTGGGAGGTAGGGGAGAGGACTGGGATAGCTGACACATTTGATAGGACGAAATGTAAATGCACGGTATAAGACGGGATGGTCAATGAAGAGAAAGGACGGGACGTATCGGGAAGTGACTGAACAGACGGGATGGGACGGAATTGAGCAGGACAGTAGGATAGCTAATTCATGTTTAGGTATACAAGAGCTTATACGAAAAATAACATGTATTTGGTGTGGAGTAAAATAAAAAAATATCTGCATCCAGGCAAAGGTGGGTCGGGCTTTTTTGCTATGCTAAATAATTCAATATAAAATTCATCATATAATAACTAAGCCATAGCGAAGCGTGGTCGGGTCATCTATGGTATCTTTTAATTGATTTCAATGAATGTCGTCGGAGTAGTAACAGTGTTATAATATTTCCATAGCAAAATAATGATTTGAATCTGGAGAGATGGGATAGAATAGAATATAAGGTGGATAAAATGGGACATAAGAATAGGTACAGGATGGGATTGAAATTGGATAAGCAGTTAAGACAACGGCTGTCATATTGATTTTAAATAAAATATGGACTGGAATCTGTATTTGCACCCAGGCGAAGCCGGGCCGGGCCGCTAGTATTATTATATATCAGATTGTATCACATAAAAATTATACAAAAGATAAGCAAATCAGACGTTTTATAACAAAAAATTCTTCATAAACAGCCATAAATATGACACTAGTTAAGCGGTTGACCAAAACAGGAGCGCAAATGAAATCGAAAGACGCAATATTCGTGTTTATTTATTATACGGTCGGCATATTTCTAAGATAAAGCCGCGACGCAAATAAACTAGTCACTTTCATTTCGTAATGCGATCATGTTAACAAAGGGAATTGGATAAGGAATGTTCATATTGTTTTATTAGGTTTTCATTTTTGCTTGTGTGTATGACGTATGTACATGTTCTTGAGTGGAGGCCACGTACAGGCAAGCGAAATGTCGGACGCCCGCCTACAAGGTGGACGGACGATCTGGCTAAAGTTGCAGGAAGTCGCTGGATGCAGGCCGCTTCCAACAGATCACTGTGGAGATCCATGGGGGAGGCCTATGTTCAGCAGTGGACTTCCTGTGGCTGATATGATGATGATGATGATGATGTACATGTGTCAAAAAAATGACCAATGACCAGTATAATTTGAACATGGATTGGGATATTTTGAAATGGACTTACTTAATACTTATGTGTTGATGGATATTTTCCACCATGCGTTCATGAGTATTAATACTATTCTCTTGAATACAATAAAAATGTGCAGTCAGTTAAAAATAGCCTGTTTAACGTGTGTGTAACGAGCTTTACTTAATTCGTATTAATTAAATAACAGTTCAGTGCAGGCCGCTTCCAACAGGTCATTGTGGAGATCATTGGGGGAGGCCTATGTTCAGCAGTGGACTTCCTGTGGCTGATATGATGATGATGATGAAATAACAGTTCTAATTTAAGTACTCTGATCTATTGTGATTCACAGATTGCTGAATATAGCAATTAATATTGCTTAAATTTTTTTCGAAAAAAAACGATTACGATAAATATTTACCAACAATGAATTAATCGAGAAGTAATAGTTCACAAACAATTAATCAATTTATGCATAATGGCTATTATATGGTGACTTGTGCTTTTTCAAAACCGTTACAACCAGTCCCTCAAAAAACTATCCTACGTGCCTCATTCTTAAATATTCTCTGAATTGAGTTGTTATCAAACATTTTGTAATCAAGGACATCCAATTTCACACATCAGCGCCTGTACAAATTTATTAAGGCTGTTCACACTGCCGTCCGCTATTAAAACTCTCCAAAAACGAATTTATTCATGAGTTCAATTTCACCAATTATGAGTTAAGTATTAAGTTTAAGTCCGCCAACCCGCACTAGGCCAGCGTGGTGGACTATATGGCCTAACCACTCTCAATCGTACTGACGATTGTAGAGGAGGCCCGTGCCCTGCAGTGGGACGTATATGGGCTGATACAGATTAAGTTTAAAGTTGTTTAGTTTATAATTATTGAGTGGTTGTTAAATTAATACTCTTTCTTTGTGGAGGATCGAGACGGGATTTTCTACCAGAAAATGCAAGTTCTACAAAATCGGGCGCTGTTGCTAGCGGATCTTCAGCGGTTGAGGTTGGAACTACCGAACGATCTAATGCTTATTTATGGTCGCAAAACCAGCTTCACTTTAGTGTAGTAACCAGTAGGTTTAGTTCCTGCTATGAACGCAGTTTCTATCATGGAAGATCCGGTCATCATTACGGCTGCTATCAAATAGTGAGACTCATCCGGTACGAAACATTGCTTTCGCTTTCGTTTGGAATAGTAGAATTTCCCATCGAAAACTACATGTTTTATAGATATAACTTTACTCTATTTCATTTCACTTCCATAGTTTATATGCTTTAGGAAGCCATTCCATACATATGATCTGGTGATTGCTTAAAGCGTTGTCCATTAAAACTGTAACTTGATCAAGTGTTACTCACTTTTCCAAGCTCAGCGCAAACACTTTTAGATGGTTCAAATATTTGCTCAAATGCGGAAGCCTAACTTGTGCATCTCGCCGACTGCACTTACATTAATGCAGTGCGGATATTGTCGTGTATGCTCGTCGCAACGCCAGCCAACTAAATAATGCTCGCACGTACTTTACGCCAGTTTTGTAAATCCAGCGATTGTAAAAATATTTTTATACTAAATCATATTTTAGATCAAGGCTTGTCAAATATTACATTAATAATAAAATACCTTGAAGATTTCATTATTTTAAATTAAATATAAACTCAATTCAATCCAAATTTAGGCAAATGATTTCAACAGAATTATTTAAAATTTGAATAGGGAACCTGGTATTTCAACCAAATTCTCAGCTAAGATTTTGTCCTTAACTGATGAATAATATCAATACGATTCGTGTGCTGCCAGCCTAAGTGACTATTACATTTCTTTTTTCTTCTAAACAATGATTTGACAGAAAATAAACGAGTGACTTGGTGTCACAGATTTTTTCAAGCCCAAGTATTCATGTTATAACAGCTATCTAATAAGTGCTTTAGCTTTATTTTTAGAAAAAGTGATGGAACAAAAAAAAAAAAAACAGAAAAAAATGTGTTTTTGTGAGTAGCGAAGAAAATATTGTTTTTAATTATTCTTGCTTATTTAAAAGTTTTTATGTCGGCATTTATTCTTAATAACAACAAAAAAGAGAATATGATTTATTGCTACAAACGAATCAAATAATAGAAAATATTTTAATGTCAGAATTCTCGATTTGGAATAATAGTTTAGACATCATATCTTTTCTTCTAAATGTGTCGAGATCAAAGTGCAGGAAGATCCTAATTCGATTTCCTGCCACCGCAACGGCTCCTGTATTGTACAATCTTATCTTGGACAATCTATTTCCTACTCATAAATATTTCAAGCTAATTAGTTTCAGTTTGGAGTGTTCATGACAAGAGATTCAATGTCGTTTTATTATTTAATTATTAGACTATTTTGATCACAAAATTGAAATGTTCTTTGGCAGGGGACATCAAATAGGAATGATAAACCTGAACTTATTCATATTAGTGGAACTCACATACCTTTGAATAATCATGTTCATTTATCCTTTGAGACAGCTTTGCTAAAGAGCTCTGAATATTTCCAATAATTTTCGGATTTTGGACTTTATTTATAAGGAGGAAGTTATCATTCATAAGCGAGTACAATAAAAGTAATGGCCTTTTTTGGCCCCTAATATAAAGCCCTTGACCGGGATGCATGGAAGGCGGAAAGAGAGGCCTTTGCCCTGCAGTGGGACGCTACAGGCTCATAATAATAATAATAAATAATATAAAACTGCCTCGTACTAAAGTATTTTCAGCCAAATCCCGATTATAAACGAATGTTTGAAATTCCCCAATGAGCCAAATATCTCCGTAAACAAAATCAAAATATTTACATTTTGGTATAAATACATCGACATTAATAAGGAAGATGCGTGAAGTTAATAAATTGGGTGCTTCATAATATCCGTTTTGGACAGTGTTGCGAAGTATTCGAGATTTCCGGGATTTTGTTGGAATATCTTGTATGAAATTAGTACAAGTGAAATATTGTCTGTTTCCTTCATCGATCGTTTGTTGATATTAATGAGATTATTAATGAGACGCATTCTTCACCAGCGGGCATTTTTCTTGACTAAGTTAATTACTGTATAAATTTATATCCTAGAAACAGTTTCCTCGTCCGGGAAAAATACCTATTTCGATCACCTACATAAATATATATTTATATATTTACTCTGTTATGGGTAGATCAAATCAGCATAACTTTTTCATCTTTGCGATATCTAAAACATGTGACTCTACCTAGAGAAGTATAGATGGTAGGTACCTATGGTAGGTACAGTCACATGTTATCGTAAAATGAATTATATGACTCTTTAAAATGCTGTAATTAAGATTCGACAATGTAGATTCGCCACTCAACAATCGATCGATCGAATTGATAGAACTGATTTTTGAGAAAAAAAAAGAATAATAGATATTGAACATTCAGCTCTAGTAACTTTTATTTTCATAAAAGCAAACGTTAACTTTTTCCATAAAAAAAGAAGACCGAAAACCGTACATAAATTAAGGAGTCAGTCTGTACTTATTAGAAAATAATATTTTATAAGATTCCGTAAATATAATTTTAAATCCTGTTTAGAGCCAAAAGTACTATAAACGGAAGCTCAATAGCAGGATTTAAAATTTATTTTACACCGCCCAAATGTCCACAAAATTCAGCTTATTTTCTTGCCCAAACCCAAATGTCCTTTTAATTCGGTCGTTCATCTAGCAACCCCAGTGTCGCCACACGTCGCGTTCATTTGGTGGAGCTTTTTTCGTTGTCGACTGCAGCGGTGTTAAAATCTCGCTCTGAGGGCGACGAACTGCGAATTTTTATACCATGACGCATCAATACCAGCTCGTTCGTAAAAGTAACCTGATCGCATTAATATCGTGATGTTATTCCCTTTCGTTTTTATGCCCTACGAGACAGTTTTGGAATTTGTTTTTGTTATTACAGGCAGGATAACGTGGTGAGCTAGCTAACTTTCTTTACATTTGTCTTAGCAACAAACCACCAATAAAACACATTGGGTTATTTTGTTTTCAAAATGTCAAGTTTTTTATTTTTTTGAAAGTAAATGTAAACATATAATGTAAATTCATTTTGATTAAGTTTGTCGAGACTCGTTATCTCCACTTAAGTAAAAATTAAACAAAGTCTATAATGATAAAAAATAATTTATTTCGACAAAATCCAAATGTCAAAAATGAAATCACCATATTTATAAATAAATTAATACTATTTTAACATTGTATTCAAATTTCAACTTTCGGTATAATGACATTTAACAATGAAGCAGTCTATTTCCATAATATTTGCATAATTCGAACATTTATTCTTTGCGAATTTCCTTAAAATAACAATAATCTCGGATTAATTTATTCATCAGTTCTGGAAATGACCGTATTTGGCAATAGTCAAATAATTGTTGAAAAACGAAACGAATACAATGTAGACCAATAAATTAAATGCAACTTAATATGATACTCAAATCTTAATACCATGTTAGATGACTGAAAATATAATAAGGAAGTTTATTGGTGGGTGGAATAGGTCAGCAAACAAGAATCAAACCAAATTACTATTTTTATAAGACGGAAAACTCTAAACGAATAGCTTCAAAATTACAATCAAGATTTCATAAATGTTTTGGTAAATTATCTGAGGTTAAAGGTATTTGTATTTTTTGTAAACTACATACTCCTTAAATAACATTACATAAATATTAGTATTGATTTTTAGTACTGTTCCCGTAATATTCTTCAGTTGTTATTTTATTTATAGCCTACTAAATTCTCCTAAATACTCATTTAACCGCCATCCCAATTCTCTTGCCTTCTTAGGTTGACTCAGATTTCTTAAAAGGAATAAAAGATAACAATTTAGTGATTATCGGAACTCCCGTCTTTCGGATTTACTGGAATAGCCCATATAGCTTTGATTTTGTAACCCGTGCAAAAATCACAGTCGGTAAAATCCGGATCCGGAGTCGGGCAAAATTCCGACTATAACCCTAAACGGCTAGCAGACTTACGTCCCCGTTCAGAAAGTTAATGAAGCGCTAAATTGGAAATCCTAATTTATTTAGCTTAGACTGTCCATTCAAGGAAATAATTAACCGAAACCTAGAGGAAATAAATTATAACGATGTAAAAAACACTAATTGTGCCATGTGGGAGATTGACGGCTAGGCAAGTGAAAGTGATGTGTGGAAGTCACTTATTTTTTCTATGATTACTTTCATCGTCCGTTTAACTCTGTTAATTGAATATGGTGCTTTACCAAATTATTTGTTGTCCCTATTTGCGAATTCTTAAAACTTTTGGATAGCCAAGTCAGTAAAACTGAAAACAAGTTTGATATCGGATGTAACCCGAACCGACCAAGAATGCATGAGGAAATTGATGAAAGTGGATGAAGCGAAAGTGATATGCCAAAATCGAACAAAGTTGAGATCGATGATCTTTGCCTACCCCTACGGAATACAGTTGCTACAATCGAAGTATTCTCTTTGTTTGGCTCCATAATTTCGGCTCTAGGGCTAATTCAAGAGACAAATAATTTTTTCCATGTAAATCGCCATTAACTCTGCGTTCAAGAAGATAATTTTTATGATGTGTATGAGCTATTGCAGACAAAATCATAACCAAATAAAGCAAATCCCGGCTAACAATAAATGGGCACTCGAAACCACATCTTGAGGCAATCAATACTCATAATTAATGCACGTTTTAATGAACAGACTATTTTTAATGAAACGGATGCGCCTGAAGTTCTCGTCCTGAATGTAGGTCGACAGTCGGAATGCAAATGCACTGCGGTGCATACACTGTGTGATTTATTTTAATATCGTTGAAACTCGTCGAAATAGACTGGACACCTCATACGAGAGCCGTCCGCATTAGTCGCCTCACTATATTAATAAACTCCAGTATATGGCGCTTCTGAGTTTAAATTTTACGCCTTTTTCGCCCAGTGTTATGTCTGGCACAAATTTTATTGCTTTTGAGAATGTGATCCGGTGATTGTGGGATTAATGCGGGTTTGTTTGGTGAAAAAGTGTTTATCTAAATTTTAAATTCCATCGCCAAAAAAGAAACTACTTACTCCACCGTTGATTTGTAAAAATAACTTAAAATAATACATTTTGGATGAATTTGACACTGTATAATATATTTTTATCCAACGATACAATACGATTCAACTTTTAGAAAAATATTTAAAGCGTTCGTAAAAGAAATAATTTATAACAATTAATGTATTAAAAAAATCAGCTAGTTGCAAATTTAATTTAAAAATATCGACATTTTAGCCTAGCTACGTCCTAGCCCTTTTCTTGACATTAAAACTTTAGACAATCTAAAACATCACAATTTTTTAACTAGCCGTAGTAAAATACTACACTATCGCATTCCTATCGCATAATCGACAGCGTTAACAAGTTGCACGTGTTATAGAGATCAAGCTGAGAGCAATAAATGCATTGCTATGAGATGCACCCGAAATAGTTTGGAACCGTCCAGCGTAGCTTGACCCCTGAAATGTACACTACTATATACGAGTGTGGCGCCAGCTATTTCAGTTATTTTTAGAATTCTAAGCGTTGGCGAATGAAGGGATTTTCGGGAAATCCTATTTTTGATTCGTATAGAACCAATGTGCATTTTTGGGCATTTTGTTAATGTTCGAATGGTGGTGGATGTGAAAATAGAAATGTTTTATTGCGCACGGACTGTAGAGGAAATTTATATGGCACTCCATAATTTTCAAGAAGCAAATAAATCTTTATAATAATCCGCAATCACGACTATTTTATTCCTTAGCTCAGGTTTCCCTTATTCACGTTTTATGTATTGTGGAATTATATTGGTGATGTGCCAATAACTCCACAACTAGCTCACATTGTTGACAATATAGTACGGCGGTCGATTGTCCAATTATCCTTACGAGTCGATTCACATTGGTCTCGCCAACTGAGCACAATTATCGTTTTTTTCATCTATTACTTTTCATCTTCCTACTAATCTATCTTAAGGGGTTTGTCACTTCATGGCATACTTGATACAAATTGTTCTTTACTTTTCTGTTGAATGAAGAGTATTGTTGAAGTCTTGAATTTAGCAAGATGTCAGTTACCTTTTCACAGTGAAATCATGTCGAGCAAAACTCTCGTGTTAAGGGCAACGTATCGTAGAATACACCGTCTATTTCCACGCTAAAGCTGAAAACACATTATAGGTTTTCGTCTTACGCATAGCGTAAAGAAGCGGCCATAAATACTAGAGCAACGCGTCTTACAGCGATCTGAACAATGGATTCTTTTGTTGTGTGCACATTATAGGTCATACGCTTAAGACGTGACCAGACTACATAGAAAGAACCTTGTACGTTCCATTGTCCTGATTGGTCAGTTGGCCCCGTACTTATTGCTCTTTACTCTATGCGTAAGACGAAATACTACAATGTGTTTTCAGCTTTAATAGTAACAACATCGACTTGTCAGCGCTAAGTTTATTTACATTGCAGTGTAGTTAACTATTAGCTGTGCAAACGCATGCCGCATAACTTGCAACTAAATTGCACTTTCACAAAAAAACACAAGAAAACAGAGTACATGGGATTTGCTGTTTGCGTTTGTCAATGCTTCTTTGTATGCTTCTGCGTATAGAATAACTAAAAAGAATAAAATGGAATCATAATATCATTCATCATATCATTCTTCGTGCAAATAGTCTTTCATCTGCAATACTTACTACCACTGCATCGAAATAAGTTACACCTGTAAAAAAATCAAATAAAGACAATGTATATATTATATTTAATATCAACCCTCATTGATAGGATAAAACACAAGTTAAGTCTCCTGTATCCTTTACGATCGACGGGCTTAAACTTAAGTCGATTATGCTGGATTGAAGCAAGTTGGCGGACTTTGCTAAACTTTTATGTTCTTTCTTAAAACTCTCAGGTCATTTACTGTATTTGAGCTCATTATATTTTTTAAGAAGTTCCACATTGATTTTTTCTAGTGATTTTTTTGTCACACAAGCGTGTTTCATGATACCGCCCACGGCGCTATGACATAGATGTAAGTTTGACTGCATCTTAGTTTACCGCTAAGAGTCAGAAGTCATGTCAAATTGTTAGTTTCGGTTGATGACGTATCAGCAGAAAAAGTAGCAGGACTACAAGTTTCTTTACAAAGTTTTCCTCAGCTGTTTATCAACTGCGAGTTAAATACTCGATCTTGAGAGTTGAAACCAAGATAAAATTCAATAAGCCTTTAGAGCCAGAAGTAAAAAGGCATTGATAAAATTAAAACGTATCAGATCTATCAGAATATAGTTAATTAAACCACCCTCTCAAAGCGTACGTGATGGTTCTATTATTATACCTGGGATACAGGATGGCATGCTAATGTGCCAGCATTCCTGGCAAGTGGCAACACTGGCAGGACTCGTGACTCGATTCGCCATGCCACGTTACACTCGCTCGATAAGAATGCACTTAGCAGATAAGCGCGAGCATGCGTAAGCTGAATTGTTATTACACAAATGAAACGCTCGAGGAACATCGGCTTTTAATTAAAAGCTGGTTCGCTCGCGAGTGATTGAATATTGGATAGCTCAGGGGTATCGTTTATAATATATTTTTTTACTGGAGTAGCTCTTAAATTAACTTTTAATTTGGCAGAATGTTGCATTCAACAAGTGCTATTTTATAGTCATAGATGATTGGAAATTAAATATAAGCGACTTATACCACGGTTATATGGACAAAAAGAGGAGAAAAACCGTTTAACTTGTACCAAGTTTATGATACATATCTAAAGACATAAGACATTTATAAGGACAACAGTAATTATTAAGATAATTCCAAAAATGATATTTCCTTTTTCTTGGAGACTAATAACAAAGAATATTTTGCAGAATATTTAAAGACGAAACCACATTTATCAAATAAGTTTTTGTTAAGGTTAATCACATCTTCTGTCACGTTTGACGCTGAGGTAATATGATGTGGGTAGTCGACGAATAAGGGATTTATGATGAGGCGTGGACGTAAGATGTCATTACCTCTATTGTAAACAAGTAATGCTAGATAATAATCTTATTGTAATTTGCAAATCTTATGTTCTTTTTCTTTTTTATGCGAGCTATGATGTGGGATATAGGTGAGTTTGCATCACCCATTTTGTTTATTTTATAATGACATACTAAGACTATAATATTTAATCTTCAAATTATCAAATTTTGTTTTTCTATATTAATGGCATTTATAACTATCCTTTATCGAAATATGCTTGAGATTCCTTTAGAAGTTACTTTTGACAAGAATTTATATGCCAATAACATAGCAAACTTTTGTTTTAAAAATATGGAGTAAAACAAAGCACCTTATGCTCGTAAAGCCCGCAGAACTGGTTCGGAAGCAATATTTGAAAAATCCTAAAAATATACGACACTACGAATCCATAGCTATACATTCTGTGGATCTTGTCCAACATTTGTGAATATTTCCGTCAATCAGATGAGAAACTTGCAACCATCTAACGACGAGCACAACTTGTGTTGATGTTTGAAATTCAAATACAATCAGGCAGCATTGTTCGTCGTGAACGTAACTTTTGAAAAGGAGACCCACTCCAAAGTTACAATCTAGAACAAGTATTCACTGTTTGTAAAAATCAGACAGAAGGTTATCTATGTATCCTCAAATATGTAATTATGGGTACTGAATAACTCTTTGTTTCATAATTTGTAAACTGTAATATGAAAGGTCAAAGGATTTTTATTATAGTCAGTCTTAGGTTATCTAGCCGCCGTAATAAGGTTGCTATTGCAAAATATTATTCAAATCCCAGCGAACCGTCACGTCTGAGGACAAAGAACTTTTTAGGAAGAATGGCAAAGTGCAAATATATTTGTAACTGTGCCACAGAGCTGACATTCTGTACTGTTACCAAAACGTGAGGCCATACGAAAAATACTTGGTCACGAGTTTAGCACTACGATTGTCAAACCGTTAGTTACATCGTAACGTAGTAGCTTAATGATCCTCGTGTGTAATTTGTCAGTGTTATATTTTATGCAGATATTTTGCCTTGATATTAATCACAAAATTTGCTAATATATTGTGAGATCTTTTTCGTCAACTACACTTGAAATAGAAACTGTAGAATTTAAAATTATGTAAGTTTCGGTAGTTCCCTAGAACTTATTTCGGAATTTAGGTTACTACTCTTTGGAAATTTGATGCGAAAAAAACTTGACGATGAGTGTAAGCACGCACGCACGCAGATATTGAAGCGTTCTTTTATAAACTTTATTCATAGAAGCATGACATTTGTATGTACTTTTTGAAAAGAGTTAGCACATAGAATACTTTTTACTTTACAAACCTTTAGATTTAAAATAATTACTTGTTTCACGATAGAAAAACCTGCTGCAATCGAGACAACTTCAAGAGGTCAAGATTCAAACTGTTTAAGACACAAAGTTTCTAGTGTTAAAATAACTTAACCCTATTCGTTATATTTACAAAATAAAACGACGGAAATAACACACATACTTAGCAAGTGACATTAAACAAATCTGAGACACGATCAGAACAATAATAGCAACGCACAAACGCATTTCTAAGAATTTCGCATATCGTGTTCCCATAGCAAAGGTGATCTAAAATTACGCAAGGACTTACAGATATATTTATTTATCGACTCATTCGTGGTAATGTATGTACATGGACTCCGGAAATATCATGTGACTTTTTGAATTTGGATGAGAATAGATTAGAATTGGGATATTTTTGTAAAGCTGACAGTAGGATGTAGGCCATATCGCAAACCATATCTATCTGTATAAGTAATTAGGTTGGCCACCAAGAAACTTAAACCATTACAAGGAATTATTTTTTTCATCAAGTCTCAAATTTTCTTAAACATTCTCCTTTTTTGGATATCACAAAAAATAAGTTTCACATTGTTGTCCAGTTAACTGTTAATTGCGGGCCTTGTGTTCTGTACCTACTTTTTATTTTCGTAGTTCATTTTAGAGCAGTGTCTCTTAACCAGTTGTCCACGGGCACTGGTGATCCATGAAAGCATCCCAAGTGGTCCTTCAAGCCACCCTAAAGCCATCTCTAAGATAATTATTAATTTTATGCTTGTTTTATAATATGATATATGAAAAAAACCCTTAACTTATTTACATTACTGTGTTTTATTAACGTCCAAGTTCCAACCAAACCATTCAACCAACTGGGTGGTCAATGGCTAGACAGAAAATTGTCAAATGGTCACTCATAAGTAAAAGGTTAAGAACCATTGGTTTAGAGTAAAATAGTGTTGATAGAGTATTTGCGTAAGCGTATAATAAGGTGCAGGTATAAGAAGACATACAGATTTATTTGCGACGCGTAGTAAGCAGCGGTATGCTAATGGCCGAGGATTCCGATCTCGTCCACTACGTGCATTAGATATGTTGATAGCACTCGCGAGATTTCCACGTTTTATGGTCATACATTTACTTCTATTTTAAACGCAGTGTTAATAAAACGCCACATATCACGACGAGTTTTCCGTTTGCTTACTTTGCTTACGATCATAAAGATGATATCGTATTGGGCTGTTGATCTAGATTAAATGTGACTTTTGCTGCTGACAGGCGCGGTGACGTGATTTGTACAAGGAAATAGTTGCGGCCTTAGGTATATTCAAATATGCGTGAAATACAAGCTTTGCGTATTATTTTAGGTCTAATTCATAACGGAATAGTGGGCGAAGGCAAGAAAGCTGGAACTTTTTGTAGGAGTATTATTTTGAAATTAAATACTCATATTGCATGCAGTGTAGGCATTTGATGTTATATAAGTCCTGGATGGTGAACTCCCATAAAATCAGAAGAATTGTCTGTAAACTGCCGACCCATTTGGAGATCAATATGATGGAATGTTCTTAATGCAAATCATCAGAGATATTGTTACTTATACTTAAAACAAATTTATAGTGAATACGTCAATCTCTAAATAAAATCATTCGGTATTACGGTCTTGTAAATATTCATCGATAAGTGATCTGGTTACAAGAAAACACTCCATTTTAACGTGTGAAATAAGAAAAGTATCACAAAAGGGTTCCGCTGCATTTGTCAAACGATAAAATTTCAAATTAAACGTTCGTAATTAGGCATCGTGAAGGCGCGTTAGTGTTTACAAAAGGACTACAAAAGCCGCCGCTGAGCGCACCAAGTTTATGGAAGCGAGTTGCGTTGAAGCATTTTCTTTGTGCGTCATGTACGCGCATGTGTTTTACGAATTACTGATTTGTATTGTAGTTTATTAGTGATCTTTAGGTTTTATAAAAGCGGTCCTTAGCTTCAGGGTTGCCTATATTTTTGACATCTTGATCAGCTATGCCTCTTCTCCAACTAAATCTAGAATTTATTAGAAACATTTAAATATAGCTGCTAGCTATTATGATTGACTGTTTCATCAATTTTAATAGATATAAAGTTTTGTTTTAGTCTTAAATTAAACTAGTATCATTAAAAAAGAAACCAAAAAAGAACATAAATCTTACGCTTTGTTGTAGAGCCTAAGGCCCGATATTCCGTGCTATTCTTTTTCCTAGCCCTTCTTCTTCTGTCCATCTTTAAAGGCACCCAATTCCCATAGCGCTTGAGATGCTCCAAGACGTCTATAAATTGAAGTTAATGGTGATCTCCATCAGTTGAACCACTTACACAATAGCCGGGCTTATACTTAAAAAAATATTAACAAGTCAATTTATAACTTACATGTAAAGTTACAATGTTGTAGTCATAAAGTCGCAGTTGTTTCTTTATAACACCATAAGTATCGCAAGATTTGACTGTCGAAAACGTCTTTCGTGGAAACTAAGTTATAAATATGCGAATATAGTGCTCTTTTTTGCAAAAATACCCCAGTCTTTTATTTAAGCTATAAAATTGTAAACCGATCCTTGCTTCTTAAAGTAATATTTGGTGCAAACATAGTACTAAATACTGATTCATACAAAATAAGTTATGAATCAACTGTAAATCGGTAAATTCAACAGCGCATTCACGCTGTCCGCATCGGCGATGTTATAACAGCTTTCAAATTTATTTGAAACATACCGTTTGGCGCAACGAATGTTTATATCCTTGACAATGAATAACTGCAGAGCGTGTGCATCGAAATAAAATGAATTCGCAACAGCTGCCGCCGGGAGGATTGTTAACCAAACCATTTGATCGCTTGTTCGCTTTGTACTTTTTGACCGTGAACAGGGCCGTCTTTACCTATGATGGGGCCCTGGGCACACAAGAATTTGGGGCCCTTTTGAAAAATAAAGAAAACATTTAATCTAACATTTATCTATTATGATCATTTCATATCGAAGTTATATATCAATCTTGTCGGAATTGTCCCTCTCAAAGGGATGTAATGTAAGAAACTGTGTATGATGTCTCTAGATCTTTCTAGCTTAGCTCATTACACAGGCCCACTAAAATGTTTTTTTTTTCTAAAACGATGTATTATTTGCGATTGTTTTTTTTATTTATATGGTATTAATCGTTATCAAAATAATTTCGTTTTTAATCGACTTAAAAGAAGGAGATTATGTATTTGATGTGTAAGTATGTAATTTTGTCCGAGTTGCATAGTTTTTGGATATGTTAGTCTATACCAGCGCCTGAACACGAATTTCAAATTAAAAATGTATGCATGTTTGTATGTTTGTACACGCGTATTTCAAAAAGTATAAGTCGGATTTCAAAACATATTTTTGGTTTCGATTAGATATGGTCCAACTTAGGAGTTGTATAAGTTTCATCAAAATCGGTTACTTAGTTCTTGAGATAAGGCAGGAGTGTCCAACTTTGGTTAGGTATTGGTGGTAGGTCTCTCATATGTGAGAGGCTGCCTGGGTGGGTACCACCGCAATGTCTATTTCTCCCGTCAAACAGCAGGTTAAATGCACTGTTGTGTTTCGGATTGAAGGTCATTGTAGTCAGAGTAACTACTGGACATATTGAGACTTAACATCTTTTGTCTCAGGATGGCGAGCGCAGTGGAATGCCAAGCATTGCTTTGTAATTAAAGGTGTTGTTTGGTTTTGCTACTGTTCATGAGCCGTCGTATCGCTTACCATCAGGCGAACGGCATGCTCGTCTCGCCATTCAATGAAACTTCTTTCAAACCACAGCAAACCCAAGGACGTGGTAATTGAGAAAATATCGTAGACAAATAAGGAAATGTGGATTAAACGATTGTGAAGCAGTACATCTGGTTTACAGAAACCACCCTTTACAGACGTAAAAAATAGTAAGTAGTATCTTAGGAATTATTTCGATTATTTCATATTGAACTATTTTTTTAAAGTGTAATTAATGTCTGCCAGTAGCGCAGGTAACTCTATATTATCTGAGGCCCGTGCCAAAATCATCAGATGGGACTCTCCCTTACTATAAAAAACAGGCCGATTGCTGTCACATCCCTTCTCTCTAAGGTCTTGGAGCGAGTTATAAACACTCAGCTCCTGAGGTATCTTGAGTATTCTTATCCTGCATATCAATGACATGTTGTCTATTGATAGCATGCATTGTTATGTAGATGATAGTATGAGTGACGCGCAGTACATCAGCCAATGGAGCCACTCTCGGGATTCCATAATGGAAAGACGGTTTCAACTTGTGTCTGAAGTCGAGAGCTCTCTGGGGCGGGCCTCCGAATGGGTTGAATTGAACTTAGTTCAATTTAACCCTTCGAAGACACAAGTTTGCGTGTTCACTGCGAAGAAGGCCCCCTTTGTCATGACGCCGCAATTCCAAGGAGTTACTCTCTAAGGATCCGAGAGCATTGGGATCCTTGGCGTCGAAATATGCAGCAAGGTCGAGTTTAGGAGTCATGGAATGAACTCCCTGCATCGGTGTTTCCTCAGCGCTATGACCTGTCCTTCTTCAAACGAGGTTTAAAGAGAGTACTCTCATTGAGTTAGGCAGTGACTTTGTTGTGCTGGTCCCCTGGCACTACGGAGGTCCATGAGCAGCGGTAGCTGCTTACCATCAGGCGGGCCGCTAGCTCGTCTGCCTACATGGCAATAAAAAAAAAATATCCAAGAATTGGTAAACAATCCAGCGAATTGTTGATTGTCTCTTACTAATTTTATAAATCAATGTTACATTCCTTCTCTGCTTACAGCATCTCGGGCCGAGGACCCCTTCGGGCCTGAGGCCTTTCAAGCTCGGGGCCCCCTTGGACCAGGGGCCCCCTACCTTGGTGTTATACAAATGTTTTTATGATGCAAACATACTACCTATATAGTATAATTACTATTTCTGTGACAGAGAAAACATTTATATGCTATAAATTCACTTTTAGTTTGGAGGGATTTATTTTAGGATGTGGAGTTATATTATCACTAATCTACTAAAATAGATGATTATTACTTCTTACAATTTTGTAAATATACGTACATAGGTGATAGGAGTCGAGAAACGTGTGAGTAAATGTGTGAGGAAAACTTTCGGTCTGTCTTTTTTTTTTATACTTGCTCTTCTTCGGGGCCCCCCTGAGGATGGGGGCCCTGGGCACGGGCCCCGTGTGCCCTTAGTGTAAAGACGGTACTGACCGTGAATCGCTTTTGCTGGATGGCAATTATCTAGTACAATTCATGATGCAAGAATGTCTCATGGTTGTATGTGAATTGCTTTTTAATTTATGGGAATGAAATCTTGGGAAAATGTTAGAAGAATTTCGTATTTGGGACACAAACGTTGTTTATTAGGTAAATTGCGATTGCGGAGATGCCATTTAATCTAAATTCGGTTAAGAAACGCAGTAACTTGATTTATAATAAATGGTAAATGCAAATATCAAGCGAATAAACTTTTTAAAAGTCTGTAAATGTATTTGACAACAAATAAATTTGACACTCAAAGGTCACATACATAGTCTTGACCCCACACTAAGATTAAGTCTTGTGGCGTGGTTATCAAGAATTGCAGGAGACTATTCGGTCTCACATACACCCAGAACCGAAAGAAATATTTGTGAGCCGCACAAATATTTCTCTCTGTACGGGGATCGAACCCGCGTCCTCTCGTTTAACAGGCGACATCTAACCGGCTGCTCCAGAAGGCTGTCAAATTTGGAAACATGTTATCGTAGTTGAGTAACATGTTAAAAATTAACATGTATGACAGAGCATCGAATTTCATTGCAATGACGGCAATGAAAGGTTTTTTAACCTGCAACCGTGCAATACAAGTACGTGCCGTAGCGTAATGGAGTTGTTTTCTTGCCAGTGACTTTACATGAGTCACAGAAATAGTTCACGATGAAATAATGCCCGACACGCATGAAAATGTATAAAGCTCTCGGTGGCTCGTAACTTGTTATGAGTAATTGCATTTTGCGTTATGGACTTTATGTTTCTGATATTTCATAAAATATAGGCCTGTCAGTGTGTTGTTTATGTATTAGTTTTGGATTCAGTGGCTTGGGTGTTTCAAAATTCCCTACTTACTTTGTTTATTTAAATTAGGTAACCATTCTGATGGAATCCAAAGTTGATTTATTTCACGAGATATTGGATAAGTTTTTTTAAACTGAGGATAGGTCTCGTCATTTTACTGAGTACTACTACAAACTACAACTTATTAAAGCAAAAGTCAATACTATCTAATATTGACTTTTGCCACCTTTTGACTAAACAGTGTTAAATCACCAAAGCACAGAGACCGCTCTTATAGATATTGAACTGTCTATATGTTATGTTATTATTAACATCAAACTAGCAAATAATTGTTGGTATTATTAAGCTAAAAGGACTCCTTTGTATTTTCAGGCAACCCCAACGACAAGATCCTATACGGGCGGCCGAACAAACGTCGCAGTTCGTCTTTTCCAGCCCCCAGGTCGCTGGACCGCCGCCACTCGCTCCGGATCTTCGGGTCCTCAAGCAAGTACCTGCAGCGATGCGCCTCCACCAGAAGCCTTCACCACAAAAACGTCAACACCACTGACAGCTCGTCCTCCACCGATTACCCGCCAAGCGTAGAATCTGCGTCGCCGAGTAAGTAACCTCTTTAAACATTCCCCTACCAAGTTCTTTGATATCATTTCAGTAGACAATAACTCGGCAAAGCTAATTTACTTTCCAATGCTCTCTTTAATTTTCATAATGATTTCAGTCTTACTAATTTTGTATAAATGTTCAAACACAATAGTACCACATAGCACCTTTTTGCGTAGGTACTCCCTTGGCTAGAATTGTAGGTAAGTATAACAATGTGGCTTTTATGCAAAGCGCTTGAATGACACTCACTATGCACTTGATGTGGAGTAGAAATCACACGGTTTTCAAAGTTGACAAAAGCTTTGCGGTAGAAATGTATAACGTAATGATATTGCACCAGTGTTGGTGTGTAAAGTAAAACTGAGTAAAACACAATTTTTAATCAAAATATAATAAAACCTTCGTAAAAGTTAATAAAAGATCCCAGTGTATATTTAAAACAGATTAATCAATTAATCTGTATTTTTCTGTTATCTTTCCGCTGCGTGTATTTATTTATAATTAATCTATACCAGGAAAATCTATAAAATGTGTTCCTACTTGCCTATATACTAAAATATGTAATGATAGAAATAACTGTAGCATTAATATCCCCCTATATAGTCCACTGCATGGTATAATAATACCCTCGCCTTATATAAGTAATCACTATTCGATAATGCATGAAGCTGGAGTGGATGATAATATAACCTAAGCTGTTCCTAACATATACTACTGTTATTCCAGAAAAAGTGTCCCTGTTGTCCCGCTTATTCAGACGAAGCGGCCGCAGCAAGCAGACGCGCGCGATGAGCACATTCTCTGCCCAGTTCCCACCCACCGAGTGGTTCAACTCCAAGGCGGTACATCTGCACTGCGTCGCTACTCAGACCAACTCAAAGGTAGATTTACGTTTTTTTTAAATATGAAATATAAAGTTTACACTGCATAAAACTCAAACCAAATAAAAAAAAAACTACTTCAGATTGGCAATAATTTAAATTGTTCTCATTCCAGGAGTCACTGCAGAGCCAAACATCCTTCGTCTCATCCTACTACGATGGTTCAGAGATCAGTAATCGGTCGTCGACGCTGCCGCGACGTCACAAAAGGCATCTGTCAACCGAGTCCGGCCTTGCCGGTTCAGTAGGCGACCACTCTCCAGTCAGGCAATCCAGTCCCAGCTCTGGAAGTCTTCCTAGGTCCACACTCAGCAGAAGTTCAACCAACAAAACAATCTTAGATCACTTTGGATCGCCTCAAAGGAGCAGTGACCCAAAGTTAAGGGACAGCTCTAGCGGTAGTTTGAGGAGGATCGACTATTCTAATTCAGATCACGTCATGTCTACCAGCGGCCCTTCCAGCCTTGAAAGCACTACACCGCAACGGACTCCAAGAAAAGACCTCAAAAATGGCCAGTCAGACCAGAGTACGTTGATAAAAAAGAACTACCATGCGAGTGGTAGCAGTGGCCACTCCAGCCTCGAGTCACACATATCAGACCGCACGTTGAAGCCGTCTCCTAGTCACACAAATGCCGGCGCACCCGGTCTCAGCAGAGCACAGTCTCTCGTTAAAGTACAGAGCTTGCAAAGCTCACCGAAGTCCCTGCATAAATATAGGACCAAACCACCCCTGGTAGGTGGTGAAACAGTAAAGAACGGTAAAAGCACCTCACCCAAAAGTTCACCAAAAAACTGTCCGAATACCCCAAAAAAAACCGCAACCCCACTGCATAAAACTATAGCGTCTAAAGTTGAAAACCCTGCCACTACAATGTTGGCGAGCTCCAATTCTAACAATTCGATCACGCTAAAAGTTACCACAAATACCATATCACAAAACGGTGGCGGCACTAACACCAAAGTCTATGTACAAAATTCACCAGTGAGGTCAGTCATAACTTTTGAAAATGGCAAAGTAACAGAAACCAGTAATGGGAGTAATATTTACATAATCAACGACGATAGGCAAGTAGTGTCCGTGTCGCAAAATGGGGTCACAAATCAGGCTTCAAAAAACCCGACAGAAACATCGTTTGATGTTTGTGTCGAAAAAAATAAACAAATGTTTCAAGAATCGGAACCGATAAAAATGCAAGAAAACAAATTTAACAAAAATTCTATGAATGATACGGGTATGAACAACAATCGCAAACTTTCTTTGCAAATAGGCGGCGCAACGAATAACAACAGCTTTATTTATAAAAATCAGTTAAATAATACAAATGAAGTTGCGTCCAATCCGTCATCGCCCGCTATACATAACAACATCAATAATTTAGAAACTACTACCAACAGCAATCCATCGACACCTACGAAGAGTTACGACAACATCATCGGATCGTTGGGAAGTTTGAGGTATCAGAAGAATTCATTTTCATCGGCCAACAGCGGAATTCAAAGCAATATTAACTCGAACAGTGAATTAAAAAGCGTAGATTTGTTGAAAAAAGCTGCTGCGTTGCAAATGTTGAATGGTCTTCCCAATGTAAATAATAGGATGAGTTCGGACTCGATAGCGAATTTATTAACGAAAGGCATCGACCAGAAGCCGACGGTCTTAGGATCGGAGCCAAATTTGGCAATGAAGAACCAAGAGCTGATAAAAGACATTAACACGTCTGTGGAGAAATTGAATTGTTTGGAAAACAAACAAAAGAGGTATAGCCTCAGTCAAGAGAGCAAGAAAGAAAACCAGGATTTTTACAACTTTCCGAGTTTGAGCGATTTGAGCTTTAATTTCACTAGTTTAGCCGCACAGAAGATTTTGAAAGGGGTCAGTATAAACAGTGTCGATACACTCGTCGAATTGAACATGGCTGCGAACAACTCGGAGAAGCAGAACAATCGCGACGTCGCAGCGGTGTGCACAGATTTCGGCCTTGTATAGTACTAAAAAGTTAACGATATTGTTTAAAAATGTACAATAGTAGTCTTAACACCGATATGTAAGGTAGCCTTATAACTTAATCGTAAATACATTATAACATGCTTTAGATACGCACTACATTTAGTTGGAAACATTTACTCCCTTAAGATTTTGTACTCCCTACTTATGGAATTATCTTTACCATTGTATCCCACTTTAAATAAAATTTTGTTTGTCTTTACTAACTTATCATCGAAAATATCAACGTAGAAATTATTTAATGCAATATTCATAATCTATAATCGTAAAATCGTAATCGGAAAATTCTTAGTTTGTAGCTCACTTTGAATGTAATGAGACAATAAAATTGAAATCATCGTGAGAACGTGAAGTGGCCTAAAAATGATTCTATGTGAAAATTTAGTGCCTAATTCCATTGTCGTAGTATTGTAATACATTTATAGCCATGTAATCTTTCGCTATCTTGTAGAATTTATGCATTATGAGTTTTGAAAATTATTTTCCACATCAGCACTCCTCACTGTGCCATCACAACACTTCCAGTGAAAAAGTCGAGTACAAACTAGAATACCTACCACAAAAAGAGATTCCATCCAACAATGGGAATTTATAGAGACGAATTGTAAAATGTATGTCATGTATAAGTGCCATAAAACCATAGTATTACGCGTTATGTGAGCGTGACAAGCAATGTGAATTGGTTATGGTAAAATTGTTATCATTTAATGTTTTAATTTGTTGCTGTACTCGTGTGAAGCAAAGGGTATTTATTCATTAGTGAATGTAATCTGAAGTCATTGCATATTAAATGTTCAGTAATGCCATTTGTAAAAAAATATTAACAATATAAGTTGATGCTTTATTACCTTTGTTTTATTTATCCCATGTTACTTCAAAGAGGAGAAAACAAGATTATTTTGATTCCTCTGATTGAAACTATAAAAGTCCAGTACAAGTTTCTATTTACTACAAGAACATTCTGAAAATCATCGCCACCAATACTATGGGCAAATTTCCAAGTTACTTTATTTCATAATCTTGAACACCTGAGGACATTGTAAAAATTCAAATTATGTGATTAAATGGGGTATATAAGAATAGGTACTGAGAATTGTTACAGTTCATAGTGCACAGATAACACTCAATATAAATCAATTGAATTAAAGCATTCTTGCATTTGATTCTGAAAAGAAAAATATATTGTAAAAGAAACAAATTGCAATATGAATATAAAAATGTATTAACATCTACTTAATACTAAATCTATTCCGTTTCGCTATAAACATGCTATTGTGCTGTGTTCCATAACATCAGTAACTTGAGAAGGTTCCGTTTCTGTTTGATTTTTAATTGAATTCAACCAATCATCTGTTGGGTCAATTTTCTTCACCTCATTCTCGGAACTGTCACTTTCTTCCATTGAAATATTTGGTTTCTCGGATTGTTTATCATCACTGTTATCACTAGTATTTTCGGACGTTTTATTAGGACTTATATTCGGATCTACCTCTCTAAATTTCTTAGAAACATCTTCGCTTTTTATATTAACATAGCAGACACAATTTTCCGTGGCAGTTATTTGTTTTAAGGCAGCCTCTTCTATAGCTAAGTCTTCATTGTCTGTCAAGTCTTTGTACATGTACATGTGATCATCTTCCGGACTAACGTAATCTTCCAAAATGAATGTGTTACTATCAAAATTTAGTTTTTCAAAATCTATCGCACCATAATTATTCACTAAATCTAATAATGTAGGCTCGTTCTCGAAATATATCTCAATATTTTGTACACAAGTTTTTTCTGAAACGTTGTCGTCTTGGCATTGTTTATGAATAGCATCCAATTGTCTTAAAGTTTTCAATTCCCTCGCTTTCAGGCTAGCGTAAACGCGCGCAAATGATTTTCTGACAGTGGCCTTTAACTGAAATCACACAAGTACATGTTAATATATAGAGTTATGCACCATTTTGATACAATCTTCGAGAGAAACCACTTACAAATTCTATATTTTTATCTAAATCATCGGGATCACTCGCCATATTTACGTTTCGAAACTTTGATGACTTTGATACTTGACGTTTTGGTGAAAGTTGCCAAATTAGTACGAAAGCACAGTATTTAACAATTTACTTTCGTTTAAAACCAAAGTAATGTAAACAATAACCGTAAAGAAGAATTTATTGAACTTGTATGCTTTCTATTACGAATTCGAATTAATTATCCTCGATTTACAATACTAAATATGATGCTTAAAATACTGCCATCTGTCGAGGATGAAATGAAACGTCTATTTACATTTTAACATTAACCTTGCAACACTGTTAAAAACTTTATTGATTTTTCGTTTGACAAGTCGCTCGAAAACATTGTCTATTTTTTCTCGTAAATGGATTAGAATTTATCCTCGCGCGAACTGCGAAGTGTTTTCGTGTGATATCGTGTTATTGTTGTGTTAATTAGTGTCCGCTTAACCGGCCACAATGAGTGAATTGAGACAACGGCGGGGCGAAGGCGATGGAAATGACAAAATCGAAACCGCTGGGGAATCCGATCATGTAGGAATCTCGTTACTTCACGTATAAATCAACTTTTTTAAATTAATTTTTGACTGTCTATATTAAAACGGTATATTGTTAGGTCGATTCTGAAGAGGAGAAGGTGTTGGAGGAGAAATATGTGGACGAATTGGCGAAAACATTGCCGCAGGGCACGGACAAAACTCCAGAGATCCTTGACTCGGCGCTTTCTGGACTATCCTCAAGGTAATGTGTGCAAAATTTACTTCCGTGATTTTGCGAGACGTAATCGTCATAGCAACGATTATGCCTACTTAATTATTCATTTTATATTTTCACGCACAGGTATTTAAATTTTATGAGACGTAACTTTTTACGCTTATTATAAAATACTCATTATATGTATGTCGTATTGTTAGAGGAAATTAAAATTTTATTACCTTTGTTTTTTATTAATGTTTCTAAGTTTGACAATAAAAATATCAGTTATTTTTTCCTTATTATACTTATATTTTTTAGAACCACCATTGATATTATAATAATTATTGTTGTCAGCCCTAGAGTAGCGATTTATAAAAAGAAAACATAACCTTAACAAATTCAAAAAAGGTATAGTATTGACCAATAAATTCTGTGATTTCATGATTGTGACTATCAATTGTAACCTAAGAAATGTTAATTTTCCTAACTGTGCCATCATATTGCACACTTGGCTATTCATATGTCCATCATATCATTCATATTCTTAGCTTTGCATTCAGTAAAATTAATAAAAAGAAATAAATTCCACTTGGACTGATGGATTGGATAAACAAACTCGCTTAGGAGGCATGTGATCACACAATATGCAATTAAATGTTATAATAAGATTTTTAATCTTTTATAATTTCTGGAAGTAATTAAGTAAACATTAAAATTGTTTTTTTTATTTACTCAGTCTTAATGGAAAACAGCTGTATAAAGTGTACATTTTTGATGAAATAATATTAATTAAACACATACCCACACTCATGCCAAACCCTTGAATAGAATATACAAGCAAATATTTTTAATTAAAGTAATTTAGTTAGCTGTGTCAAGATCGGTAGGTATACAAGTTTCGGGTTGAACCTTATGTTAAGTTTAGCTTAATATCAAAACAAAAAAATAATTTCCATGACATCTGCTGTCTTTTGTTTACACTTTGCTCTTTTTTAATAATTTTTATATACAAAAATGTCTGTAAACTACAGACATTTTTTGTTAAATACATTACAGTACTATTAAGTAATATAACCACATATGCATACCGCCTTTAAATTTACATATAAACAGGCAATTAAAATCTATATGAAGTCTTATCTTGCTGCCCGTTGTTGTCTCACTGCAAACCTTCTGTTACTTCCAAGTTGAAGGACAAAGATAAACTGATTGACATCATAGAATTTCCATTCTGTATTTTAATTTTGGATAGTCAACACAGTTAAGTAAGTATAACATTTTTGTACAATTTTTAATTTACAAAGGGAATATGTTTCCCATACGTCTTGTTTTTATCTCAGAATTATAATTTTGTTGTTTTTGTTAATAATTTTGTTGTGAATTGTATATTTGCCTATATTCCTATGTAAATACTACTATGTTTAAATTATAATGTACAATTGTTTGTTTTCCCAAATAAATAAAATAAAAAAAATAAAATTAAACCAAATATTAAGTAATTTATGATTTTATAAGAAAATGAACACAATAAAACCCATAACTTAGAGTATTTTTTTATCATTTGATTAGTCTATTCTTCAACATGTATGTCAGAATAAATACTATTTATAATTGGTACTTAGTATTTGAAAGAAAAAAATTAAATCTCAACTATGGTACACGGCTAGGCCTGCATAAAATATTCATTTGTTTCATCAATGCCCTATTTTACTATCTCCAGAAACTTAATTCATACAACCATATCACACTTATTTCCGATTTTAAATAAATATATTTTTAAATCTGTGTGTATTAAATTATTCAACATTACATTACTTGTATATTTAAATACCTATGTATCTACCAATTTATTAATAAATACTTGAAATTAAAAAACTTCCAATTATTTGTTATAGTTAAAATGTTTGTACTTAGTTAATATTTAATGCATATCACAACATTGCTATACTGACATGTGATTATGTAATATCTCATTGTTGAAGGTCAATGAAATATTATACATAACTGGTTTCATGTTAGGCTCGTTGAACATACTTCTTCATATGTATATAAATATATCTTTGACATTGATTATGTGGGTCACAATACTGTTTGTATATTTTTAATAGACAATCATATTATTAAACATATGGAAATTATTTCAGGAAATAAAAACAAGAAATACTTCACTTCCTATAATTAATTCTCAATGGAAATAATATAAAGAGAAAAGAATTGTGCTTCCATTTGTGTACATTCATTCTGTCAGATATAAAGTAGACCTTGATAGTGTTTTGTTAACTCCACAGCATTTATTTATTGTTGTCATGTAACATATATTATTTATTGTTATGGCTCTTATGGCAGGCAATAAAGACCGAAATTGGAGTTATTACTCCAGTTTTGTGATGAAAGTAATTATAGCCATGATGTCCAACTATCACAATTATCTCTGGGTGGTTTGTTTTCGAGGTGATTGTTTTAGGATAATAAAATAATGATCCATTCTGTTAACAAAACAAAGAACAAAAAATATATTTGATGTCGGACGCCATATTATTTGCCATAAATGTATCTTTTCATTGCGGATGCAACAACACCATACTTATTGCTGCTTTGGAGACAGCGCGTGACCGTTGGGTGTATCTTGCTTTTATTTATTACCTACATATTATTTTTATCCTATAGATGGAGGAACTGGGTGATTCGTGGCATTTTCACTTGGCTCATGATCGGCGCGTTTTGTCTTCTTATTTACGGCGGTCCTCTTGCACTCATGATTACGGTAAGTACATATTTGATTGACTTTGTCGTAGTAAACTTTTGATTTGATTAATTTGGCTCCGAACATTGCCTTGGTATTTAGGTCACCGGAAATGAGGTTTGAAGTTCCGATGGGAAACATGAGTCGCGGTTGCTAGCGGCTACCGATAATGCGGGATTAATATGTAATTACAGTGAATTTTAAAGCGTATCGTATATGAATTGGACTCCAAATTTTATGGAGCCGTGTTCAGATATTTACGGTGAAATTGAGACGCTTTAATCAGGTTAGCTCGTTCCATTAACGATTCCGACGTGAAGAGAGTGCTTTTGAAAAAGTTTTCTTGTAGTGACAAAAATACAAAGTGAATATAATGCAGTTGAATGATTATAATGTAGTAGTCACTGGTGGTAGGTCTCTCATATGAGAGAGGAGTGCCCTCTCGTATCTGAAAATACACAGACTTAACCTGCAAGGCGACACATGTTAACATTATAATGGATTTTGATCATCATGTACGTTGAATGCTGACTGGGCGGGTACGAAATTACTACCATCAGGAGTAAGGTTTCCCGAAAGGCAATAGCTAGTCGTTACTTTCCGTCAGTTTTCTATAAAACAGCGGTGCCACCATCATGGAGCAGAGATATTGTTACTCTAGACTCTAGAGGCATGCTTTAATGGACTACACCAAAAGTGTAATATAATTTCAAAGTTCATGGCAAATTTTCGATACCCCTTAAATTATAATATTCATTAGAGCGGATAACTTATTTATAGGTTACCTTATAGGTTAGGTTAGGATACCTTAGAACCCAAACCATCTCATAATGTGCGGTTCCTGAGGAACTTCCTTCCACGTACAATCAGGCTGTGGAATGAGCTACATGCCGAGGTTTTCCCAAAAGATTATAGCATGGGGCTTTTAAAAGAGGAGTTGAAAGTTTCTTATAGGGTCGACAACGCGCGAGTACCACCTCTGGTGTTGCAAAGTCTATAGTCTTAGATGTAAAAAAAGGTACTATTAGAGCAAGTAATCTGTAGCAAGCAAGAAATCCTGTATACCATCCGCTAAGCCGGAAGGCGCCGATAAGTCTGAAATCCTCAGCGCGCAGTGGGATGGTTCGTAAATGGTTTTCCCGGCGCAGAAAAAAGTAACTACTGCCTAATAAAATAATTCGACGGTTCTCTGCTAAAAAAAGACATTTAATTATAATTATTCTAAAATAGTTGGATTTAACATGCTATTTCAATATTTAAACTCAGCAAGCAGCAATATAACATAATTGCTTGCGAATGAATAAAATCTCACATGTTAAGTTATTTTAGCGATGTTGCGTAAATCTATTAAATGCAAATATTCTTCGTCTTATTAGTATGAAACCAGCTATTATAGGAACTTTACTTGTAATGCAAATACCTGACTAAGCGAGTAAAGAAGGAAATCTAAATTGTAAATGTCGGCTGTACCTACGTTTATTAACTGCCGAGAAACAACGTCATTTTTAAACATATTATCCCCCAAATACTGGATTGCTACTCAGCCACCGGACTCATTTGATATGACGTTATTTTGAGGTTTCGTTAAATTTCGAAACGAAATACTGGATAGCCATTTAGCTCATAAATCGGTCTACTCAGCAAACATCCAGCTAAATTTCCACAGATTAACGAAAAGTTTGTTTTCAGTTACAATTTTTATTGTATAAATATAAACGTTCCATTTGACGCAATATTCTTCATACATGATTTCTCAAAATTGGAAATTTAACCCTTTATATTTAATATGAGGAATCATTGTAACGTTTTTACTTTTGTTACGATTATGTTTAAAGCTATATTATATATTGCCATGTTATTATTTTAAAAATCTGTTAATAAAATCATGTGGGTGAAAAAACTTATGTCCCTAATCCCTATATCCGAAGCGAGTTTATTAAAAATATTATGATGTTTGTTTATTTTATTTATTGTCATGTTGTAATTGCACTCGGTTTGAAAGTTAGTTTTTGGAATATCTTTTCAATAAATAGGTATATAAAATACCAAACAACGGCTGCAGAACCACCTAAGTACCAAATGGAGAAGACTATGTAAATAAATACGATATGAGAAAGAAGCTGTGCTGGATATTATAAACAGGTAAGTATACACGTATTCCTCTAAGTTTTAACGAATTTATACGATAATTAACTATTTAATATATAATATGAATCGATTATTCACACATTTTAAATCATCATCATCATCTACAGCCTGTAGGATCCCACTGCTGGGTACCTATAGGCTTCTCTCATATTATGCCTCCTATATATTATCTCCTCCTCATATAGTAGTATTATGTAATAAATATCGAAAATAAAGTATGGTACAATGTGTATAACTATAAATAATCCTTTGTTTCAGGATCTGGAGTGGAGTACATAAATATTCAATGTGTACCTATATAATAAGACCGTCCAAGAAATATGGCTCATATATATAGTGCCATGTATATCAGCTATAGACTAAATAAGTAAGCTCAACAAATATATATGAAAAATGAAAAGAGATATATAAAATTATGACATACTTTAACTTAAACACTTTTGCAGGTAACGCTATAGAAATCATGAATACAACAAATCATTTGGACAATACACACCCTTTTGAAATGAGTACATGTAATATAAAAATATACAAAAAAGAATGAGACAAATTGTGTGAAGGAAGAAATATTTGCATCAGAAAACAGTGTTTTAAATCAAAGTTGAAGAATGTTATGAATTTTAATTAATATGTAATACATAAAATAAATTGCTTATTTCACCTATTTTCATTGTTAAAAAATGTCATATTATATTTCTATTGTACATTTTTAATAGTACATTTATTAATTTAGTTTTAAATTAATGTTAAAATAATTGTTATTATTTTGTGTTTATAAAGGAATATAGATATAAATGTAAGACAGATCTAAAGAAATGTAGATAATTAAAAAAATATAATATGTACTAATGATGTTATTAAAATAAATATACTACAATAAAACATAACTCATTTTTATTTGTATTCATTCCATGGTAATTCAATAAAATGCACTGTACGGTTTAAAATATGTATTTTAATATATTATTCCTTGTTGCAACATTTTCATTGGTTATACTATGTGGAGCTGGTGGAAATGATTCAGAAAGATCAATCTCCAATATATGATCATTCTGGGAACATGCTATATTATGTAACACAGCACATGCCTCTATAATAGTAAGCTAATTTTCAAAAACTTATAGCCCAACTTGCAGACAAGAAGATCTTTGTTGTAAAACCAAAGACCCTCTCCACTGGGTTTCTTGTTTTAGTATGGTCTTGATTGTAAGCTTCTTCAGTCTCCCCTTTCCAGAAATGCACATAAAGGAGAATCATTGAAATTTTTACTATCATGCACCGCGCCTGGCCATCGGCCTATAATGTTTCTTATCCTCAAGTTAGGGTCGCAGACTGCTTGCACATTTATAGAGAAATGGCCTTTTCTGTTTCTAAATGTTTCTGCTTGTGGTCCTCCTAAAAACAAGATAATAAAAATTAGAGCTCTAGCAAATATTCTTATTTCAAACTACAAATAATTTTATGTAAATTGAAAAAATATATTCATAAAATTGAATTCTTTATAGGAAACTACTATTGTAGTTGAACATTGTTCCAGTATATACTGAATAGCTACAATCAGTACAAATCATTGTATGATTAATTATATTATATTATATATTTAGCCCTACAACTATTTAGAGAGCTTGGTTATATGGGGTACAGTGGGCTGGGGAAGAGCCAATTACCTGCTAAATGTTTTGATTCCAACAAGCATATATATATAAATTATTGTGTAGAAATCATTTAGAGTGTGCCTTTATACTGTGCATAATATATTATTCTATTCTATGATTAATAATATAATATTATGTACAGTAAAAAGGGATACTCTAAATGATTACTACACAATATAAAATACGCTAGGCATTTTAGAAGCACATTTAGTTAAAATAGGATAAGAAAACATATATTTGTGTACATGTAAAAGCTTAATAGTTATTTATACATTATTATAAGTAGAAATTACCTGGAGATTTGATCCTTATATGTATGAAATTTATAACTTCAATCACTCCTGCGATCGCATAGAAATTATTCGCAATATGGCATTGTTGTTGTTAGTTGGGAATTTTCATGCCACGATTTTGTAGTTTAACTAACTCTGCTGCAACTTTGTGTTGTACAGTCGGCTGTTCCACATGAAATACATCTCCAATAATCTTCTGGTAACTGCCTGTCGTAGAATATCATAAAGCAAGTAACAGTTGGTCGCAAGTTTTTATCAATCGACTTCTATTTGTAGTGGGTTCTATTTTGTCTCCAGCGAGCAAGGAACACAGATGCAGAACAGTTTCTTTCTTCAGGCGGAACCTCACTTTGTTTGAATGTTTTCTTCTTTGTATTTGTCAAAAGCATTGATTTTTTTATTGATTGACTCGCCTTGATGAAGCTATATCGTCATCAGACAGCGATGAAACCGACGCGAGAGTCATTTTAGTAAATTTTATGTAGAATTTAAAAATTTAAGAGTGGTCGCAGGCGGCCTTAAGACGACGGCTGCTTAAAACTAGAAATTCTTAAAAATTTGACTGTTTGACAGCTGTCAAACTCTTAAGTTGCTTTCGAGAATACGAATCGGATGAATAATGCCCCATTAAATATTTAATTCTTAAGTGGTTTAATCGAAGTTATATTTAACTGGAATCAATTTAACAGGTCATTAGAGCTAGTTAACAGGAGTTAAAAGTTAATTGGCTTTCCAGTATTTGGGCATATGTCTCCTCTACACGATGGGCCATCGCGATAGTCCACTATGACGACCCATGGTGTAGAGGGCATAGTGGCGTCTAATGGGTTATGACGCGTGCGATGGTCTTGGAATGGCGTCGGTGTCGGTTGTTTCGGCGCACATCAAAGGAAATTTGTGATTACTACTGAATGTCGCCATCTTGTAGTTGCGTTTCTATCATTCACTTGACCATTGATTGCCAACTCGCTGGTCCAGCCTGGGCCGCTCTTGTAGAGAGGCTATTAAAGGTATATTTTTATCATTGCTTATCTGATCGTGGTAGGATTGTATACATAGGGATAGTGACCGTGGGCTACCGCGTATGATTGAATACCCTTAATAGTCACCCAAAAAATGTGTTACATTTTGGGTTTAGCTTGTGTCGACCGGCTAAAGAACGTTTGCTCTTGTTGGTGGTAACTGTTCATACTCTGGGCTCCATACATACTCCACACGTGAATTAGTGTCACTTTGTCATGATATTACCTATAAAATATAGTACGTAGTCTGCTTCTTTCGTTTTCAACTAAAAATATACTAGCAATATCTTAATATTTATCATATTCAGGAAGCCTACTACTAAACATACATATGTAGGTCTAATGATTTCTAAACTAACCTGTACCTTTCATTAGGTTCACTTGGTAATTATGGTTAATATTTTCTTTTTTCTTAACCAGTTGACTGTTAACTGCCAACCCGCACTAGACCAGTGTGGTGGACTACTTGGCCTACAACTCTCAATCGTAGTCTCGATTGTAGAAGTCCTTGCCCTGCAGTGTGACGTATATGGGCTGGTACAGTACAGTACAGATACGGTTGACTATTAAAACATCATTATTATGATGCTAGTAAATGGACACGCACTGTGTGTGATAGTTCCAAACCCCTTCAAAATAACATAGACATTTACGTATTTCCATAGCAGTCCACGTGATCAAGAATTACCCTGAACGTACTTTTAGCAATATGTTATCTTCTCTCAGGTGTTGTGCGTCCAAGTGAAATGCTTCGAGGAGATCATCAACATTGGCTACGCGGTGTACCGCGTGCACGGGCTGCCGTGGTTCCGCTCGCTCTCTTGGTACTTCCTACTCACTTCCAACTACTTCTTCTACGGCGAGAACCTCATTGACTACTTTGGAGTCGTCATCAATAGAACGGTGAGTTATTGTGACTTTTCTTTTGTTCGTATACGACCATTTTTGGATTAAGTTGTTTGTTATTTTGGATCTATGAATTATCGTCATCTATGATTAGGTTAAGTCCATCGCTGAAAATAGTGCTCTGCGAGACATTACCATAATCTGCTGCATGATTTTATGTATTTTGGAAACTATAAATATTGACAGAAAACTAGCCAGAGGAATTAAGTAATAATTTTATTTTTACTATAAATGACATATTGTTTACGTTTTCTAATTTAAAATTACGCATAGATATTAAGCTAATCAATGTATCGCGTGCAGCATTTCAAAATCGCGTGTCATACGTGGCAGTTAGGTTATACGTTGTCGTATGAAATTAATGAATGAATACGATGGCGTGTCGCCTAATGTATTCGTATGCAGCCGGTTCGCCACAGGTCGCGGGGTCGACAGACAACTCCACTGTCGCTAGTGATTTGTGTTAGAACATTTACATTCACGACGGAGGTCCGATGTTACTACACAATGGAATATTGAATAATGTTTGAATTCGCTACGGGAATAGCAAATATGTTGCAACAGAAAGTGTTAACAGTCAATAGGATACTGTTATCAAACTTTGTTTGTTTGTAAATAAGGGGATTATTATTTATAGTATGTCAATAATAATGCATGGTTCCACTTGATCTTTTATTAGAAATGCAATAGGGACAATTAGTATGATTGGTTAAATTACTTGATGTTCCTAAATGACTCCCATGAAGTTGGAATTCATCCCAACCCATAATGAGGCAAGAAACTCGCTTGCCTGAAGTTATTACTAAGCAATAAATTGCCTTCTATACACCCGATACTAGATACCACGAAAATTAAGGTGTTAACTCTTAATGTTCTGTAAATTGCTTTAAAAAAGGGAAACGATAGGGATTTCCCCTTCATTCCCCTTTATTCCCTCATTGTTATTATACAAGTAAAAGCATTTCTTTATAGGAGTGGTTCGATAATAATCTCCATATAGCCGCTATCGGTACGATTGTGAATAGTTCCGAGCATGCTGTTTACTGGACGATAACTATCGGTTATCGCTCGTACGATACTATTGATGTTAATAAAGATATTAATGAAATTGCTTTTTGTGGGGTTAATGTCCTTGAATTATGATTAAATAGATTTATACTTCAGTCGTCAAGCAATTCTAATGAAGATTTATGAGTTCAGTCCAGGTGGACTATTATCCTTTGTTTTTGTGAGGTCCGCTACGGTTCACAAATATTGCTTTTATATTTATCAATAACTTAAGCCTCAGATTTTGAAAACATGTTAAAAATAAGGGTAATGCGCCAAGTTTTGCATAAAGATTTGATTAGAGTTTATGAAAAACTAGTAAAAAAATGTCTAGTGAAATATTATTAAGCCATCATAAATATTGCTCGGTAAAGGCATTACATTTTGATTTCCCTCGACGTGTACGGTGACATGAATGAGAAATGGCTCGGGCCGAACCTTATTAGTTTAATAGGCCAAATATTCGCATGATGGAGGCTATGAAAATTCCTCTACAAATTACTTAACATAATTCCATCGCAGGAATGGGAGTTATTTAGATTAATTTGGTGTTTTATATTAATGAGCTCAAATTTTTTTGTAATATTCTGTTTTTTTTTAACGCTTAGTTTCTTACCAGTTGTACGGATTTAGTTGGAGTGTTAGGTACTATGTGATTCGTAACTATGACTTTGGAGAATTTAAAAATATCAACTAGGTAACAGTAAGACATGTATTCCTTGTGCTCATTCTGCCAATTCACAAATTAATTTGATATGAATGTCAAATTAAAACTGCTTTCCTGAAGTAAACTGACGTAGTGATGTCATTTACAGTCTTTTTAAAAGTGTCGTTGATCGGGTGCAAACAGTTTCAGGTTAAACTTAATGCGTTATGTAAGCCATACACACTACGGTCTACCGGAGAGGTCATCTGTGCAGGTATGCCTGCGCAGGTAGACCGAACATCGGTACCGTGTATGGGACGTTACGGTGTACCGGAGCGGTCTTCAGTTCTTTTTGCGACGGCATCAAATGAGGACGAATGTTTCCTTGACGTCACCTACACTGCACGTTTAATACATGTACTTACTGCACAATAACAAACATGGCGGCCCGCGGCGCAGACGCCATCCCAGAACGATATAGCAAGACTGCGGGGTGTGTAGGGTTTGCGCGAGGGATGCTAATGTCATGTAATGGTATAAGCGTAGATTATAAAGGATCTCAAATCTTTTAAGGGACGTTAATCGGCCATGCTAGAAAACAACTGACGCGACCTGCGCAGGCGACCGAAGTAGAGGCACACACGCACTGGTACGCCCTGCGGTGTCACTCGAAAGAATTGATTTTCGATTTTGCGCCAGCCATTAAGATAATGTAAAGGCTGCCATACATGCTACGGTCCATCGGAAAGGTCTACCTGTGCAGGTATGCCTGCGCAGGTATACTGTAATGTGTGTGGGAATAGACTTGTGCAGTTTTTTGAGCCTGTGCAGGCGACCGGAGCAGGATCAAAAATCAATTCTTTCGAGTGATACCGTAGGGCGTACCAGTGCGTGTGTGCCTGTGCTCCGGTCGCCTGCGCAGGTCGCGTTAGTTGTTTTCAAGCATGGCCGATTAATGGCTGCCATACATGCTACGGTCCATCGGAAAGGTCCACCTGTGCAGGTATGCCTGCGCAGGTATACTTTAATGTGTGTGGGAATAGACCTGTGCAGTTTTTTGAGCCTGTGCAGGCGACCGGCGCAGGATCGAAAATCAATTCTTTCGAGTGACACCGTAGGGCGTACCAGTGCGTGTGTGCCTGTGCTCCGGTCGCCTGCGCAGGTCGCGTTAGTTGTTTTCTAGCATGGCCGATTAACATCCCTTGAAACATTTGCGATCCTTTTTATTCTATGCTTATACCATTACAGGACATTAGCACCCCTCGCGCAAACCTTACGTACCCCGCGGTCACCAATCGCTCTGGGGTGGCGTCTGCGCCGCGGGCCGCCATGATTGTTTACAACAACTTCTGTTCACAATTATTACGTAATGCGTCGATAGATTTTATTGTATTTTCTTGTAGTGAAGTTGCTATCAGCTAAACGTGCAATGTAAGTGACGTCAAGGAAACATTCGTAATCATTCGATGCCGTCGCAAAAAGAACTGAAGATCGCTCCGGTACACCGTAACGTCCCATACACGGTACCAATGTTCGGTCTACCTGCGCAGGCATACCTGCACAGATGACCTCTCCGGTAGACCGTAGTGTGTATGGCTTGCATAACGTCCCTTCGCTTCGCTTATACCATCACATGACATTAGCACCCCTCGCGCAAACCTTACACACCCCGCGGTCACCTATCGCTCTGGGGTGGCGTCTGCGCCGCGGGCCGCCATGATTGTTTACAACAACTTCTGTTCACAAGTATTACGTAATGCGTTGATAGATTTTATTGTATTTTCTTGTAGTGAAGTTGCTACCAGCTACTGTAGTGAACAGAAACTATGTTTTGTGCCATGATTATTGTGCAGTGAGTACATGTATTAAATGTGCAATGTAAGTGACGTCAAGGAAACATTCGTAATCATTCGATGCCGTCGCAAAAAGAACTGAAGACCGCTCCGGTACACCGTAACGTCCCATACACGGTACCAATGTTCGGTCTACCTGCGCAGGCATACCTGCACAGATGACCTCTCCGGTAGATCGTAGTGTGTATGGCTTACATAAGGAAGGATGATTATATCAGTTAAAAGAGATAGATAAAATGATGATTCGTCACCAACCATTGGATTACTCTACCAATTATAATCGCTTGGAATATCTATGCGCAGCGATTGTCATGTTAAAACCCGTGCATATCCAAACGCCGACAACCTATCATGCGGAATTTATCTAAGAAAAACACTCAATTTCAATATGGCGCTTAGAACTGTTACAGATTAATCTGAAGTGGTTCTTGATAAGACACAGATGTCATAAATTATTCAAAGAGTCGGTACTTCCGTAAAAACCATAATTGCTATGACAATTCAATTTTATTAAGATCAACATAACATGTACTTAATACCTACATGGTCTTTATTTTTGTTTTGTTTTAGAAGAGAAAGTTTAATCTCCCTTTGTCCTTTTAGTTATGGGTTAATAATACATATCCACCATTACCTTTCGAATTCATTCGTAGAACATAATGCAATATCATCTGGTACAATTTAACCCAAATATTAAGTGCCTTGGTTTGGTTCACACAACTATTTAGTAAGATGTAATGTATCCCGCAGGACGGTAAAAGTAATCATCGAAACTATTAAGTCTGCAACCAAAAGTGAGTGGATATTTAAGTATAAATTGTATGTTCTCCGCTCTGTGTAAATAAACGGAATAAGACACACAGCTTGCATTTTGTATGTTCTGTATCAGTCCATTTACCTACGTCCCACTGCAGAGCACGGACCTCCTCTACAACGGAAAGTATGACTGAGAGGATTTAAGCCATATAGTCCACCACGCTGCCTTAGTGCTGGATGGCGGATTTGGCCAGCCTGTATTGCTTCTTATTAATTTCATGAGTTATCTAGAGATTCATTGAATGAATCACTAACGATTACGTTCCTTTGACTATTTGATGTCAATTGAGCAATTGGGGTCATAGTAATTAGCTGTGATGCGATAATACAAGTGGACTAATGTTGTTATTAACTCAAAGGCGATGTCTATTGTGTTTCGGCTAACAATACTGCTGCCATTCATCACTAAGACCTAGGAGGGTATTACATCAGTACAACACCTTAATACAACTATAAATACAATCTTTATTGGTGGTTGGACTCTCATATGTGAGAGGATCAGTATCACCGCAATGTCTATTTCTCCCAAAAAACAGCAGTGTCAATGCACTGTTGTGTTTTGGTATCCTTCAAGTATACTTTAGCCATAGTAACTACTGGACATATTGAGACTTAACATCTTATGTCTCAGGATAGCGAGTGCGGTGGAATGCCAACGATTGCTTTGCAATTCCAAGCGTTGTTTGGTTTTGCCACTGTTCATGAGCGGTCACATCGCTTACCATCAGGCGAACGGCATGTCCGCATTCATTGCAATAAAATAAAACAAAGAAAGGATTCATTTAAAATTCGTCAGAAACCTGCTCTGCAAATAAAACATGTATTTTACTTTTCTCGTTGTTTTAAATGTTTATGTCTGCCCAGTTTTTTTAACTGTTATTGTGCCTTAAGATTTAATGCTTCAATAATTCCAGGTAATTTCAAATTGGCCAATGTCGAAAGAAAGCAAAAAAAAGGATCGTAATGTTTTTGTTTTTTTTTTTTTTTTTTTTTATATATTTTCTGTTAGTATTATATCTTAAGATTTGAGGCTTAAGTATTTCTGATAATTAAAGAATGCTAAGGGGATTGAAATCTGATATTTCTCTTTATTTTTACCGCATAAATACGAATCAACCTTGTTTATCTGCAATATCTTAGATGATCATGTCTTACTGCCATTTCTCGTCATTTTTCCATGTCTATAATATAATCAGTTCAATCAATTTGTCAGCCTATTCCAGTCTTAACAGTAAACAGTTATAAAACTAGTACTTAGTATTTACTATGTATATTAAACCGATCGCAATAAACTTTTCGATTAGTCTTACTAACTCAGTTGATATCGATAGTTATGATTTATTGCCTTCTCCCGGTCGTGTTTGAGATAGAACAATGCTTTACTTTTAGTCTGCTTGGTGAAAGATAGTCAAGGTTAATACTACTAATGAGTTTCCGATAGTTTGGTATTTAGTAAACTTGTGGCCTCTTTATTTTTTCACCGTACCTACAGATATATATGTATATTTATACAGTTTGTAGGTAGACATAAAGGTTAGACATGCACTTGCAGACGTTATATACAGAAAATATTCAATTATTGATGACAAAAATAAACGCACAAAATTATTTATGCGTTGAACGCTCCCAATGTGGATGGGAAATTTCTTATTTTTAAAAGTGATCACGTTTTGCTGTGATGTCTATTGGACAGGTTGGTCGTTCCATGCTTTAAAAGTATAACTTAACATTTCGACCTAAATTGCTCCGTGAAATGAAATTTTAAACGTTCAGCTCTCTGGGGAAATAGGGAAATATTTACTAACTGCCGGCAGTTTTACCCAAGTGTTACTAAAACATAAAACTTAATTTAACCACGCAATGTGAACTTCAAAGGCCGAACTCGTACCTTTGAAGCCGTAGTTTGGAGTTTAAGTAATGGGCTCTTTTAGTTTATTTTTATTTATTTAGGTCGGGTGAAAAATGGCGCATTGTATTAGGGCTGGGTAAAAAATGTGTACCATTCGTTAGTTCTGGTCTAAAAAACATAAACATTTTACGAAAATAATAGTTTGACTACGACTCTGGATTTCTATTGATGTGCGTTATTTAATATTCATACGCCAATTTTGAAGCTCACGTATTTCTTCATTGTTGAAGTATTTTATTATGTTAGAGCTTACATTGTTGAAGTGTTTAATTTAGTTTGAACTAGTAATGGAATTATTGCTTTTTCAAATTAACATCAACACATTGTTATTTTTGAAGCATTAGCATTCTCTAATATTATTACTCCTATTGCTAATTGCCCTCCTCAGAATTTATAAATAAAAAACTGACCAGTTATTATTAAAAAATCAGACTTTGGTACCACACAACTCAATTTTTGTTTTTGTTTTCCTTTACCTTCAAATCCTTTTATTGTACTCAGGACTACCTCCGTTTCCTGGTGACGTACCATCGATTCATCTCGTTCAGTCTGTACTGCGTGGGTTTCGTGTGGTTTGTGCTGTCACTCGTGAAGCGCTACTACATGCGGCAGTTCAGCCTCTTCGCGTGGACACACGTCGCTCTGCTCATCGTCGTCACGCAGAGCTATCTCATCATACAGAACATATTTGAAGGTAAGATTTGATTTATTGTTGATTTTTTTTATTTAACACTTCGGTCAACATTCTGAGTGATACGGCCCGGGTCCGCCCGGGTGCACACACTTTTCAAAATGGCGGACAAAATGTTCAATTCCGACGATCTATTTAGAATATTGACCAATCGGACCACGAAAAACGGATAAAATTCCTCGTGTTTGCTAATCTTTTCACTATTGCTTCCATCCTAGGTCATAGCGTGATGATATATAGCTTATAGCCTTCCTCGATAAGTGAACTATGCAACATTGTAAAAAAAAATCAAATCGGACCAGCGGTTCCTGAGATTAGCGCGTTGAGACAAACAAACAAACTCTTCAGCTTTATAATATTAGTTTAGATTTTATTGTACACCAGATACAAAAAAGTAGACAGAACTAGATGAAAAAACAAAAAATGCACAAGTGGCAGTCTTATTTCTTGAAGCAATTTCTGCCAGACAACCATGGAATGGATAAACGAGAACGAACGAAAGTTATTCTTTTTGTACACCAAATAATCTTAAATTTAGTTTAATATAATATTTAACATAGATTACAAATGGCGGTCGTATCGCTCGAGGCAATCTCTTACCGTCTACCATGGGATGGACATAAGAGAAGAAAAAAAGAGAGGGCAATCTAAAGTGTACTTTTAGGATAAGATGTTTACACTTAATATAAGTACTCTTGCGTGTACTTTCATACATTTTTAAAGGTAAGATTTTCTATATGAATAGTGTTTGTCCTTAAAATAACTGTCGTTACTCCTGAATCTACATCTGTGTAGTCTGAATTATATTTAGCAGTGTGTGTGTGTGTGTGTTTTTTGATAATAACATACCTATATTTGTGTATTTGCCAGGCTCTGTAATCGGACCTATCCCTTCAAAAAGAAAATGAAAATTTTAACTTTCGTAAACTTTAAAGAAAATTTGAAATACGATATTTAATATCGTTGTTTTCGGGGGAAAATTGATGAAGTTGCGTGATAATGGCACCTTTGAGAGACATTTATCTTAGCTAAAAGTCGCCAACTTTTAAACCGAGTGTCAAGTTATAATCCCTGATGAGTCAACAAAATTTCTAGCTCCTTAATTGTTATTTCCGACCGTGGTTGCTCAATGTCTTGCGACCTCATTCATAGCAGTTTCTGAACTTAGTTGTCATAAATTATAAAATGTATTGCTCTGAATTCAACTAAGCTACGAATCCTACATAATTGTGTTGTAAACTTGATTTGAAAAGAGCAACGCTAGTGTTTCTTGCCCGTTCTTCTCTGGCGCAAACAGCCCTGTGAACCAGGTGGTAGTGAAAAAAGAAAAAAGTGATCTAAGTAATGTATGACTTTTTATGGATTCAATGAATATTTTCATATAATTCCATATTTAATGTTTTGTCTTCTTCGCTCTAATAAAATTCAAAAGGTGTTCGAAAGGGACAAAACACTTGATAACTAATATAATATGTATTATGTTTCAAACTGTCTATGAATAAGGCAGTATGTCTTAAGTAAAACCTGTCCACAGTCGTCATTATCTTTAACATTAAATCTCTACAAAACGTGAACCTGCATACTAATTAGTAATTACGACCATAATATGTAGCACAGTTCTCAATGTCAAATATTAAGCTTGAATTATATCGCTTGGTAAAATTAGTTATTTTCTTCTTACGTTTAACCCACCCTTGTCTTGCATGAGCAAGAGTTTTTAAGTCTTTCCATACATGTTTAAAAAAATTAGTGTGATAAATGCCATTAAAACCTTTGATCGAAATGACCAAAAAAAACTAGTTTTTAAAATGTACCCAGTGTCTCATAGCTTAGTTCATCATGCCTTAAACTTACAAGCAGTGCCCCAGTAAACATCCGTTAACCTAACTAATAGATTAATAAAGCGTAATCGGTATGATATTGCGATATCGCAATATAGATTTATGATGAAATTGACCGATTCAACAAATGAGTAATAAATTATAAATAACCATTAATGCGAATAGATTGTTTACGGAACTGAAACTCGATCGCTATCATTTGTCTCGATTCGCGCCATCAATACATTAAAGCAACGCGGGACGCCTTACGATAGCCATTATCTGTCCTTTGATAACACGTAATCGGACGTTACACTTCGACCCGATTCCTATTTTAGGTTAAGGTGTGTTTAGAATTATCATCGCTGGTGGTGTTATAGGGAATTTGGTGCTTCAGAGATATCTAGCAATTAACCTGTCAGTGTAGAACTTGCCTTACATACATACATACATAAACTCACGCCTTTTTCCCAGAAGGGATAGGTAGAGTTGCCCTTGCAACTCTACCTATCCCTACTAATCCCACATTTCGCCTTGTATGTTCTGCCCCATAATGTGATAAGTGGCGACCCTATCACCATATCGGGCACAAATTCCTGATTTGGCCTGATAAAGCATAGAAAAATCCAATATCACTTTGCCCAAAAAAGAGAAAAAGAAACAGTACTTTTAGAAAATGTTCTACTGTCTCGATAGAGTATCCATGTGTCAAAATGTGGCTTTGTTAACGAAATAGGAATATCGTTTGAGATTCGGTGATCGAGATTTCCCGTAGACTAATGCCATGTTCAAGTCCTATCGTTTTCCTTTGCCCTTTATATTCTATACCTGTATCAGCCCATACGTCCCACTGCAGGACATCTTTGAAGCTTAAAGTTTGAAGATATCGTAATATTTCATAATACGTAATTTTGCCAGCGTTATAGTATAAAAGCCGAATGTATATATGTTATTAAGGCAAATTATCAGCAAATATTTCACTGGTATTTGGTTCTTTCATCTTGTCAGACACATTGACGCTGATAACTTCCAAAGCAACCATGATCGGAACTTCATAATTCATAAAGCTGATCGTGTCATGCCAGTGTGAGAGGCATGCCCGGACAAACTTTAAACTTTTATAATATTACGAAAGTATGACGGCCACGGGCTCTTCGTCTCATCAAGGGAATGTTATTCATAAAAACTGAACTGTATGTAGTGAGATCAGTTTCATAATCCAAAGATTCCTTCGTATATATTTTTGTATTACAAGGTTATTTCTGATACATACTTTCGAATAAATATCGTGAAAATTGGATCAAGATTAAATTGTGTCTAGAAATATATGTTAAATGATCGATTGCGTGTTGAATTAACTTCTTTGTAATCGTATTACTCAAATATTTAGAATTATGAAGTATCCATTTTTGTTTACAGTAAAATGTATGTTCAATGTCACATTTTCATTAAAATATATTGTTGTACGCGGGCTATATTAATTGCAACTGTATGTTACGCATTGCAACTATCCCAGGTGTCATTGCTGCACTGCAACAAACCATTATGTGATTAACAAATGTATGTATCGACTATCATGTCTCGTTATTGTGGGTCCGAAAACTTATTCACCATTTTTCTATATTCATAAAAATATACTGTTGGGTGTATTTATGAGACATTCCAAAATTAAACCATATAAGGTAAATCGTCGACAGACCACAATTAGCCCCCAGAGTCGTACTTGTTTTACCTATGACCAATCCCAAGCCTAATATCCATAATCTGACTACTAAAAACCCAACAACAGTACTATAAATAAAGCATACGAATACAATACGCTCCGTTGAATAAACTGGTGACACGCGACTTGTCGTACAAAGTGCAACTCATTACGAATACATGCATAATTACAGCGACCACCGCCGACCTCACTGTATTAATAGACTTTTTTTTACCTGTCTCCGCATGGTACAAGTGCATGGTTCAATTGGCGGTGAGCCACTGAATTGTTTTGGTCCCAAGTTTTCATTTCTTTTTGATTATATTTATAGTGATAGAATACTTGAATGGTCGTAGTTTTTTTTACTATGTTGTGTACAAACACTAATATCATTAAAATGAATAATTTCTGATAAAGCAGTATTAAAGTAACTTGTAACGTGAGGCAAAGAGATGAAAAGAAATGTGGGATCCCAGTGGAGATAACATTCCGTCCCTTTCACACGCACACACTGTAACGCACATTAGAACCAGTGACGTCACTAGTTTTGTTTGCTTCCCTTTTGTTTTACTCTTACTGCGAGATATAAAACATTCTTAACTTATTTAATTGTGAAAATATTTACAAAATATTTGTTTGCTAGATTTTGGATACGAATACTATAAAAAATGGAGTCAAGCCCCCTATTGACTAGAATGTTATGAGTGAGGGATTCAAAATAATACCCTGTTTTTACTTAGATGCTTAATCTATCGCTAATTGACTTCCTGTGGCTCAATATAACTAAAATTTACGAGGTGGAAGCAATTTGAGAAATGTGCAAAACAATTTGGAGTAGTAGGTTGTCGTTAATTTATGTATATTGTATAGTCTCCACACACTACATTAACCCTCAGATGCGGTCTCTTTGTAGCTTTATATATATGTAGATACAGAGAAAGAAACATAATAATTAGCGAGTCTTTAGACTTTGTGCGGGTTGTATAATAATGTTTTTTTCTCTTTGAAGCAACATTTACTTCTTTAGAAAATTTTAATGAGGACAACAAAATGTAACAAAAGTAAAATGTTTGTGTAAGACTGTAAGCAACCACTACAACCACTTGTTATGAAGAAAATGAGCAAGCTATTTGATAAAATGAAATTTATACGAGTATTAATTACTTTTAAGTCACAGTTTATTTCTTACAAAGCGAAACCGCATTAAGAATTTTGCGGAAATTCTATCAACGATCCAATAGGAAGCCACAAAGAATTCAGTTCCAATCCACACGTGTTCAATTTATCGCACCGCGCCGCGCCGCTTCGGATTGACTTCAATAGGTATTTTCTCGGTTTTATGAGTAACGAGAGTTTTCCGCGAGAACATAAATAGACTAATTTGAACTTGGTAGCACTCCAGAACGGCTGTATGATTTTATCGATCGTTCTAGATAAACGGATTTCCTACCTTGCCGTGTTCTGATAAATATTGCTGTTATGTTTGTCTATTGTCGCTTTATTTGATATTCTTTTTTGTAGAGGCTAGTGACGTTAAAACACGAGTTAATTGTTATTAGTAATTAAGTTGTGTTATACATAACGTGACCATTTATTTTTTATGCCAGAGCGAGAAATCTGTGGAGTTAAAAACGAATAAAATAGTTTTTAGTATTTTACAAGTTTCTATTGTAGAAATAGTGCTGGAATAATTCGAGCCAACGGTTTCAGTAGTAGTTCGATAAAGCATTGCGAGCGGGAAATACATTTTAAACTATCTTTTGGTCTGATTGCAAAAGCGGGAATATGTCGGACTTGCTGGGGACGCCGGGACAGAGTTCCTGAAAGCGGGACTGTCCCACCTAAAGCGGGACGTATAGTCACATTAGTTATACATAAATGCCATTCAGAATATTTTTTTGGTAAAATCAAAATACGTATAGAAAGAAAAAAGACATAAAATCCACAGTAGTGGCTCGGAATAATCATATGCACCCCACCTAGTATTTTTCATCTGACAAACTTGTATCTAATAGTCCCACCACCTGGCAATTGATCTTCCTTCTAGAAACATATTCTGCGAATGTGCCTGTCTTCGTTCTAGCATTCTGGCTTTTTAAACATCTTATATTTCAGTACTCTGCATGGCATAGTTTGTTGAGAATCGCAGCACATGTTTTTGTCCTTCACAGTCAATTGATTTTCGGGTCTGGGTGTTGTGAGACCAAAAAATGATCTCGTAGTTTGCGATACCCACGACATACTCGTAAGATTTGGCATCTTCTATGGCGTCAGAGTGACGTGAGCGCCTATTATTTTTTTATTATAAATATGACGTCTCTATCCAATTACGTATATGATAACACCCGACCCCGACCTTCATGAATATTGCATATTGTGTTCGCAAATCACGTTTTAAATTTCGAATGACCTGTCTAAAGCTGGAAAACACGATTATCGATCAGCTGCGCAATATAAATAGGCGAATACGAGCCCGGTATCGCGGGAACTCCAAAGCGAAGTATCGATCGGTCCAGATAAAACCAACGCTTTCCCACCGCGCACTGCAATTTCGAATATATTTTTCGTATGACTAACGGTCTGTATCGTCACCCCAAAGTTAATGTGCGCTGCATCGGAGTTCCATTGCTGGGTTCGAATCCGATATCACGAACCGGCGCTAGATGGCGCAACCGGGCGTCGCGTCGCATAGACAACTTTTCGACAACCGAAAAACCACCGACCAATAGGCGAGGTTCTAGTGTGACCAACGAGCAGGTCACAAAACCGTTGCCTTGGAAAAAACCCAGCACTCGTTTTTGAATCGTGGAAGTACTTGGTCAAAAACTCCGCTGTTGCGCAACCTCGTAACCAAAACCTATACCCGATATATTCCCATTTAACGTGTTCCCTCGAGAGTATTGCTGCTGGAGTTGCCTGGTCTGCGAGAGCTGGTGAAGCCGGAAGCCTCGGTAAGTGGTAGACGATAAGCACTCAGTTTTGGAATTAACCGTTTTTTCTGCAGCGCACATTACTGTCGAAATTCTGTTGGGGACCTCCCCCTCGGCAGCTGAAAAGCTCAGCTGAACACCGTGTCCAGCCTCCTTGCTGGTACATGTTTTGGTGCCGAAACCCGGGAACATATGAATTAATCGTTTAAAGTAATCCTTTATGTCCTAATTACCCTAATCAGTTTCGCATTTCTCGTATACGGTCCAGTGTGTTTTATTGAATACCTATTGAGTTTTTAAATATCATTTCTATTTGTCCATTTTGCTATTAGTTGTTAAAAAATAAAAAATACAAAATTCCGTTACGCGAGTGGTACACATAGCCAATCAGCTGATAATTCAAATAACGACCAGTGCGTAACGTTAATTCTATAGCAACACACTTCTCAATTTACTATCGGTGTCTGCTGTGTTTTTAAACGTTTAACGTTGCTATCTGATTCATTATCGCGCGTCAGCTGATTACCTCCATAATCTGACCTCTCCATCGGGTTTTGAATTTCGTTACCAACAGTTATCATGAGTTATTCAAAACGAAAACTAAGTATCGCAAAGAAATCCCGTTCTAAGGATACGTGGGAATATACAACCGAAAATTTACCATCTTTGCGTAGAAAGCGTACACTAGCATATAACCGCTTGACCAAGACCCACGAAATCGCCGCCCTTACCCTTAACGATCCTTCCCAAATCGAATTATTTTTATCTTACCATCAGGAGGTAAAAAAAATCGCGGCTACCTTCGAAGAAGCACATTTAATTATTCTGGATTTGGCCGACGATCCGGAGGAAGACGAACTCATGTGCAAACGTTTCGACGAAATGTATTATGAGATTATTCGAATTCACCGATCAATCACAAAACCCGTCTCACATGCACCCGAATCTTCCCTTGACTACACAAATTCACACTGTGTTAACTCACACGTAAAGTTACCTAAGATAACGCTCCCGTCCTTCTCCGGCAATATAAAGGAATGGCCTAAATTCATTTCTACGTATGATAACCTAATTCATAATACACGTATGAGTGACACCGATAAGTTTAACTATTTAATGTCAACATTACAAGGCGACGCGTTAGCACTCATCCGCACATTCCCGACCACAGGTGATCACTATTCCGATGCATATAATAAACTGGTTACAAGATACGAAAACAAACGAGACCTCGCATTCACTTGTTGGCGCGATATATTAAACGCAAGCTTCATGTTAAAGAACCCACACGATTTCCGCCGTTCCCTTGATATGTTTGACGAAAATTTAACCATTTTGAGACGTTTAAACCTACCGGTAGACCAATGGGATTTCGTATTGTCATATCACATTTTGTCAAAGATAGACCCAAAACTACGTCGAGAGTTCGAAGAAAGACAGTCTACCATTGAGCTGCCGAGTTACACGGATTTGCAATCGTTTCTATATTTAAAGTGTGAAGCTTTAATTAGAGATACACATTTCACTGAATCCGGACCATCAACTAGCACTTCCACATGGAATAGGGAACAACACATAAAGTCGAATCTAGACTTCCGAGCCAACAAACCGAAAATGGGTCATGCCTTAGTAGCTGCGCAGGACTGCACTCATGAGGCGGCGGTAAGCGGAACGTACATCGCGCCCCACTCGACGCAACTGACTCCGCCTACAACTAGCAAACCGGTTATCAAATGCGCCTATTGTTCAGACGGACATTCAATAACAAGTTGTAAATCATTTTTGCAAAACACTGTAGATGAACGAATTAATATAGCGCGTAATAATAAGTGGTGCTTTAATTGCTTAAGGGCATCACATACAATCAGAGACTGTAAATCAATGTTCTCGTGCCAGAGATGTAAACATAGACATCACACACTTTTACATCAAGACTTAGCAACGTCGCCCGAGTCGACAGCGCATACTACACTAATTACGCGACACGACTTAGCTTGTACTAGCCCTACTGTGCTGCTCGCCACGGCTATAGTATACGTGTGGGATGCTTTCGGGCGCTCGTTAGCTTTCCGCGCCGTTTTTGACACTGGCAGTCAAAACAATTTTATAACTCAACAAGCTGCCGATCGACTTTGTTTCTCATCTCGACCGGCACTAGTCAATGTTACTGGCTTAGGAGGTGCCGAAGCATCAATTAATGGTGTAGTGCGATGTAAGTTGGGGACGTCTTCTAAAACCTTATTCGACTTAGATATGTTAGTCATCCCCAGGATATGCAGCGACCAACCCATAGCAAAATTGAGCACACACGGTTGGTCGAATATTAAATCTTTGCAATTGGCCGACCCTGGTTTCGATATTCCCGGTCCCATCGACATTCTGTTAGGTGCAGACATATTTGCGGAATCTTTATTGAATGAAAAGATCAGGGGTCAAGGATCTCAACCTCCCGCACTGAGATCTGTGTTCGGTTGGCTTTTACTGGGGAAGACGTCCATAGTCCATAGTTCCTTACTCGGGATTCACGCAACTACGGATAGTGGGCAGTTGGCCAGTGTAGTTCAAAGATTTTGGGATATAGACAACGTTCCACAGGCGTCCACTTTTACGCCCCAAGAGCAGCTTTGTGAATACAAATACGCATCGGAGCATACCCGGGACCCGACGGGTCGCTATATCGTGACTCTGCCATTCAAGGACAAGTCGGTTCCTGTGTTTTACGGATCACGTGACATTGCCTTGCGGAGATTCTTCGCAATCGAACGACGCTTGTCTCGGGACTTACAATTACGAACGCAATACGTGGACTTCATGAATGACTACTTGGACAGCGGCCATATGTCATTGGTACCAAGCACAAAATTGGGAAACGGACGATATTACATCCCACATCACGGTGTTCTAAGACCAGAAAGTACAACCACGAAATTACGAGTAGTGTTTGATGCCTCGGCAAAAGATTACAACGGCAAGAGCTTAAACGATACTCTACTAACGGGTCCTAAACTACACAATGATATTTTTTCGATTCTTTTGCGTTTTCGGGAGCACAAGGTTGTTTTTATGGCGGATGTACGGCAAATGTATAGGCAAGTTCTAGTTACCGAGACCCAGCGGGACTTTCAGCGTGTTTTGTGGAGATCAAGTCCGACAGAACCTATTAAAGAGTACAATTTAAACACTGTCACCTACGGAACATCCGCAGCACCGTTTTTAGCTTGTCGTACGTTGCAACAGCTGGCGTATGATGAAGGTGACGCGTTTCCAATCGCAAAGCAAATTTTACTGTCCGACATTTATGTAGATGACGTAGTAACCGGGTGTAATTCGGTCTCGGAAGCCCATGAAGCCAAAGCACAAGTCATCAATCTCTTTTCTAAGGGGCATTTCTTTCTACGCAAATGGGCTAGTAACGTCCCAGATCTGCTTGACGACATTCCGGATCAACATAAGTTACTAAAAGATACGGTGAACTTTGACGAAACGCAGGATACAACGTTAAAGGTGCTTGGTTTACGATGGGAACCATTGCGCGACGCATTCGTTTTTGACGTAACACCCCTGCAACAGCCTTGCACTAAACGCAATATCTTAAGCGAATTGGCTAGGATTTTCGATCCACTGGGATTTCTTTCGCCTCTCACCATTCAAGCCAAATGTCTAATCCAAAAATTATGGATAGTCGGTACTCCGTGGGATGAGACCCCCCCACAGGATGTTATCGAGCACTGGGCCCAATATTTAGAACAATTGCCTCAACTTAAGCGCATTGAAATCCCACGTTGCGTCCACTTTAGAGCGAATCCGACATTCGAACTTCACGGCTTTTGTGACGCATCGGAACGGGCCTATGGAGCTGTAATTTACGTGCGTGTGGCCAATGCATCGGGTTCAGCTCGTACATTTCTACACTGCGCAAAGGCTCGCGTCGCTCCCATTAAGAAAATTTCGTTGCCTCGTCTCGAGTTGTGTGCGGCGGTCCTTCTCATTCAGTTACTGGCAAGTGTCAAATCGGTGTTTAGACCTCCCTTACAAGGATTATACTTATGGTCAGATTCTATGATTGTTTTATCTTGGTTACGATCGCACTCTTCACGTTGGGTCACGTTTGTGGCGAATCGAGTAAGCCTAATTCAGGACAGCGTACCGACCGAATCATGGCGGCATGTACCGACAAACGACAACCCCGCCGACATCTGTTCACGGGGACTTATGCCAGTTAAACTCCTCGACAATAGATTATGGTGGGCGGGCCCCAGCTGGTTATCGCAAGCGCCCGAAACTTGGCCACCTAATCTAGTGGAACCAAAAACGCAGGAGGAAGATATTATCCAATCAGAACAACGACCCCAATCTGCGTTAGTGACGGAGACGATGACGGAGCCTCTTGGGTGGATCGATGCCCTATTTTTAAAGTTTTCTTCCTTAGATAAAATTATAAATATTATTGGGTATGTGCGTAGGTTCATGAACAATACGCGTCAAGCATCCTCCCGCTTTGAGCGCATTACGTTGACGGACGGTGAACGACATGAGGCTTTATACGTCGCGGTAAGGTTTTATCAAGAGAAATCCTTTCATAATGACATAGACAAGCTAAAAAATCATCAAGCATTAGCTAAATGGTTGCGGAAACTCACCCCATTTATGGATAGCAAAGGTATCCTCAGGGTGGGCGGTAGAATATCTCGGAGTGGTTTAGAACATGACCACAAGCATCCCGCGTTGTTACCTACTCGGTGCCCGCTCACTACTTACTACATTACGTGGGTGCATCGCAAACACTGTCACACCGGTATTAACACTACACATTACCTAATATTACAGCAATTTTGGATCGTAGCGGCGAAACGCGTTATCCGTCAACAATTATCCCAATGTGTACGTTGCTTTAAAACGCGTCCGCAACCGCTTCAACCCGTTATGAGTGATCTGCCATCATATCGAGTGAACCAAGTCAAGGCATTTTCGGTAGTCGGGGTTGATTTTGGCGGTCCCTTCCGGATTAAGCTGGGAAAACATCGTGGTGCCAAGTTGGATAAGGCTTATCTGTGTCTATTTGTGTGCCTGACTACAAAAGCAGTCCATCTCGAAGTAGCTTCTAACTTATCCACCGACGCCTTCGTAGCTGCGTTGAGGAGATTTGTGGCGCGTAGGGGGAGATGTTCTATCATCCATGCAGACTGTGGTACTAATTTTGTAGGTGCAAAAACTCAATTGTGTAGGTTGATGGACCTAGCCGCACAGACAGAACGCATCGAGTTTAAATTCAACCCACCCTCGGCGCCACACTTCGGCGGGGTGTGGGAAATCCAAATAAAGGCCGCAAAAAGTCATATGCATCGCATTGTAGGAGATCAGGTTCTAACATTTGAGGAGCTTAGCACACTTTTCACCCAAATTGAAGCAGTCCTCAATTCGCGACCATTGTGCCCCATTAGTTCCGATCCAAACGATTTAAATATTCTGACACCGGGTCATTTCTTAACACTAGAACCCTTAACCAGCGTACCAGAACATGATTTTACAGCTACCAATCTAAACCGTTTGAACCGTTGGCAACTTCTACAAGCCTTTCAACAGCATTTCTGGATACGATGGCGGAACGAATATCTCCACTCCTTAACGCAAAGAGCAAAATGGACAAAAGACAGTAAACCATTGCCTTTAAATTCTATTGTAATCATCAAGGATGACAATCGAACACCATTACAATGGTCTGTAGGTCGGGTAGTCAATGTGCATCCTGGTCCGGATGGAGTTATAAGATGCGCATCGGTACGGATAGCGAACCATCATATCATCACTCGCCCACTGGTGAAGCTTTGTCCTCTACCCATCAGTGCAGAACAAGCTTCACCAGTCGTTAACTGTTAAAGATTTCAACGCGAAACATCATTCAGTCTATCATCAACCCTTTATATTTTCTCTCTTTATTTTTCCTATATTTTTATTTTTCTATTTTTTTTATTTTTTATTGTAAGTAAAATACCTTCATATTTTGGTGGGCGGTATGTATCGTCACCCCAAAGTTAATGTGCGCTGCATCGGAGTTCCATTGCTGGGTTCGAATCCGATATCACGAACCGGCGCTAGATGGCGCAACCGGGCGTCGCGTCGCATAGACAACTTTTCGACAACCGAAAAACCACCGACCAATAGGCGAGGTTCTAGTGTGACCAACGAGCAGGTCACAAAACCGTTGCCTTGGAAAAAACCCAGCACTCGTTTTTGAATCGTGGAAGTACTTGGTCAAAAACTCCGCTGTTGCGCAACCTCGTAACCAAAACCTATACCCGATATATTCCCATTTAACGTGTTCCCTCGAGAGTATTGCTGCTGGAGTTGCCTGGTCTGCGAGAGCTGGTGAAGCCGGAAGCCTCGGTAAGTGGTAGACGATAAGCACTCAGTTTTGGAATTAACCGTTTTTTCTGCAGCGCACATTACTGTCGAAATTCTGTTGGGGACCTCCCCCTCGGCAGCTGAAAAGCTCCGCTGAACACCGTGTCCAGCCTCCTTGCTGGTACACGGTCTGTGGTGTGTCAGAATATTCTTGTTTTTAGGTATATTGAGTCATCTGCAGATGTTTTGGTGTTGCTATCATTATAATAATCTATTTGGTAAATATCCAGTAGCTATATCATCATTATTTGTTGATTTTAAGTCGACTATTGCGAGAGCTAAAATGTGTGGTTAGAAATAATTGCCATGTCTCCGCTACACTTTACGAAGTATTATTAACTTAATTAAAGGCATTTATAACGCTCAGCACGATATGGTAATAAAGCGTGCAATTAAAAAAAAAATAACAACATAAACGATTATAAATACAATAAAGACATGAATTAAAAATTATTACAAACTATTAGTTTTCGGCTTTGTAACATTGAGTCATCAAAAAAGTAAGGTTATATATTGTAAGGGCTGTAAATCTATTCTGTTGATTTTGAATTTGTATTTGAATATGTGTGTATTTAAATATAGTCACAAATTATTGGTGCAATATTACTTTAACCTATATTTTCCCTCTAATGTTTCCCCACTCCATTGACACATACGTAGCACGATGGTGCTATAATATAGAACAAAGCGGCGATAACGTCCAGGCATCGCTTTGTGTCGACCTGACATTGTCACGGCCGGGAAGCCTTTCACCCACTTACGCTCTAACTAGGACAAATACAAGTACACGATCTATTGTAGATAGCGGAAGCGACAACGTTATTTCTGCAAATAAAGACAGGAATATATGAAAAACTTTATTATCATTAACTGCAAGTATTCATCTTTAGTCCGTCGTAAATTCACATTCACAAAACATATGTATCGTGTTGACACCGGACAAAGATGAGTTTTTAAGTCAATTAACAGAATCGCAAAATCGGTTAGTTAATATTTGTTACTTCTCCTTAAATACAGGATTTAAAAAAAGTTAAATACTCAATCATTTTCGGTTCTGAAATCGATGCATTTTTTTTAAAAGGATAATGTGTATTTTTTATTCAGGAAAAAGCACCAAATATATTTAGCTTCGTGATAAGCAAAAACTGATGCACGACCCCATATTTAAATTGCTATACATCCAGTATTCAAATTATATTATTTAAGATTTTATTTAATAAAATCGCTTCCCGCTCTCCTCATCACAATAATACACTACGCGTTACGTAGGGAAGCCGTCGCTAAAATAGATTACGCGTCGGTTTGTTGTGACTCAGCATTGCATTATAGGTATTTATATATCTTGTTATTTGTAGCCCTTATGATTTTCATATCTTTAGGATATATATATATTTTTTTATATTGACATGACAGTGACTTTACTGGCATTTAACTATTTGTATGTTTTGTTGTTTGTGTTTGTGGCTCTTATAATTTTTATCTTTTCACATATTTAGCTAGGATATTACTTAAGTATTTTTATTATATTGCTATGACAGTGACTATACTGGGAGTAAGTTTTGTGCACTCCAGTTACCGATGTCTATGTACATATATAGATGGAAATATATAAATTTTGTTAAGTCAGCAATAAAAAGGTTCATTGATAGTCAGACAATTTTAATGGTACTTTCACCTTGCCAGTCATATTGAAGCTGATAATTTCCAAAACCACCACGATTAGAACTTCATAATAGCTGATCGTGTGATGCCTATGTAAGAGGCACACGTAGACGGACTGGAGCTGAACTTTTTACTAATGGCAGGTCTCATATGTGAGAGGTCATCTGGCTAGGTACCACTGCAATGTCTATTTCTCCCATGAAACAGCAGTGTAAATGCACTGTTGTGCTGCGGATTGAAGGACATTGTAGCCAGAGTAACTACTGGACGTATTGAGAGTAAACATCTTGTGTCTCAGGATGGCGAGCGCAGTGAAATTTTGCTACTGTTCATGAGCGGTCGTATCGCTTACCGTCAGGCGAACGGATTGCTCGTCTCGCCATACATTGAAATAAAAAAAAAATAAAAAAAAAAGATCTTTAAGCTTAAATATAAAATGGCGAAAGTGGCAATCACGGGCTCTTGCTCTATTAACAATAGTCACTTCTCACTAGGGAATGCAATCTCGTTCTCGCGAGATCACATTTTGGGTGGTAAATCCATAGCATTTATTAAAGTAATAATTTACACTCTTGCGTACCATAGCGTCTTTACAAATAAAATATAAACTATTGTTTTAGGAAAAACGATGTATTTATCTTCCAAATGCAGGGATAGGAAACAAGAATAAAAAATAGCCCTTTTTCTCAAAAAAAATAGTTTGAAGTCGCTAGATCTACTACCCGGCTGTGTTTTTGGTAGCAGGCTTGATAAACCCTGTCCCATACAGAGTTTATCCACTTGTGTAAACTTTCAACGCTCTGGGGACACGCAACATTTTCATATTCATACATCATTAGACGCGATGCGGTAATCGCATTTCGCGTTTATCTTTTAATTCATTAATTAATTACGTTTGTCTAGCTTCTTATCTTATCATTATTGAACATTCCGATCTAAACGTGTAGACGTTTGTTGTGATTCGTAAACATTCGTAACTCACGTGTTTGAGCCGATGTAGCCCTGGCCTCTGTGATGCGTTTACGCGTAACACGATTTTAAAGAAGCCATTCTTGTGTAGCGATAGGCCAAGGCCACTTTAACTATGCACAGATATAATATAGATGTAGATATAAACACATCATAATAAGATTTCGAATGTTGGTATTTCAATCATTTAAATTCTAAATAGTGACATCTAGCGGCAAAAAGTTGCACTATTTCTTCGACTGTATTTACGTTATAATATTATGTACATAATTAATGTTATTTATGAATTGTAACTTATTTTTAAAATTAATATTGTAAGTAATTATAGTGAATTTAATACAATATTAATATAGTTTTTTTTTACTTTGCTCATTGGAAGACCAGCAACAGCGAATTGTTTAACTTGAATTCAATTTATTTTGTCGTTACGGGAAATATATTATATTACTAACAGCATAATGGACGCCGTTTTAATAATTGCGAAAAACATTGCTATGACCGGAAACGGACGCCAAATGCGACGACGCGGAACGCCCCTTCCACTTGTAATTATTAAGTAAACCTCACTATGATGAAAGAAAATTAAGTGAACGCTCCAAGGTTTTTGAAGAAATATGTCCTTGGCATTATGATGTTATGGTGGAGGTGGAAGCTGTAAGTTGTAAACATTGTTTTGTATTTTAGTATTGTGCCCACCACTTCACTTTTATTTGTTTTGATTTTAAGGAACGTTATAGTTTAAGTACTTTAACAAAGTAACCAAAGAGTACGTGTAAAGTCATTTTAACCGATAACTGTACTGATAATTATTGTATTAGCCTCACGCGAAAACACTTGGGAGTCTGGCAAAAATAAATAATACTAAGGGAAAAGATTATATTATCACATTTATTTGACTGTATTATTTTTAAAATATTTTTACAAATTAAAACTTTTGGCTATTGGATTAAAACATTTTTTTACGGATTAACAGGTTTAGATTTAACATTTAACACATCCCGACGTTCCGATTACTTTACAGCTTTCGTGGTCGCGGGGCGGACTGTTATATTTATTAATAACAATACGCTAATAAATATACGACGACGATACTTTTATTTCAATATAAATCTAAGAAACCATTAAACTTTAGGAGCAATGAATATAAAAAGAATTGGAGTAATTATCATTCGGAATAAACTACCATGGACATATTATAATAAAGAAAGTGATTGCAAGTAACTATACAGACTAAAATAAGATTGATGTTTGAAACACTGCGACTGGTAAACAATTGTACATATTTTAACACGAGCTCGCTCAGTTCTGTAAACAAGTGTATTATTAGACAGAAGGCGTCTTCGCAATCTTCATTGTTTCCACAACTGGCCCGTACGGACAATCGCTTGGGAAATAATAGTTGGAAACAGAACTTGTATCAGTGGAATAGAGCTTGTTAAAAATCAATTGTTTTTTGTGGATTGGACTTACTATAGCTTTGGTTTAAGCAGACAGTCTTTGTTACAGAGTCAGTATGTTCTGGGTTAAGTTTCCTTATCTTGCAACTTTTTCAGTTTGAAAAATCCATCCATTGGTTGCCTGGAAATGATCGCAGGTAGCGCCATAAGGCTGCCAATTGTAACCATGTATATAGTTTTAAGTGATTTATCTATGATGTAGTTAATAAGTTTCTTTCTTTTATTGTGGTGTACAATAAATTATGTAAATAAATAAAAAAATTTAGTTGTCCAGAACTAGAATGTATGCGCAATGGTGATCAATATGCTTTATATCACATTTGGGATGGAAATAAGGGCGGTGAACTGCTAGTTACGCTAATATTACTTCCTTCTACCTGTTTGGAGGTAGATAAAACTTAGAAGTACTTTATGAATTCACCACTCCCAATTTCTTTAACAAATTTCAAATCAAGAATATGCAAATTAATTTAAAAATACCTTCATACATATGTATAGAAGTATATAAACAATAAAGATCGCAAGGGGTCGGTTAGTTAAATTAATCAAAGGAATTATTAATTACATAGTCTTCACGCTCGTTCGTATCGTGCTCGAATAGAAAGCCACGTGTTTGGAAACAAGCCGATAATTAGATTAATTGGTGTATTATAGGATTAATCGTTAATACTTACAAAATTATCAAAACACGATGTTTAAATCTGTCACGAGTTTTATTTTACTTGTAGTTATTTTATTTTTGAAATTCGTTTTTAATTTGTGTTAGGTTGTTAATAAAATCGTGAATTGAAAGTAATGTAGAAAATTAATATTTAAATACCGTATTCAAATGTTTACTACAAAAATATTTTATTGACTAGTTTTATACATACATACATACATAAACTCAAGCCTTTTTTCCAGATGGGGTAGGCAAAGGTACCAGGACACCCACATTTCGCCTTGTATGTTCCGTCCCACATTGTGATAGGTGGCGAGCCTATCGCCATATCGGGCACAAATTCCTGACTCTGGGCTGATAATGAATCGAAAAATCCAATATCACTTTGCCCAACCCGGGATTCGAACCCCAGACGCCAGCTTTGTAACCGTACCCTAGTGCAAATACGCCACCGAGGCAATCTAGACTAGTTTTATTCTATTTACTTCTGCTTCGAACAAAATGATTGTTACAGAAGCTAGAGTCCAGTCCGAGGCCTAGAGTTAGCTAGCACTGAAAGTTTCTCGTCAACTAGATGAAAACTAGATTAAATACAAAAAAAAAATTGTCTATTGCGATATGGAGGCATACTCGTATTGGTGTGCGATCAACAAATATTCAAGGGATAGTCCTGCCTCGCGTATCTATTTCAAAGAAGACTAGGGGGTTCCCGATTACAATGTTGTATTAATCTTAATTATCAAATACAGAAATCGAGGCTCGTGTCTAAAAAAAGCCGTAACTCATTTATTACTTTCCTCGCGCCCCGTTTGTTCCCTGCTTTCTTAGTACGCTTGCACTCATATTGTACCTGATGTGCTCTCTAATAATCACTAAAACTGCATCCATCTCTATTATGGTGATTCTTATCCCAAATTCGCAATGTCTGTTTCTCCCGTCAAACAGCAGTGTTAATACACTGTTATGTTTCGGGTTGAAGGAAATTATAGACAGAGTAACTAATCAACATATTGAGACTTAACATCTTATGTGGGTTATCAGGAAGTGGTGCAGTGTAATGCCAAGCATTGCTTTGTAATTCAAGGTGTTGTTGGTTTAACTACTGTTCAAGAGTAAGCGTATCGACTATTAGGTGAACGGCACGCTCGTATCGTCATTCATAGCAATGACATATATTAAAGTCTAGTCCCCCATTCTGTCTCGGTCTCTGTTTGTGGTCCAGTTTCATTTACGTATTGTTATTCCATTGTTTAATCGGCTTTTCAGCAGTTCGTTGCATTTAGCGGTTTTCGAAAAGCGGTTTTATAACGAGCAGTAAATAAGCAGTGTGTAATTGTATTAACTGCTTTCTTAATTCGATTTATTCTATTATAAAGTAATTCTCTAGTCAGTAGTGAATTAGTACTCTAGTCAACTTATCAGATTTCTTTGTCTGCTTCTGATTCCCGTAGTTAATTATTTATTGTTAGTCCTGAATCTTGTATTTTATAGTAATTTGATTATAAAAATAATGAGAATCAGTCACTTTTAAGCCAACGTTGATTATGTGGAAGTTATAACTTGCTTGTTTGCTCATTATGATTATGACATTGGCACCAGTTTGTCATTACTTCCTAAAAAAATAATGATTTGCAATCTCTTTCTTGGTAATGCAAACCAGCTCAGCTAATTACGTGTTATGATAAATTGTATGATTAGTGAATAGTATGTATTAATCATGTATGTATTATGTAGTATAGAAACTATTTACACATGGATGCGCAAATACCTAAATAAGTGTTTTTCGGTCAAATAGTTTGTGGTTCCATACTGTAGCATATTTATCCAAAAAATAAGTATAATACATTGAAATATAGCGTTGTAAGTACTTGGGCGTACGGTAAATAAAACTACGTTAAATATTGATTGGTAATTGGTATAGTAAGAATATTTTTGTAGTCGAAAGTTTGATTGTGTCTCCGGTATGTCCATAGTATTCCGGTGGTGTCCGCTTACCATCCATCCATAGGTCTTGTGCCATGGGCATAAAACACAAATACAAATATATCACTACTTTCTATGGCATTCACCGTTCATCTCTAGTTCTTATTTCGAGGTATATTAGGATTGTAGAAAATCAACCTCATTTAAATTGAAATATTTGAGTCTGGATCGAATCATATCAGTACTCCACTAAATAATATCAACTTTGAATATACGCTACAAAAATTAACTCCTGTCACAGAGTTATAAAGATTGATTGTCCAGTGCATACGAAAGGAGGTCGCCGCGCCGGAGTCCAGGGGGGGTTACTCTGTAAAAACGTTACGAACTTCGAATGTTCGGACGCCATACGTAAAACTTCAATAATATGCCTAGATACCCCACAAAATGTTAGATTCCTCTATCGTACGTCGCAATAGATTATGTTCGGAGAAAAAGATAAGTATAATAGAGAATAGTATTGATTTTTAGAAGTGGAAATCTTTTATCTTTTATCACTGATGGTAGGTCTCTCATATGTGAAAGGCTGCCTGGGTGGGTACCACCGCAATGTCTATCTCTCCCGTCAAACAGCAGTTTAAATGCATTGGTGTGTTTCGGATTGAAGGCCATTGTAGCCAGAGTAACTACTGGACATATTGAGACTTAACATCTTATGTCTCAGGATGGCGAGCGCAGTGGAGTGCCAAGCATTGTTTTGTAATTCAAGGTGTTGTTTGATTTTGCTACTGTTCATGAGCAGTCGCATCGCTTACATCAGGCGAACGGCACGCTCGTCTCGCCATTCATTGCAATAAAAAAAAAATCTTATCCGGACGTCGAAGATTCGAACATTCGAAGTTTCTATTGTTTTTATCTAGTAATCTCCCAGAACAATTTGCACTGATTGCTCTGAAACAGTTATAAACAGTTTCAACCGTGAATGAACATGTCGCAGTTGTGTAATGGGCAACGTCCTACCTCATGCAATTATTTGCGGCAGCGGGACATAGTATACTGTTGCTAAGCAACATGTATTTTACTTGAAACAGGGTATTTATAGTCTGTTCGAACGTCAACCAAACGTGTTGCTTGTTGGAGATAATTTGCTTTTTGATATTGTAGGTGTGTTGCTGCTCTAAAATTAATAAGGGAAGGGAAGTAGAAAGGGTTTGGACTTCGAGCGCGGGGGCTATTTTGTTTTGGGTCTCTAGAAAACCGAACAACGTGACTCACTGTCAGAAAATGAATACCCAAAAATTACCAGAATATTAGGCTCTAATGTTATTTAATATATCTTTTATGTGATATTTAATACATATTATATATTAGATAGTCCTTCATTGGGGCTTATCGTTATTTATAAATTAATCAATTAATAAGTAACAATCTTTAAAATCAAGGAGTATGTATGAATACACTAGTGACGTACTAGCGTGATTCACTACATTTTAAATTAGCTATTGTTTTGTAGGATAATGGCCGGAGGTTGGTATTGATAAAGCGAACTGATACTGTTTTCGAGTGCTGGTGTATCTATTTGGATAACCTTATTTAATTACAGGGGTCCATACATTTTCCCGTATCAATTAAAATTATATACTATTTTATTTTTCTTCATTTTATATTTATATTAAATTTATTTTCATTTTGACTGTACCCGTGGGCTAAGTTGAGGTGTAAGAACTATTGATATCCTCTTTTTCAATACACTGTACTAGTAGACGATTATTTCTTACGATTCGAAGCTATTGCTGCTGTTGTGTTTTGATATATTTTAAACTTACCCGATTGTTTTTTTTAATCGATAGTTTATGCTAAAATAAAGTAAAAGGGTATACATTATTATTTTAGGAAAAAAAATATTTACCACCCAAATAAGTCCATAGGAAAAAAATAACAAAAAAAATTGTCGCTTTTTTTTTGCAACATTTCCTGTTGCATTTTCTGAAGTTGCTTAATCTACCACCTGACTTCGTTTTCGGTAGTAGTCTTGATATACCCTGTATATCCATAATCACTCTAATAAAATTATCTTCTCCTTCATTCCAGGTCTCATCTGGTTCATAGTGCCGGTGTCGATGATCATCTGCAACGATGTCATGGCCTACGTGTTCGGTTTCTTCTTCGGCAAGACCCCGCTCATCAAACTCAGCCCCAAGAAGACCTGGGAGGGATTCATCGGCGGCGGAGTGTCTACAGTCGCTTTTGGTTTAGTGGTATGTAAAATTTACATTTCTTCTTTAAGTAGCTTCGAAAGACATCTAAAACTACTAGTATTGAAGACGTCCAAGGATTTCGCAGACTCCCCTAGTATGTTTGTGATAGCTTTAATATGACAGTGTGCAAAAATATGTTTTAAAAATCGAGTAAGACGATTAAAGTCGGCACCGAGATAAAAAAATGTGTAGTTGATAAAAATTTGTTTCGGTACTGGTAAGTCATTTATAGGTCCTACAATAACAAACCAAGAGTTACATTACTGCAGCATCGATATGTGTCCTTCCGTTGGGTGATTCAATTTAGTTCATCCTGTCTAGTCCTTTATATCAACTCTCAATTAGGCGAGAGCCTTACATAATTTGTGATAGACCTTAATTCAGCTGGAGCTATGCTTGCAATTTGATACAGTTTAAATATTTTATACATAGTACAGAAAGTATAATTACTCTACCGGTGTCTTTCTTACGTCTTTTTACCGCCAAACATACGTTTACACTGCATAATTGGGAATCTTGTATTCCTGTTTGAAGAACATTGTAGCCAGAGTAACTACTGGATATATTGAGACTTAACATGTTATGTCTCATGGCGAGCGCAGTGCTATGCCAAGTATTGGTTTGTAATTCAATGTGTTGTTGGGTTTTCTATTGTTCATAAGCGGTCGTATCGCTTACTATCAGGCGTGTGCATGATCGTCTCGTCATTTTATAAAATATACTTATATATACAAGGTATATCAAGACTGCTACCGAAAACGAAGCCGGGTGGTAGTTTAAGCTACTTTAGACACAATGCAACAGAAAAAGTTGCAAAAAAAAGCGTCAATTTTTTTTTTGCTATTTTTTTCCAATGACCATATTTCGGTGGTAAATGCATTTTTTCCTAAAATAATAGTGTATACCCTTTTATTTATAAATAATCTAAGGTATAAAAGAGTTTAAATTATTATTTTAGCAAAAACTATATATTTACCACCTAAAAATGACGATTTTTAAAAAATCATAAAAAATAAGTGTCGCGTTTCTTTGCGAAATTTTTAGTTGCATTGTGTTTGTAGTCACTAAAACTACCACCCGGCTTCGTTTTCGGTAGCAGTCTTGAGATACCCGGTATATATAATAACGTCATCCGAGGTTTTAGGTTTTTCTATTTTTGAGTGGGGTGAAATAAGGATTAGCATAGTATATATAAAATATTGTAAATCACGCAGACGAAGTTGCGGCCAAATCTAGTATCAAAATATATTCATAACCGAATTAAAAGTAATGTTTCCCTTGCAGTTGTCGTACATGATGTCGCAGTACCCGTACCTGGTGTGTCCCATCGAGTACTCGGAGTCGCTGGGCCGCATGACGATGGACTGCGAGCCGTCGCAGCTGTTCCGTCTGCAACAGTACACGCCGCCGCAGTTCGTGCAGCCGCTCATGAAAATCGTGAGTATACCTTAATTGTTTTATATTCATTAGGGGTTTTTCGATTCTTGGCATATTTGTAATTTATTCAGTATAATGATGAATAAATAAATAACACCCAATAGTCAAATACATAGTCCTAACCTCATACTAAGATCGGGTCTAGTGTCGCCAGTATCAGGACTACGACAGACTTTTCGGTCTGACAAACACCCAGACAAATATTTAAAAAATCTCTTGGTGCGGAAATCGAACCCGTGGCCTCTCGTTTCGCAGGCGGCATCTAACCAACTGCGCCACGGAGGCTGTAAATTTATCAAGGATTTTTGGATTCTTGGTTAGTTTAATATTGGAATCTTGATACAAACAGTGAGAATTGAGGCAATAAGAGACTAATAGCTTTGGACTCCTCAAGTTTGTCACGTTTCGGGTTTGCCTATGTCAGCGTGTATTATGCTACTGTCCATGAGCGATCGCATCGCTTATCATCGAATAGCATGCTCGTCACGTCATTTACTGTAATAAAAAAAGATTGACGATTTTTTCACTGCCAACTGTCAGTGGCGTGCCTATGGTTCTGGACTAGGGCAAGCCCAATATTTTTTTTAGATATTTTAATTTTTAATGTGTATTGATTTAGAAGCAAATGGTATTAAGTCGGCAGACATAACATCTATACATACACATGTTGGAAGAGGTGCTACCAGGACACTCATGTTTCGCCTTGTATATTCCGTGCCATCATGTGATAGGAGGCGGGCCTATGCGATAATAATGAATCTTAAAAAAAACGACCCGGGATTCGAATCCGACACCTCAGGCACCGAGAAAATCCTACCGTTTAATCTCCGAATAGGATAAGAACCATTAAAATAACAGCTTTGTTTATCACTGATATGAAAGCACCTATAACAATAAGTTGTTCCGTAAAAATCTAATAGATGGCGCGATTTGCACAGCCATCTAAATATTCCTAATATGCTGAAGGCATCACTTATCATTCGTTTTTAAATCAATTAATTAAATAAATATGTAACTTAAATTACTTTTGGAAATGCATCTGTAACTTTAAATTGCATTTTAATAGCAAAAGCATAGCTACAGCTACGTTGCCGTGTATAACTTCGCCGGCAGAAATTATTATTAATACATTCATGTTATGTTTTTTGTAAAACAATTGATATAATTTCTATTGAAGGGATGAACTAATTTATTTAAAATATAAATCATTAAACTCCAAATAATGTAACACAAATCTTGGCGTTTGATAAACTATATGAAACACGATTGTTTAATAACCTATTTGAAGGGGAGAGCATGTTAAAATTAAAGAACGCACATAGTACACGATAAAATGTATCTTGTGATATACCACGACTTAGAGAAATTCACAATCCTGGCGTATTTTTCGCGCCAGTTTATTTACAATACACTTGAATAAATTTACCTTTCTAACGGCAATGAGTAGTTTCACCGTCACACTCGCACCATCATAGCAAAACATTATCACTCATTTTAGTATCAAAAAGTCTAAATATCAAAAACTAAACATTATCACTAAAAACAACTAATTTTTGAGAAATACTAACAATTGCAAAATGTCAAAATACATATGAAGCTAGTCGCAATTCGTACAGTATTGTCCATAAACGTAACATAAATATTACGACATACAATTATATTTTATTATAAAGTACCTATACGAAAACCTTCTTATTTGTACTAAAACTATAAAACCAACCAAATTAATAAAAATAAAAATAAAAATAAATTTTAATAAATCATAATATTAAATAACAACGCGCCGACCATGAAACGTACGATGTTCATTCTAAAAAGCCGGGCATTTGGTGTAGTACAAATTGCTATACAAAATGTCTATACCTATACATTTGTAGTGCACTTCACTCGTGAGATCCCCATACAAATATCGAATTTGCCAAAAGCCTCGTAAAAGCACACGAGAGAGAAAAGGATAGATATATTTTGCAATGTTGCTACTACGGGAGCGTGTGGAGCCAGCGGACTTCGTATTTTAATGTTATTAATATTTGAATGAATTTCGCGTGGCGCTTCGGCGCGACGCACCGTCGCAGGCGCTTTTAATAATAATAATTTTGATTTTAGGCGCGCGACAGGACGACGACCTTTGCGCTCTCGACAGGACGCGGTAAATTCAAAATTCTTAAATGTTTTCTGATAAAATATGATTGTATTGTACGGAATAAAATGGTTTGTGTTTAGTATCGAGTATGTACGTATTAAGTAGGGCAAGCCGGGCTTTTGGGCTTCTATGGAAGTACCGCCACTGCCAACTGTGAATCTCAGCTTTCCGCTTTTTCTATTTTGGGCAGTTACACAACAAAAATAAATGTAATTGATTTGTAAAACATATGCACAAACGTCCGGACCCCAAACGTTGACATAACTACTTGTCAAATGTATTTTTTTTAATATACCCTATTTCTATTAACATACATTCTGTCAAAATATATTTTATTTAAACTGACATTAAGTTCACATAACTCTAAAGGTTTCGCGACGTTAGAGTGCATATTATAGTTTTTTATCAACATTATTATTATATGTTGTAGATCGGCATGGAGAAAGTGAACATGTACCCGTTCATGATCCACTCGCTCGCCCTCAGCATCTTCAGCTCTGTTATTGGACCCTTCGGTGGATTCTTCGCTTCCGGATTTAAAAGGGCTTTCAAGATCAAGGTATGTTTTATATGTGACTAATTAGAATAGTGTGAATTATTGCCTCGGTGAACCAGTTGTAATACGGTATGATTGCAAAGATGAGGACTCGAGTTCGAATCCCGGGGCTGATGTTGGATTTTTTTTATTTAGTATCATTCTGGATTCAGGATTTTGTGCCTGCTATGGAGAAAGGCTCGCTCCCTATCACATCATGTGACCTAACAAGAGGCGAAACCTGGGTATCCTGGTAGCGCCTCTGCCTACCCCTTCTGGGAAAATGGCATGAGTTTATGTATGTATGAATTGAATAGATTGTATCCGTGATACATAAATATTTGATGAAACCAATCTGAGCTCTAAACACGCTCTCCTGTGCAATTTAAGTTTAGTGATATCCGAATTTATTAAACTATTTGATTATAAATATGTCGGGATTTAGTTACTTTATTTGCTGTGTCATATTGTGCAATTATAAAGTGTTGATAACAACCATCTCCTGTATCAACACCGTAACATTACTGTGTTGTCAGTTTCATAAGACTAGGGAAAGGTAAATAATATGATAAGCGACAAATTACAGTGCTAGTTTGCCTACAAAACTCACTGAACGAACAGTCATCAAGGATTACACACACAAGTGATCACACAATAAAAGAAAGCCTTGTACGAAATTAATTTAATTACAATAATATTATATTTGAACTGCAGGACTTCGGCGACGTGATCCCCGGTCACGGCGGCATCATGGACCGGTTCGACTGCCAGTTCCTAATGGCCACGTTCGTCAACGTATACATCACCAGCTTCATACGCACCGCCACGCCGCAGAAACTCCTGCAACAGGTGACATATTTATATATATATATATATATATATATATATATATATATATATATATATATCTATGTCAGTGCAAAATAGGGTTGTGGGCTCAATTTTTTAGTTATTTATGTCGTAAAGTTACGTTATGCTAACTAGTAAACAGAAATAATTTACATATATCTAATCCCTATTACCCCGGTCCCTTAGGGCAGTGGTTCTTAACCTCTTAGTCACGAGGGACCAATTGACCAAATTTTTGTTCAGCCATTGATTCCCTGACTTTTTTGACTGGTTTGATTGTTGTTTTAATATAGTAACAAAATATAAATACATTAAGGGTCTTTCTATACATAAATATGACATGGTAAAATTATTTTTAATGGTTATAGAATGGCTCCGCGGGCCACTGGGGATGCTTCCATGAGTCACTTGCGGACCACCGGTTAAGAACCACTGCTTTAGGGATACTTTGCATGGTCAGGCCCTTTTTTGCATTGACGGCGGTATGTCCTACTACTGGGTACATGTTTCCGATTGAGAGGGGTAGACCTTATTCTACCATGTTCGCCTATTGCGGATTGGTAGACTTCACATGTTTGAAGCTCTTATGAAGAGCTTAGGTATGGCAGGTTTCTTTGTCTTGTTTTGTGAAGGCAAAGGAGCCAGCGTACCTGAGAATCTTCTCCATGAGTTTCAAAGGCATGTGATGCCTACTAACACGCACTACGCTAACATGGTGGATTATTGTCTAACCCCTCTTAGATGAAGAGGGAACCCTTACTCGCAGTGGACCGATCATCTCAAGGGGATGGGAAGGGGGGACCACTCTATAACCCTATAGGGTATAACGGCTTTCATCCTAGGCGTATGGAGGGCAGCGGCTTATTCGAAGGCCCCTTTCACCCGGCTGCCTTCCAGGTCTAGAACAAGGACGCCCTGCCGAGACGGTCCTATGCACCCTCTCTACCCCGCCGCCCTCCCCCCTGCTCGACGACGCCCTCCCTATTCTCAACTCTGCCCTCCCACCAACCTCCCTATCCTTGGTGCTGACCTCCCCTATGCTCGACGGGGCCCTCCCCTATGCTCGAAGCTGCCCTCCCAATCCTCAACCTTGCCCTCCTTATCCTCTACGCCGACCTCCCTATCCTCGACGCCGACCTCCCTATCCTCGACGCCGACCTCCTTATCCTCGACGCCGCCCTCCCTATTCTCAACGCTGCCCTCCCTATCCTCGTCGCCGACCTGCCTATCGATGTTGTCCTCCCCTATGCTCGACGCCGACCTCCCTACCGTCGACACCGACCTCCCTATCCTCGGCGCCGACCTCCCCTATGCTCGACGCCGAACTCCCTACCGTCGACACCGACCTCCCTATCCTCGGCGCTGACCTCCCCTATGCTCGACGCCGAACTCCCTACCGTCGACACCGACCTCCCTATCCTCGGCGCCGACCTCCCCTATGCTCGACGCCGAACTCCCTACCGTCGACACCGACCGCCCTATCCTCGGCGCCGACCTCCCCTATGCTCGACGCCGAACTCCCTACCGTCGACACCGACCTCCCTATCCTCGGCGCCGACCTCCCCTATGCTCGACGCCGAACTCCCTACCGTCGACACCGACCTCCCTATCCTCGGCGCCGACCTCCCCTATGCTCGACGCCGAACTCCCTACCGTCGACACCGACCTCCCTATCCTCGGCGCCGACCTCCCCTATGCTCGACGCCGAACTCCCTACCGTCGACACCGACCTCCCTATCCTCGGCGCCGACCTCCCCTATGCTCGACGCCGACCTCCCCTATGCTCGACGCCGAACTCCCTACCGTCGACACCGACCTCCCTATCCTCGGCGCCGACCTCCCCTATGCTCGACGCCGAACTCCCTACCGTCGACACCGACCTCCCTATCCTCGGCGCCGACCTCCCCTATGCTCGACGCCGAACTCCCTACCGTCGACACCGACCTCCCTATCCTCGGCGCCGACCTCCCCTATGCTCGACGCCGAACTCCCTACCGTCGACACCGACCTCCCTATCCTCGGCGCCGACCTCCCCTATGCTCGACGCCGAACTCCCTACCGTCGACACCGACCTCCCTATCCTCGGCGCCGACCTCCCCTATGCTCGACGCCGAACTCCCTACCGTCGACACCGACCTCCCTATCCTCGGCGCCGACCTCCCCTATGCTCGACGGGGCCCTCCCCTATGCTCGAGGCAAGCCACTTTTCTTCACCGGCACCTGTCACTGCTCCTCGACGTCTGGATTTAAGGCCCAACCGCGGAAGCAGACTTCCACAAGGCTGGAATCCTCCTCGATGGTCCCTCAGTACCTCCTAGGTGCACGGCCAGGTCAATTGCAAATGCGTCAGCAATCTGTAGTGATGCTGTCACGACGCATTTGTCCCTTTGCCCCGGCACACTGACTACTCCGCAAGCGCTATCTCCCGCAATGTCGAACCATTGAAAGATATTGGTTATAATTAACCGCAATGCATGCAATCGGTTTATCTATGAACCCGGCAAAAACCATTAGGTTAGACAAAGCCATTTTAGTATCTTATCAACATCAAAATAAATAAAAACATAGGAGTCTCTCAGCAACCTTTAAAATGATTAATCACAATCTTCAATATTTTCAGGTGTACAACTTGAAACCGGAACAACAATTGCAACTGTTCTACGCATTGAAAGAATCTCTCGAACACAGGAATATACTCAACGCATTACCTTAAACGATACGCGCCTATTAAATACGAGGTATTTATTTTATTTATTATAAACATTACCCATTGACTGTTATTTTGAGTGTGGCTTAACATTTCGAAGTCAAAACGCGGCGTTTTGTGCAGTCAATTGCAAATTAAGATTAATTTGCCTATCCTTATCTAAATTATACATTATGTATTTTTTCTACCAAGCTACTTTGAAGTTTTATTAAAACGCCGCGATTTCACCGACAATTGTTCTGCCACACTGCAGTCGAACATATCCCCCGAAATATAAAAGAAACAATATTATATGTTCTAGTCTTATTTCAGAAAAAAAAACGCCTTTATGTTGTGTTATTTTTAATTTCATAATTCTATGTTTTTTTTTTTATTATTTGTTCCAATTATCACCCAGCACTCATTCGTGTACCAAAGAACATTGTTAACCAAATATATCCAACTATCAGTACAATAGAGTTACACGTAGCAACCTACATCCCATTGACTATTTGAACTTTCCAGTCGAGTTATCGATAATAATCGATATTGAAAAAGATATGGAAAAATACACTAAAACCTTATCGATGTAATATCTCGATTGCAAAGACAAAACACCCTGTAATGGCACCATTAGGAAAAAATAGTTGTTCAATACGTCCCCAAACTATAGGATAGCGTTTTACGTAGTTTAAAAAATATAATATACCGTATAGTAGTGAAATTATTGTGGACTAATTACACACGGTCTGACAGTAAGGCGAGTAAAAATTACATCGATAATCGAGTATATGATCGATTATATCGATGCTGTATTTACTCGGCCGTCTGTCAGGCGAGTGTGATAAAACTATAAAAAATATATTGTCGTTTAGTAATTTAATTAGAAATATTTAGTCGTTGTGTTGTACGACTTGGTAAAGTTCTGTGATTGTGTTAGAATGTGTATTAGTTTGAAGTACTATGGGCTTAGGCATCTTGAAGTATATTCCTTTCATAATGAGTTTGTTTTTTTCCTTAAAAATACGAGTGAGCGAATATGCTTCCAAATTTAAAATTCTTCCGGTTAATTTGTTCCTATTTTCATTAAATAAATATATAAACCACGCATCATTTAACTAGGAACGATACAGTGGGATATACACTATTGAGACAGTTTTAATGGTTATGAATATAACAATATTATTTTTAGTTATGGTATCGGCATACGAAACGAAATGTTAAAGCTTTTTGATACCTATCTGATTAGGTGACGTCAATTTGATGTCTTCAATATAATTTCTAATAGAATAATTCCCGTTTATACTGGTTACAGAATTTTACTGTGTCGTAAAATGTGCAACGATGTTATGTGTTAGAATAAGCTAGATATAGTCATCATACTCATAATAAAGGAAATGATGTATAATATCTTGTTCTATCAAATCTTATCTCGAATTACGTGTAGTAGGTTTTAGGTTTACGCTGAAATTAATGTTTCACTTCCTCGAATTTTGTACGCAGTCTAGTACAGTACATTTTTTCGTGAAAGTACGAATGTTACCAACAAATCTGTGACAAATTCGTGCGCGATACTCCTGCGAAAAGAAGGGTATTGGGGACCCAAGAGCCTTCATATATATATTTTAAAAATCGAACAAGTACCACTCCTACGACTAAGGTTCGACAAGAAAGAAGAGACAGTTACTTCACATATTTTCAATGATGCGTGGTATTAAGAACTTCTTAGCTTGCCTCGTGTCTTTCCCAACGTTCCCTATAGCTTCTAACAAGTATAGACAAGCAAATTGGGGAGTGAACGCAAAACAGCTACGAATTTGTCACACTACAATTGCGTTTATAAAATCATGACATTAAAAAATATTGCTGTACTACTGTACTAAGTCAATCCGTAGATGTTTAAACCAGTTCGTGTACTTTTTTTGTATTCATATATGTTTATTTTTTTAATTATTTTTGACTGGGACGTCGCATTTCTTTCGATGATTTAGACTGATCGATCTAACGACTGCTTCATGTGCTAAAGAATTTTTGGAAAGTTTACCTACATTTATTGTATCCAAATTTCGCGTATACCTTAAGGAGAAAATTTTAAATAGTTTAATCTAATATCATTCTATAATAGATATCTTGAAACACACGTGTTTTGATGTAAAATATATAACAATCTTATAGTTTAATAAACACCAGATAAATATATCGGAGTATTATTATATTTAAATATGGAGTGATGGAGATATGACGTCATTAAACTACCATACATTGACTAACGGCCATATTAATAGAAAGCTTAAAAAATATTTTCGAAAGAAGATACAACATTCAGTAACTAAAATAGGATTCACAATGTCTATGGATAAGCCCGTATGCGTTTATCGACATGATAAAAATGTTTTAGTGTCGCATTATAAATTATAAATCAATATTATTAAACTAAATGATATACTCAAAAAATTAAAAGTAAAATTATCCAGTGGCTATAGTGTGGTTTTAATTAATTACGTCATTTTTCCACCACCCTATATAATCAACACTTGTGTTTACTATATAATAATTCTCACTATCAGTATATAGTTTTTAATAGCTTTTATCTCGATTCATAAGTATATGCATTCTTTGCTAATTCCTCGCATATGAAATAGGGTATATTTTGCACTGTAATCCTGCTCTAGCATTATGTTCAGACAGATTGCTAAAACTTTCCGAATTAACAAGAATTAGAGCAGAAATGAAAGAAATGATACAATAATTCAGGTAAACCCAAACCCGTACTGAGAGAAAAGACTTCATTGCGAATTCAAGAAAATAAGGAACTTTGATTATAGAATACCTAGAGGTACAAAACATATATTTGACGATCAAAAAAAAAAAAAAAAAAAAAAAAAACAGTGGAATATGTGATGTTTTAACAGAAAAATATTCATTTTCCTAAATTGTAAATTAAAAGCACATGGTCTTCAAATTAAGTATAGACCTTTCATAATTCGGAAAGTATTAGTAATTTGTTTAATATTGAGAACATTTTAAGCATGTTATGTTTGGTGACGAGTTATTTTTGTGATTTTACGTTACGTTGGTATTCTCGCGTTGAGTTTTTGCCTATTATTTTTTATTTTGTTTAATTTTTATCACGTTCGCTAGTTTTTAGTTTTGTATATAGCGTTTTGTATGTCAATTATGTTGTGTTGTTCATTGACATTGATGTATTTGTAACGAGTAAATTAAATATGTCCTAATATTTAATTGAACATAACACAGGGTTGGAATTGTATGGGGTTGTCAATAGCGCCCTTGTTTAGGTGTATGGCGAATATCCTGTAACTATCATTTAATTATAATATAAAACTATTCCTACCAGCATTAAATGGTCTCAGAACCTCCAATTTATTTTGGTCTACATAAACTAATATTGTCAAGGTGATGTCAAGGTTAATATTGTAAAGTGTGCCGTCAAAAAGTATTGTCGGGAAATTCATATTGGACTTAACAGCCTAAAATAAATTTGTATTTATTTGTTACCTGAAAAACTTTTTACATTCGACCGGTTCTATTGGGTCACTTTTGCTAGGCTGAATTTTACCTCTCTGGCGTTATTTAGGAATGAAAGTATTGTATGATTCCGAAAAAATATATTAAATAAAATAATATGTACAATGTGATTGGAAAATCATTGATATACAATGTTACACAGATGCTTTAATTCAATACTTATTTGCTAAATAAAATTGGTTTTACTGTGAAAAGTATTCTGTATCATGTCAAATGCCGAACGTCAGATTCTCAAGTGAAAAATTAATTAGTGTACAGAATACACCAACTCTTTCGCAAATACCGTTTTAGTGTTTGTCTCCTACATATGTACCAAGTAGTCTAAGCTAGTATTACATTATCAATGAGTTTCCATTCACGTATGTTATAATTTTTCCCAGAAAACTTGCGGTCATTTTCACGGACGAGCTTTGTTCATAATTAAAAATACAGGACTACTTCTATACTATAATTGAATAAGTATGTCTCTGGCTAATGACATATATATAAATTTGAACCAGTAAACAGGCATTGATATAAAATTATGACCTAACGTTCCACCGAAAATTTAGAGTTTTCGGTAGAAAACTAAAGATAATTTATTTTGCGGTACAATGCCAAACTTTCTTGGACAAAAGTCTGGTTTGTACAGCCATTTCGCGGTGTGATATGAATACAATACAAAATGACCAATATTAACTAAATTTCTATTACAAATACTTTTTATCATTAATCTTTTTTACCAAGCTAACTCGTTCATGCGAATGACCTTTATCCGAACAATGTCAGTCCGTTGTTATAAATATATATGATTAAGGACCAATATCGATGTTATGTTAGCATATTGTTTATATAGTGCGCGTACGTACGAACGTTTATTTGCCATGGGTCAAAAATTATCCAAGTTTATGTTACGTGCATAGATTTATTTGCCGTTAATGTTTTACATCTACATATATATATTTATATGAATAGCAAAAGTAATATTTAAAGTTGATTAAATTATTTTTTTGGTTCAGTATATTTGAATATAAAATTACGTGCTGTTATATGCCGAAATTTATTGCTCGTAATTTTTTAAATTGCTGCAATATATATTTTTACTACAGCTAGTACGAACTTACGCTTCTATGTAATTTTAGTATTAAAGGCGTCGATGTCTTAATGTAGCTGTGTAAAATGCATTTTAGTGTTTAATGTCGCGTTATGTGATAAATAAATATATTGTGTAGAGCAAGTGAAATGAGATATATAATATACATAATCCTAAAATACTCTTGCAATCACCTGATAGTTATTTTCGCATTTTATAATAAATTAATTATTACTAATACTATTTAATGAGTTTATTTCGCTTGCTCTGCATACATTATTAAATATATAATTAAATTCATTCATAAAACATTTGTGGTCACAAATATTTATGCGAAGATCTGCAGTGTTAACGTGTTAAGAATATCCTTGTGAATGATTTTAAACATGTCGGAAATTAGGAAGCGTTTCTATCATATATTTAAAGATCATACCCGAAAATAAATAAATCAAAATAAGTACAATATGCACGTCGATACAACAGTGAAATTATTGATCGATTTTCAGAATCGATTGTTAGATACGGATCAAAATTACGATTACGATAACTAGAATCGATTATTCTTAATTTGAATCGATCGATTACATTTACTTAAAGATTGTTCTTAACGCGTGTGAATCGGTGTACCTAATTATTATACGTGTATCTTAGAACTAGAACAGTTTTAATGATAAATTATTTATTGGTTATTGTGACTTGTATTGATAAAATAAATGGAGTAATACATGACATTGTTTTTCATTACTTTTATTATTATAGCTATATTTTTTTAATTAATATTGCCGGCAAGCGAGCAATCATGTTACATGTGAACATCCACAACGCTTGTATCGTAGATGTGTTGCCGGCCCATCAAATCGGGAGGGGAGTGGGAAGGAAAAAATATAGTGTATTGATCTTATTTCATAGATTATTAACATAATGTTTTCTGCATTTCAAAATCTTATGAAAATAATATGGAGTTGTTAAACGTATTTTAATGAGATTAGTCAGATGTATTATGAAATTACGCATTACTCGAAATACATTTTAGTACAATCTACTTAGTGGCTAATGAGACGACTCCAAAAATAAGAGCGTCTACAAGACCCTCAAAAATATTTGTTGCCAATTCTTATTTCTCTTTCGATCCGTGAAGGATCTTTCTCCATTGAAAACGCCTTCCGGTGTTCCAACAATAGCAATGGCGTATTGGATTTCACGATTCCAACAGCATCATCAAGGCCGAGGTACTTTCAAGGTTAGTTCGGTTGTCTAGACAAAAAAAAAGTTACCCATACTACCGGCCATAGAATAAGAAATAGGATTTAACACGGTAAATGGCTGAACAATAAGGATTTTCCAACGCCGTCAGGGTTTTATGTAGTACGATGGTCTGTGAAGCAGAAAATTACTAAGGAAACATGAACTCGCAATTACAATCGTCTACATGATTTATACATAAATTCTGCCAAATATATTACAAATACTATCAGCAAAACTCGAGATTTGTATATTAAAAAATATCAATCACAGTTCCAAAGTTCCTAATGCACAATACCCAAGACATCTTAAGCCCCATTTACCAAAAATCTTATGCGATTATCGCATGGCACAACCGGCATAGATTATCGTGTTCTGTCAAATGTTTACAAGAGGATTCCACTTTTTTACCTTCTTACCATAAACGTATCTTCGAAGCGAGAAACTTTCCTCTTGTAAATGGGACTTAAAGGACGTACCTATGTATATCTGAAGATGAGATTACCCATAAGGCCCTGCGCAGACGACAGACTATCCGTGACGCACTTTTTAGTCTGTGAAAATAGAACCTATGCAATTAGATGCAGTAACGCACACGACGCGCAAAAAGTCCGGCGCACAAAAAATCCGTGTAATTCGGGCAGACCGCACCGCGCTGCGGCGCGCCGCTCCGCACAAAAAGTGTGTGAAAAAAATTGAACGTTTGCTTCAACGCGCGCTAACGCAGACGGCGCACTCTTTAGTCGGCAATCTGCATTTGCTAGGGGTGGGTGGACGTAACGCACGCGATCTATTATCATGGCGCCAGAGGTCGATGTAACTATGTTAATTCAAGAAATACAAAACAGACCAGCAATTTATGATACTTCTAAGGCAGAATATCATGATAAAAAATAACCATGATTAATTAACCTAACCAAAATCATGATAAAATAAATAGCAACTCATCAAATGTAGGAACAGACATTTTATAAAATTTGAAAAAAATTGCCGGATGTTGTTTCAGAATTGAATGTTTAGTATGGAACTGTCCCTTCAGTAATCTTTCCGAAAGTATAGGATGTACCCAAAATTCTCTATTTCTCTTCTTTTTCTGTACTTCATGTACAAAATAATACTTCGCGATCTCTGCACGATTTCCATAGCGTCTACGTCCCTACAGCTCTGCCGACAAAATGATCGAAGATGTGCGTCGTGTGCGTTGAGTCTGTGAAAAATCCGCGACCGACTTTTTGCGCGCCATGCAGACTTTTTGTGCGCCGCAGACTCGATCGCACAAAAAGTGTGCCGTCTGCGCAGGGCCTAAATCCTACCAGGTAAACCCAACAAATCGATTAATTATCCTCTATTCTCTAGGTCCTAAAATCTAAAAAAAACAAACACAAGATTTTTCAAATGTTGTCGTTCTTAGAGCACGTTAGTCACTTTGTTTTTTATGAGCCGCTTGTATAATATTAAATTTAGTTAAAAAGAAACTTCGTTTACTGGCAATGGTATCTAATCCTAATATTTTGGATAAGGATGATATCAATTTAACATCTGTAGACTAAAAGAATCTGAATGACGCTATGGCTAATTTTCTATATCTAATAATACATTAATACCGTTTCATAACAAAGTTTTGACAATACTTTGGTTTAGGATACTAATAACTACATTTAACACAACCTTAGAGGACATAAGAAAACAAAAGGAACTGCTAACAAAAGCCTATGTAACCATTGCTGCGAAGACGTAACACAGGAAATTTGAATTGATGAGATGAGAACAGGAACACAAAAACGCTTTGGATGCCACGCACTTACGCACTTCGACATTCAAATCAGCTGCCATTGCTCCACGGGATGCGTAAGGCCATAGATAAACTGTCTAGCAACTGCGGAAGCGTGTTCCGTTGTATCTCCGTTTTTGCATATAGATTATAAAACGTGTTCGGGTGCGTTCCCACGAGCGTTGCGTAATGGATCTCGTTTCGTACGCCGTGTGAGTGTTTCCATTGGACCCCACGATGCTGTGTTGCAAGCATACAAAATAGATTCAATATGTAATGTTTAATCGATTAAGAATCGAGTGAAAGGATGTTTTAAACATCGCAACGTAACGTCCAATTACACGCGTCATTAATTTGAGATAAATCAAATAATACATTAATTTGTACAATCAAACGTTTAGGATTTATTTGTTGCAAATGTAATTTAATTTTAATACTCTTCTTAATATTTCCATTAGCTATTACATTACGCTTCTTCATCTCATAAATCGATTTTACAATGACATAAACAGCAAAGTTTATTTAGATATCGTCCCCGAAATAAAATTGGATACGAGCACTAATAAGAGTATTGCAAAGATGTTTATTTTTAATTCATGACGCGTCGCAAGCGTCTGCGATCTGAATAAAAAGGGAAAGCAATTTAATTCCTTTTACAGAAACTTTTATTAGCTTCAAACGAGGCGGTGACATCTTTGTAAATAGAACAACGCGTATGCTCTGAATACTGATTATGATTAGTTAGTAGATAATATCCTGTGACTCATTTGACTTTCACAATTCGATCACGCAACGTTAATCCTCGCACGCGCCGCGCATCGACGTTTTATCGAACCGCTATCTGATATTTGTTTAGTCTCCGCCTTGTTTATAATGTCTTGCGTAATCACGTTACTTAGCCTGCAGGCTAGATTTATGCTCTTTGTTATACGCTTTGGGTGGTTCTTTAAAATTAATATATTAAGTTCTTCAGGGTGTATCCCTGAATGAATAGCGATATTATTCAAGTGAAAAGATTTTCTTTAATATTTTTGTCAATTGACTAAAGCGAACAGTATAAACCTGTCAATATAGGAAATATTAGAGCATTATTGGCGCAAACTTTGCTAAAAAAGGTAACAAAAGATTTTGAAATGTTAACATATAAAATATTGCGGTTATTAGGTTAGGAATAGTATTTCTAATAGAGTTTGAACTCCTCAGAAAGTTGCAGTGGAAAATTCCACCAAGCACACTGCTGGTATCAGTATAATAATAAAAAAAAATGTCAGTTGACCTAAAACTAATTCTAATGTACGTGTCAATATAGTATTACAAAGTTCAAATTCTTTACAACCGAACATTTGAATTATAGATTTAGATGTGGAGCAAAAATAATAGGACACACATGATAAAAAATTAAAGAAGAATGGAATTGAAATTTTTCTATTTGTTATCTAATGAAAGAAAACTACAAGTTAAGTAATAAATACCAACTAAAGCTCATTTATAGAAATAAAAAAAAAAAACTGCCGTCCTTAATCAATATCTTGTCGATATACATACAAAATGAACCAACTGTTTAAAGCTCCATGACAAACTGAACGGATTTTCAAATACGCAATTTTACCTACTTCAGTTCTAGCTCTCAGTAACGTAAGTAATTTTCTAAGCAAATAGATTGACATTTCAAATTAGAAATAACGTTCAGGGATTTTACAGAGTGCGCTTTCTACAACATTTCACTTTGTCTTACACTATAGTTAGTGCCTATCTAAATATAGATATACACATATATGTTTAATATTCCCTACTTTTTGTCCTGAATTGCATGACTACAACTGAGGCAAATTAAATTAAATATTATTTGTAATAATAATTTCGAGATTTTTATAAATACTCAAAAATAAAAATAAAAAATTCTTTCGATATTCATTATTCATCCATCATCCATCCATCAGCCAAAGGAAGTCCACTGCTGAACATAGGCCTCCCTCAATGATTTCCACAGTGACCTGTTGGAGGCAGCCTGCATCCAGCGACGTCCTGCGACCTTTACCAGGTCGTCTGACCACCTTGTGGGTGGACGTCCTACGCTGCACTTTCCGCTACGTATATTCATTATTAGTACTCTTAAATTCTTAATAACTTTTTGACAATGATTCGTAGATTAATACTTATTACAAAAGTATTACCAACTTGTTTCTCAAAAACTAAAGATTTATTATTGAAGGAAGTAATTAAATAACAACGTTGAAGTGACCCGCACTAGTAGGTCTTGATTTTCTCTGACGATCTTGGGTGGCAAACTGGCGTCAGCAATATAAAAAATAATAATAATACTGCTAGTAAAACAAGAATAATATATCTTCGTTTCAGCTACAAAAAGTAAGGTGGTAAAGGGGGAATCCCGTCAGTGACTTTTCACAGGCTTAATTACGTCATTCGTCCACCGTAGGGATGGGCACATACCTTAACCATAATAATATCTACTAAAGCATGCTACCAAGGTTTATTTAAACATATCAAAACATTGCAATTCGTCTCTTTAATTGCCATTACGACATCGGCAACGTAACTTTTCAGTTGAAAATCTGGTTGCGAATAATCCACACGTTTGATTCTACTTTCCAAAATGTATCAAGTTGTACACTGACACGTACCTTTCACCGAGATAGGTAATTGAACCGTTTACGCAAATTACGCCACATTCTTATCGAAAGTACATTCTGATTTTATTAATTGTCTGCGGTATGTTGTTTTTTGATTATGACTTAGTTTATTAACATACATAGTTAAATTCACCCATTCTTCCCAGAAGGGGTAGGCAGAGGTGCCAGGACAGTGGACGCCCACATTTCGCCTTGCATGCTCCGTCCCAGCATGTAAAAGGGGGCGAGCCTATCGCCATATCGAGCATAAATTTATGTCCCCAGGTTGATAATGAATAGAAAAATCTAATGTCACTTTGTTCGACACGGGATTCAACCCGAGACTTCAGCTTTGTAACCGTACCGTAGTACAACTACGCCACCGAGGCAGTCGGTCAGACCTAGCTTACTGTTATAAAGTTGTCTACGTTTATTAAAAGAATTAGTAGAAATAAATTCAAAAGCTTGATTCAATTCCTAAGAGGTCACTTTACCTTACAATTATAAAGGGATATAAACGTGAAGGTCAATAGAAATGGGAAATAATGGGAATATGAATAGATAAAGCAGATATGGTTGTTTTTAAATATTAATATTATTTATTTTAATATTTTTAGACAATTGTAAAAAAAAGTTGAAACTATCTATGAAATAAATATAATTCATAAAGGCGACGAACAAGGAATTTGTTAACGCTGGGCTAAGATCTATTGTTACATAATAAGCACGCTAATTTCCAGGTTCTACAAGGGCCAAAATAGTCTTCCTGGTTTATATGTGACTGCAACAGAATTGAGAAATGTGAGGCAAAGTGTATACTTATCGTATTTGCACAGTCTACTTCAGGTATTGTACAATGGACAGAGCGGCTAAACTATTTCAACATGTTTTCGTTTCGGAAAGTAAGAGGGTGAATATTTTTTGAATGGGATTGACGTTATTACGTCAACTGTCTTAAACACTGTATAAATCTTGCTTCAAAATACATTATGTCATCACTATACCGTATAATTATTGTGGGATAATAAATCTGGTAAAAAGTACTAACAATTCCAGGATAATATAACAATTACGAGTACAATCATAAATATTAAGTTAAACTTATTGGGTCGCCTATTAAGTCTAGTAGCATCGTTAACTATCTGTGAACCATGAGATTCTTCGGGTTCGATTCCCAGTCCGTGTTTTTCCGTTTTAAATGTGTATGACCCATGACCGAAGTGTATACTCCCAAAATCTATTTATTACGTAGATTCGATACCAATTAGGTTAGGGATGCAAAAATAGTAAATTGATTGAAAATAGTGACACTTCTGTCTCTCTTACAAATACAAGGCGTTGTATTATGCACGTACATACGTAAAATATCAAACTATGATGCGCATACTTTGCAATAACGTGTGGCGAAACCATTAAATTATATTTAAATCTAGCATTAAGAACTCGACTATAGCAATAAATTAATAATTAAATATTAATGCTATACACAAAATTCGTTCAACAGACGATTTATGGAGCATTCACCGCATAGTTCACTAGATCTTCCGTCTCGCTTTCACATCTATTTTAATTAGGTGTTGAACAAGGATAGCAGAGGGTAATCTACGTGGATGGTGTCGGAGGAGTTGCTTTCTTTGCCTCGTAAGTAGGTTGTTTTGGTTATGTCAGGTGCAACCTTTGGAATCACTAGAGTTGTTAGTATGACACATATGATTTAAGTGTGACAATATTATTTTTTGTAAAACTATTTGATGATATTAATAAGGAGTTAAATAATTTCAGAGCAAACTGCTAATTTATATTATTTTTTTCTTTATGTTCTAATTTATAAGAGATCGTATGTTTACAATTTATTTAGTGTTCCAATAACTTAACCAATCTACACAAATGCATGCTCTTTTTCTTAATACGGGTTTTCAACTAAAAATAATTAATGCATGTGGTATTTTACTAAGCAGACTACTGATCAGACTATCTCAAGTAGCAAATATGTACATTTATGTATTCTGCTCAACAATAATATACTAGAGGTGGGTCACGGCCTAATGAGCACATAATTGTTACTCATGCGTATACTTATGCATCACCGAATATTAATAAACATTATAACTAGTATTCCTTCCCTGCTTTGCCCAACGTTCAATACATGTTGAAATGACCTTGATCCTATCACACCTTAAATAATACCCCAAGAAAAGAAACAACAACTCTATGTAGTTCCTCTCACTGATTATGCGAGGTGTGTTGGCGCGATTAGCACATTCGGCCAGCTGAGTGTCAGTGTCTAACGCGGCTGCGTGGTGGATACACGCGTCCACCACGCCAGGGCAACCAGGGCAACCACGCGCAACCACTCGCGAATGCAGCGATGCGCCTTCGCAAACCGTTCATTGTTCCTAAATACGATTTTGTGAGATCCGTATTGGACCTATACGAAACTGTGCTTTAGTTTTTAATATCTATATAGAGTTAACATTTTTAGTTTGGTGTTTTGTGTTTTAAGGTACGTTATTAAATTAACTGTTTAATTTATAATTTATATATTTCTTATTAGAACTATTTGTACTTCTAACTGGTCTTTATTTTGTCTGTTTCTTTCGGCGAAATGTGAATAAATTTTTGCATGTAGGTCTCCCACATAATTTGGAGTTGTGAAGGTCGAAATGCGGTGCAATATGACAAGCATTGTCAAATCTTATGAAAACTTTAATTTTAGTAACTGCAACTAAATTTTGTGGCGGAAAAATATTGATTGCAACTAATGCTATTATTAAAAACTTTTGCCTATGTATAAAAATGTACATTCGAATAAGGGCTCTAATACTACGCTAACTAAAGTTTAAAGGGTGCTTCGCTTTTATGAGCCCTCTTTAGCATATATTTCAACAAAATATCTACGATATGATAATTCGTATTATTATAATATTATGCAATTATTTGGTAATTTCAATCACATTCCGTAAATTTAATTCGATTTTTTGACGCATTTATTAATTATACTTAGCATATATTTTCTAAAAAATGTATTTATGCATATACATACATATGTATGCACGGAATACTTTATGAATACTTTGGATTTCCTTAAATTATAATTCAAACAAACTGCTGTATCGACAATCCATATTGTCATTTTAAATTTGTTCTTTATTATGAAACGAGATAGGGGTGAACGCTCTTAGCTTCCATTTAAACTTAATTATTAAGTTAAAAACCTGTTGCATTCAAATATACCTCAAAAATCCTGTTGCACAGTTAATTTTAATTATTATTTGTCTGCGCTTCAATGCATTGTAAAGGCAGAATATTTTAATTTAAACAACGTAAGTATACCAAAAAAAAAAAATAGTAACCATATTGTTTCTTAAAGGATTTCCGAGTAGCTTCTAGTTTGAAAATATACGTTTCTGAATATTTCGTAGGGTTAATGTAAAAACGATTTTACGATAAGCATTATCATTTTGTTAAATGCGATTTATGGAAAGATCGAAAGGCGAATAGTTGTCGATCTAAAGTTCTAATTTTGTGCATTATTATTTCCTTCTTAAGGTACCAACCCGCATTAGGCCAGCGTGGTGGACTTTATGACCTAACCACTCTCAAACGTATATGGGCTGATACAGATAATTAGCCGTTTTGATAATAAAAAAGTTATTCCAACAAGCGTACGATATTAGTACGATAACAAATGTTAATTTGTTATTGTGTTCTTACACAAGGGATCTATTTCGATTGTTCATATTGTGTCGGTCGAATTTCTTGGGATTTCACGTTGATATGTTCTCACGATAAGGATCTGTTGTACACGTAATTTGACATCCGCGTGTGTGCCAATTAGTGGCAGGTAGATGTGTGTATTTTTATTTGTATTATTCGTTCTTTACCTGAATGAACAAATTATGAATGGATTATATAGTATTGGCCAACCTATGCCAGGATGGTGGACTATATGACCTAACCACTCTCAATTGTACTCTCGATAGTAGTGGAGGTCCGTGCCCTGCAGTGGGACGTATATAAGCTGATACAGATATAGTATCGTGGATATACTCTTTGTCCATAAAAAATATGATATCTGTTAGTATGCGGCACGGGCCTCCTCTACAATCGACAGTACGATTGAGAGTGGTTAGGCCATATAGTCCACCACGCTGGCCTAGTGCGGGTTGGCGGACTTACACACCATAGAAATTTTTATAAATCGCTATGGTATGCAGGTTTCCTCACGATGTTTTCCTTCACCGTTTTAGTGTGACAATAGTATGCACAATAATACGAGTAAGTATTGAAAAACAAATATTTATATTTACACCAAAAATTACTTTAAAAATATAATATATAAACTGTATCAGAATATTTATTTTCTTATTTTTATTAGGTCAAAATTCAAAATTAAAGTTGTATTATTTTTCATGTTCAATTATTTTGTATGTTTTATAGTTGCTTACTTTTTGTTACAGTAATAATTACACTAGTTAAATTAATTACAGTAATTAGCTGAAGCAGATCTAAAAAATATGGAATGTGATTATATTTAGTTATCTCTGGTCTCAAACCTATAATTTATAAATTTATTTATTTCTTTGTAACACTAACATGTGAAGTGAACACAAAAAAGTGCGTGGTGGCCTGTTGGTAAACGGACTAGACGCGACTGCCAACATGTTCACGGTGGTCGCGGGTTCAAATCCCAGGGCACACCTCTGACTTTTCGGAGTCATGTGTGTATTGATAGTCAATCACCACGCACTAAAACGGTGAAGGAAAACATCGTGAGGAAACCTGCATACCATAGCGATTTATAAAATTTCTATGGTATGTAAGTCCGCCAACACGCACTAGGCCAGCGTGGTGGACTATATGGCCTGACCACTCTCAATCGTACTCTCGATTGTAGAGGAGGCCCGTACCCTGCAGTGGGGCGTATATGGGCTGATACAGACATACAGAACACTAACATAAAAAGCTTATAACATACGATTTCCTGAAAAACTGTACAATCAATTTGACTGCAGGATCAATTTTTACGCTTATTTCTAATACCTAGGGTAAGTTGTCTAAAACGGGCTTTATAAGTTTCGACTTCATTATTGTTTTTTCAGATTTATGTTTTATGACCCCGGATAAACTGTTCAGTGTATAAGGATATGATTTTTTTAGATCTATTCTCGTAAATATTCGTGTCTTTTTACACATTTTTTCACATTTTCACGAATTTATCCGAGGTGACGGACCTCGTTTTATAATTCAATGCCAATGTGTTATATATTTTGTACCATAGAAATAATCAATACAACTCACTTATTTAAAAATAAAATCTGATGCAACAACAAAGCAAGTTTGCTAGTCAAATTGCATAGTGGTCCATTTAATGCTACCTTAAAATATACCTTAATGTACAATGTCTTTACTGTAATTAAGAGATATATATATACATGTATATATACATTTACAATACAATAAAAGAACTGTTTATTGTAACCAAAGCAAGCAAATATAATAAATACAAAAATAAAATATGACAATAGTTACAATGGGCGGTCTTATCGCTTAGAGCGATTTTTGCCAGACAACAATTTAATAATATAAGAAATTAAATTATTCGTACACCTGAAGCTGCCCCAACTTTCGTTCGTTCTCGTTCATTCATCCCATGGTTATCTGGCCACTCGTGTATTTTTTTCATGTAATTCTGTCTACTTCTCCGTATCTAAATAAATAAATAAGATATTTTTGCTACCCAATATAAGAACACGTCTAGTGGTTGTCGTCAATTTCTACAAAACAATTCTTTATATTTAATATAGACACACACACAGACACGCATTTTGTGTGATACGAGCCGACCTATCCTATGTACAAATATGACAATTAAAAATAACGGAACGAAAATATTCGATATATTTTCATTACATTGACCTTATTTCTCATACTTTTATTAATGCATGTAGTAAATAAATGCTAAAAATTAAATATAAATGTCAAATGGGGCTGGTAAACAATTTACTCATTAAAATCTGATTTACAAATCGTTTATTAAGAAAAATCCAAAAGACGTTTACAATATTCTTATCAAAAACTAAATAATTAGATAGTCAATTAGTTACATTGTATATTTTTCTAACTACCTGCATATATTTTTTTAGAACTATTGAAGGTTTTATTTTTAAAAGTGTAATGTTATAAATGCAATCTTTTCCTTAACACTCTTAACAAAGTCATCAAAGCTCTAATTAAATTCAGTGAAGGCATAATGACAGGTTACAAATACTTCGATGACAAATAAATCTCCCCGACGTAGTTTGAGGATTGATCCTATCGTTAGCTTATTTATCGTTTATACTAGCGCGAAATACACTTATTGAATGCAATACTGTGCCATTATTTTTCAAGTAAAAAATTTTCTTCCGTACCTTAATATTATGGCAAACATAAAAAAGTATCTTATGTCATTAATTTATGGGTATTTCAAATTCTCGCAAGCATTCATATGGGGTAAATTTGAAAATAATTTAAAAAAAACAGCCTCGGTGGCTACTTTTACTACGGTACGTTTACAAAGCTGAGGTTTTGGGGTCGAATTCCGGGTTGGGCAAAGTGATATTGGATTATTTTATTCATTATTAGCCCAGAGTCAGGAATTTGTGCCCGATATGGCGATAGGCTCGCCACCTGTCACATCGTGGGACGGAACATACAAGGCGAAATGTGGGTGGCTGGCACCTCTGCCTACCCCTTCTCGGAGAAAGGCGTGAGTTTATGTATGTATGTATTAAAAAATAAATGATTTTCCGACATGTACAAAATCATACTATCATCATCATCATCTCAGCCACAGGAAGTCCACTGCTTAACATAGGCCTCCCCCATGGATCTCCACATCGACCTGTTGGAAGCGGCCTCCATCCAGCGACTTCCTGTAATTTTAGCCAGGTTGTCCATCATACTATTCCAAAAAAAAAAAAATGTTTTCATTACCTGTCAAAACAGATGACCTTAACTGACCCTCACAATTGAGAATCGTAGAGTTACAAACTGGGCATCATTTAGGATCGTTCATCGTCGAAGACAGTAACGACGTAACGAGGCACGATATGCACCTTTGCTTCTAGTTATTGCGACCCGCGCGAACTATTCGCATATTTTCATTATATTTGAAATGAGATACAGCTTTATGTGATCAACCTGTATGTGACTTGTAAATCTTAATGTTTCTTTAGTTTAAGAATTGTGAGAAGACAGAAAACCGACAGCTTTGGAAAATATTTTTAAAAGGATTTTAATTGCACTCAAACGCATTACACCAACTTGGTCTACTGAAAGTCATCTCCAAAAATTCTAAAACGGAAAGAAATAGTAACATAAAATATTTTACAACAATCTAACAAAAATGTTGCATCAATGTAGGTAGGATAAGATAAAAATTAACTTAGTAGTCCTCACGATATGAAACATGGCAACGAGATGCTTAAAATACATTCTAAATACAAAATATATTTCAACATAAGACATAACAATACATTTCGATGTCTCCCTATCTAATCATGATTTATTGATTCAAGCACGTGCAGTGCGCTATACTTACATGAATAAAACACAAATTCGTCGCGCGTTGATGTCTTTTCTATGGCAAAACAAATAGCTAGCGAAATCTGCATACAATAGTTTACTATTAGTCAAATTAGACACTGTCTATAAATCGTTACAAAAGGATTGTGGTGTTTCAAAACTTGCATTGCGACGTCATTAATTGTATATGTAAAAATTAATATCATAAGGTACATGTACTATTTATTACTTATTGCAAGATTAAATGAAGTTTTATCGAATCACTTCAAGTTAGTATTTCGCTCGGAGAAAACTTAAGTGGGTATCTTTAAATAAATGATAGGGTTAAGGTTCCCTGTTTTAGCATCCAAAGCTGGTTAGGTTCTGGGTATATCAGAAGTTAAATATTTTTTATAATAATTTCAACAATGAATACTGTTTTGACACATATTTTGGGTGAGGTCTAGAATACGTTGGCACGAATTGTGGGTAGGTAGGGGGTGGAGGGGGTAGGGGGGAGTGCCCTAAGCCCCAGGTACCACTCCCATGAAAAGGTAACGCACCATTCCTGAGAAAACCCAATTAAAGTAACCTAACCTCAAAATACTTGTTGTCAAAACAAAAGTTGCTTCTGCAACGTCTCCGGCGCTGCGGGAAGTGCAGCCCCTTCGCCCTTGCGTAACAAAGGATAGGCACCCACGCTCACCTCCGCAGCTTCGGCTTGCTGGTCGCCTCCGGCGACCAGCCTCAGCCGCTACGGTTCGCGCGGTCACCTATCCTTAGTTACGGCGGGCGGGGGCTGCTCTCCCTCCGCGCCTCCGGCTTTTTATAAACACTCTAGGGGTAGTACCCAAAAGTCTACGTGAAGTAGAGGTGCTCGAAGTCGGTTTTGGGACAATGTCGACCTATTTTACCCGCAAAGGTGTTATACTAACTACCACTGGAACATATCTTCTAAGCTGTTAATAAACAAATAAAACAAAAAGCATTCATTAAAAGTTCCCCAAAAGACTATGTGAAGACTTAAGTCAGTTTTGGAACAAATTCGACTTATTTTATCCTTAAACTTCCATCGGAACATAATGTGTTTTAACTTTTTACAAGATTGTTATAAAACAAATAAAGCAAAAAAACATTTGTAATCTACCGTATTTACGTTCCGTTTCACCTAATTTTAAACTATGTACAATATATTTGACATGTTATTATTGATATGATTGTCAATCGCCCATAATTACGTTCCGTTTTACCGAATATGTGATTTGAGGTTAGTAACTATTTTAATTAATTTTTCGAAAACTATGCATTACCTTGTAATAACAGTGAAAACATATAATCTGGGACCCAATCCCTACCGCCTCTGATAGTTTTTACTCCTCAAATCGTGCCAACCTATTCTAGACCACGACCCATATTTTTATTTAGAAATAATGTTTATTAAAGAGTGTTAATAAAAAATATTTTACGCAATATTGTATCTTTATTTGAGCTAAAATAAAATATTAATTTCAATGCCGTGAGAATGTTTACGGAAAATAATTCTTTATATTAAACTACGTAAGTTTTACTTTTAAAACTGGTGTATATAAAACCGCAATAAAATGTTTGTCTGTGATAATTAAAAGACAAAATAATATTGTATAATCTTACACGTTTCCTCATAACCGAAAAGTAATTACCCTCTAATGAATATAAAAAATATACGACCGTCACGCGTAAAAATATGCCTTGTTACCCAGTCTCACATTATGCACTGTATTTGTTTTTATGTTTAATTTGAGTTTAATAGCATGTCATTGATTAATTTAAGGCGTATATTGACAAGGATCTAAACAAAGCATTTAAATTTTATTTTTACCCACGAAAGTATTTTGGTCAAAATGTAGGGTTTCGAATATAGTCATTGGCGTATAAAAATGCAAACTGAGACATATACACAATAAATTGCTTAAAATAAATAATCTGTACAGCAAACTCACCGGGATCTCGTTCCTCAAGCTGGACACGCTGCGAGAATGATGACGGTCGATAGTAAAAGATACGCCGCGCCGCGCCGTCGAGAACGATAGTCTATAGTCACTTCCTATATTACAAAGTACTCTGTTATAGTCACCAGATTATCCAAAACAGGCCCGAATCAGGGCACAAAACCTAACGCACCACTGGAGAATGCGCTAGGTTCAAAATCGTGCACTAAACTGAACATTTGATAACGCGAGAAAAATAATGAAGACACTTACCCTCCAATTACATATTTATTTAAAAAAAGTGCTGTATTGAAGCTGTCGCTTCCTGTAATATCAATGATATTTTAAAATTAATAAATATGAGGCACAGAACAATTTTAACTTAGGTTAAAATCATTAGTATTTTTAATAAAACCCTATAATATCCGTATGCATAAATGTTTCCTTTTTTATTTGAGCATTATAGTCAAATACCTTACTAAATATAGGAAGAATAAAACCCAGGAACCCAGGCGCTTTCTGTAATATACCCTTGACAATTAAAGCAAGGCATTCGGGCAGTAAATTGCACCTCGAAGGTCGCATACAGTGTCAACGCTGCGCCCGACATTAATGTACCGCAGACTACTCCGGAACTAGCAATTACCGAATATCTCAATAAATACTTCTTGTTGCAATCAAAATGTTGTGGCAAGATTTTAATTGTAGGACTTTTTTGTTATGAATTAAAGACATATAAATTATGAAATATGCCTTGAGAAAGACAACGAAATGAATCTAATATTTCACGAACCGTAAAATTTTAGCATTGATCAACTTATTCAAAGTGTGTATTATTGGAGAACAAATAAATATTTCTCGTGGAATCGAAAAATATATCTTAATGTCTTAACATCGAGATACTAGCACAACTACTGGACATATTGAGACTTAACATCTTAGGTCTCAGGATGGTACACGCAGTGAAATGCCAAGCATTGCTTTGTATTCATCGTTTTGTTCGGTTTTTCTAAGGTCTATGAGCAGTGGTATCGCATTCTTCGTTCGTTCAACTTCGCTTCACTCAGACCTATTAAATATAAAATTAATAAACTGCTCTGATTTAAACCACTTGTAACTTTTGTAATAATCACGAATTTTTAAACTGGTTTTGAAAAGATCAACACTAGAGTTTCTTGCCCGTTCTTCTCTAGTGAATGCGCTTTCCGAACCGGGTGGTAGATCAAAAAATGACTGAACTTAAATGATGTAGAACATCTTAATGGATTGAATAAATTATTTTCATTTTCATTTCATCAGGCGAATGGTATTTATTTATTTCATTTCGTCTTGCCATTCACTGCACAAAAATGGGTCACTTAATAAATGTTTTTTTTAAATACCTATATAATTCAAACAAACAGCAGTTTAAATGCACTGTTGTGTTTCGGATTGACATTGTAGCCAGAGTAACTACTGGACTTATTGAGACTTAACATCTTATGTCTCAGGATGGCGAGCGCAGTGGAATGCCAAGCATTGCTTTTCAAGGTGTTGTTTGGTTCTGCTTCTGTTCATGAGCGGTCGTATCGCTTACTATCAGGCGAACGGCATGCTCGTCTCATCATTTACAGCAATAAAAAAATAAAAAAATAAATTAACGTTGTCCAAATCAAATTATATCAAACCGTAATAAGCCGGAAATAAACGCCTACAGACATTTTTTGTTTACTGCATGTTTTACCGCGACAAGTTTTCATACTCGAGCCTTTTACAGGTACAGAGAGCCGACTTTGGGTAGGAGTAGGTCGTTTACCCGATGACATAACGTTATGTAATAATGATTAATGATTCAGATACTAATTCAATGTTGTACCAACGTTAGCGGGAATGTGCGAGTTTCTAAATTGGCTATTTTTATTACACGCTTTTTATTAGCTTCACCTGTATGTTTGTATGTTTGTATGTTTGTTTGTAACCGACTTCTTTTTTTATTTCTAAGAATTCATTTGCTTGGTGTTAAGCGATGCGACTGCCTATGTACAATAGCAAAACCAAACAATTAATTCATGGTGTATGAATTACAAAGCAATGCTTGGATTTACAAAGCAAATGCATTCCACTGCACTCGCCATCCTGAGACCTGAGGTTTTAAGTCTCAATACGTCACTTTGGCTTCAATTTCCTCCAATTTCCAGTATTCTGACTAAAATTTCCTCCAAACCGGAGCACCAATACATTTTTTTACTGCTGTTTAACGGGAGAGATAATGCAGTGGTATTTTTATTCACTATATAAATCAAATATATAATTAAGTAAATAAATACTCTATACATTACGTGGGTGGTCGTCTGCTCAGTATGTACGGCGCATGATTCACGTGGTTGGAAAATCTAAACGTTTGCCTCAAACGAGCTGCGTTGAATAAATCACTGAGGGCGTGGGTTCAACTCTGATCGTGACACTAGTTTTCCTTAATGCACCTATATTTATGGTCAAACAGAGACTTGCCGACGATATTTGTCGTATACGCCAATTAAATATTCTAAAAGGATTGAATTTATTTACTTGAAATATGTGTAAAGCAGTTTAACATAAGTCTTTTTCCTAGAAAAGTTTGGCAGAGTTACTACGAGGACTTTTACATTTTGCCTAGTATGTTCCGTCCCACGATGTGATAGGGGCGAGTCTATCGCCATCTGTATCAGCCCATATACGTCCTACTGCAGGGCACGGGCCTCCTCTACAATCGAGAGTGGTTAGGCCATATAGTCCACCACGCTGCACTGGCCTAGTGCGGGTTGGCGCACTTACATGCCATAGAAATTTTATAAATCGCTATGGTATGCGGTTTCCTCACGATGTTTTCCTTCACCGTTTTAGTGCGTGGTGATTGACTATCAATACACACATGACTCCGAAAAGTCAAAGGTGTGCCCTGGGATTCGAACCCGCGACCATCGTGAACATGTAGGCAGTCGCGTCTAGTCCGTTTACCAACAGGCCACCACGCACATATCAGGCACAAATTCCTGACTATACAATACTACGTTGAATTCATATTATAGCGTGACAATGCATGTAACACTCAAATTGATGGTGACAAGACAATTCACCAATCTGGTCGAAACCGGCTATCTGTTTGATTGTCGAACCGTAAAGCGTATGTATCAGTCTATGACAGTTCTTGTGCCTTGCATACTGTGGTTGCTCTTCAGGCAATAAATATCTTACAACCATACAGTACAATTGCAATGTAATATAATAAATTACTCTTACACCTGAAGCTGCCCCAACTTTCGTTCGTTCTCGTTTATCCATACCATGGTTGTCTGGCAAAAATCGCTTCAAGCAATAAGATCGCCAATTCTGATTTTTTTGTTTTTTTTTTCATGTATTTCTATCTACTGCTATGCATCTGGTGTACAATAATGAGTTAAATAAATAAGTAAATTGCAAATGAAGTGTGTGGTGGTCAATTGGTAACGAAATTAATGCAGACTACTCCGTGTACAGGGTCCATCTTCCAATCTTTTTGCTCTTTGGTATATCCTTATTGTGTGAATAACAGCGTGGTCCAGACTGTCAGTATAAGATGTATAATTTTATAATACTTTTTGTTTCAGAGTGCGTGATAATAATGACGCGAAAAATGAAACGTTTTCAACTAAGGACTTTTGTTATGGTGAGTTATAGAAGTTAATTGGAAGTAAATTCATAATATTAAATTAACATTGTCATAAATTTTATCTTATATAATAAAATTAATATTATTATCGTGGTAATTAATCGGTTAGAAGATATACGATAACTTACATAACGTCCACTTAATCCAACCACATTATATTATGTTTATAAATATAAGATGGTTTGGACATATGGAGCGGATGGACAGTTAACAAAATAGATACACGAAGCGAGTGTGAATTGAAGAGTGGAATACGATGATTTTTCAAACATCACAAACAATTGGTCGCTTTTTTATCCAAAATTTTAGTTGCATTGTGTCTATAGTTACTAAATCTACGACCCGAGCTCATTTTCATCTGTATAATTTCTTAAAATCCACTCTAAATATAATGACACCTAATAAACAATATTTATAAACTACAGTATCCAATGATGATTGGTAATTATCAATAATTTTTGCACACAGTCGTAACCGAGCCTTTGGCTATTATAAAATTAAGAGTAAACCATATTCAATCGCATTACTATTAAGAAATAAAATTAAATGTGATTATTAACAATAGAGCATTATAATGCACGGTCTGTTGCGCTGCACATAATAGCTTGGTGCTTAATAAGCGAGACTTTACATCACATCTAACCGCTGGGTAATGAGGCAATTAAGTGATGACTTATACAAATAAAAAAACAATTCGTATCATATTTATTGGTTGCGTGTGGCCTAAAAAGTATTCTTTTGATATACTTTCAATTTAATATTTCAAAATGTTATATTATAATAGTTAAATTGCCGTTTATTTTATCTGGTTGTAGGACTGTCATATCTGAGAGGCCGCCTACCGGTACTACTAACTCAATGTATTTCTCTCGCCAAAAAGCAGTGTAAATGCACTGTTGTTTCTCAGTTTGAAAGACATTGTAGAGAAACAACTGTATATATTGAGACTTAACATTATGTCTCAGGATGGTGAGTGCAGTAGAATGCCAAGCATTACTTTGTAATTCATAGTGTTGTGTGGTTTTGCCACTGTCAATGAGTGGTGGTATCGCCTACCACCAGATGAACGGCATTCTAATCTCGCCATTTAATGCAATAAATAAAATCTGGACTCAATGAACAGTAAACCGTGAAGTTATTGCTTCGATTCTCAGATTGGAAAATTTTTCAAATCGTAAGGCAATTTTGAGAACTAAATGTAAATTTTTGAAATAATTGATATCAGACATACAGTCGATGGTGAATCCAATGCATTTTTTTTTTACTTCCGTAAATGTCGTTTATCCCATGTTGTAGTTGTATCGATAAAAGACGCAAATATATTAAGAGTTGATGAAAATGTATTAATATAATATATTAAGTGTTATTTCACTTTTAAAGCATCGCTTCTGTACACAAACTCTAGTAGTGTCAGTAGAGCGAGCGCCGGTTGCATCGCGTTGCGTCACGCCGCATCGCCAAAACTCACGCACTTGACATAGCCTCGGCTCTATTGACACACAGCGCAAAAACCGTGTGACGATACTGACAAGGGATAGTTTTGCCAGTAGATTTTCTTGTTTGAAAATGGATTATTGATTCTTAAAAACAGGGTATTTTAAGGGAAAGTAGTTCCTGACGAGTAATTGTATAAGGAGTAATATTATTTCATTTATAAATGAGGAAATATTTAAAAGAATTATGTTGCTTGAAAAAAATATATAATATATTTAAAAAATATTATGGGCAGAAATAATACAAAAAAAAATCTCACGTAATTCTTTAGTTTCAATAAACTGTTTTCTATAAAATTATTATCTAATCATATAATATAAAATATTTTTTGCATAAATTATATTCAATTATACAAAGTATTCAACCAACAATGCATAATGTAAGAAACATCAATGAGTTTTTGCAACTCGTTGTAAATTTGCGTAGCACCGAGCGCTAACTATAAAGTGTTTGCTTTATGTAACATGCAATCACAAGTGTTGCACAGCAAGCACAAATTAAATCACGGCGTGCTATGAGTATGAATAAGGACTGACGATATATTATTTATTTCATTATTATTTTTATATCGGCAAAATTGTGATCAAAATGCAATTATTGGTGTGTGTAAATAAATTTCATTATTTTTTGTGTGTACCACATACACACCTAACATTAAAATTAACCAAATCAAAGTGTCAAAAGATCGGCACTCTAATTGCTAAGAGCGATCTCCTCGAGACAGTTGTTTAAGAAAGGGAAATAATTGACTTACATGGACGTTGCTTTTATAATAATCTTTAGTCCTTAATAATATTATTATTGCGCATTTTTTTATGAATGTTTGTTATTCTTTCATGCAAAAAAGGTTGCACCAATTTTGATGAAATTCGATACAAGTGTAGCAAACATCTTGGATTAAAACATATACTATATTTTGTTCCGTTGAAATGTAGTGTGTCCGTGGATAGAGTAAGAAATTCAAACATACATATTTGACACTCTGAAACTTGAAAGAATGGACAAACACGGAACAAGAATGTTTTTTATTGGGATAACATGGGACAGAAGGAGACGGGACAGAATAGTATATAACTGGGTGGGCCGGGAAAGCAATATAATCAACGGCAATCACATTGACTTTATATATAAAACATTACGCGAAATAATAATTTGTTGATATGAACAAGACTCAGCAACTATCTGAACACGGTAAGATTAATGTAATTATCTCAGTTGAGATAAAATAACCACCGTTGATACAATTAAGACGACCTATCCAACAACACAACGGCTCAAATCAGACCACGATACTATTACTTGGTTTACTGTTGGGTTATTGTTATTGTGTTAGGTTACTCCACCAATGTACTCTTGTCGTTACTCGGTCCTATTCTATTATCAGTTTTGACAAAGAATTTCGGCTGAATACCCGATGAAAGACAAAAGCAAATCTCTTACCTAATGTCAGCGTTCTGTTAGAATAAAAAAAAAGAATCACACATTAAAAATAGTTTCTTTTAAAATTAGGCTCAGGGGCTGACGCTAAGTCGTCCACCAACCCACATAAGGCTATAGTAGACTACAGCTAAAACCCTTCCAAGTGAATGGTCTAGTAACGGTCCTAAGTAACAGTGGCTCGTATTTAGGCCATGTCATGTTTATATTTAGTGTTGGACATGCAACATCATTACAGTTTTAGTTCTAATCTTATACAATTCGATCGAGCTATTCGAAAGACAAGTAGCCTTTAACATAGAAGGTACGATACACTTTTTGCCAATACCTGTTTGAATGATATTTGAATAAAAGGTCATTGAACTCTATTTAGGACACGCAGGATGGTCTTTCTAGTTTAGAAAACATAAAAATATGGACAGTTACGACATATTAACTAACAATTGTATTAAAATATGAGTTATTGATCGCTCACAAAATTCACAAATGTAGAGTTCGGCTATTAAAAATATACGAATCCTGGTATTGATTTAATGTTTACATTTGCTGAATATATTTGCGTTAGCCTTTGGCAGGACAATGTTGTGTTTTCAGAATCCCGGGTCCTTCCGCCGTGGTGTGAAGAGGCACCTAAGCAGGCCGGCATAATTGTTTCCATTGGCATGGGACTGCCGTCCGATGCCAATGGATACTCTGCCTGGGCGGCATTGGCACTTTCCATCAGGTGCAATGCCGCCACTATGCCAGGCCATTATAAAAAAAAAAAAAAAAAAAAACTTAATAAAATGATAATGTCAGTTGTATTATTCCGAAAATAAACGTTTTTAGATTTAATAAACTTAACAAAAATGATAAAACTGATTGTCTCTGTGACGCAGTTGTACTACAGAATGATTGCAACACTGAAGTTTCAAGTTCGAATCCTAGGTGGAGTAAAGTGACAATGGATTTTTCCATCGGTTATCTGTGCGGGCTCAGAAATTTGTGCCCTTTATTTTGCCGGAATGGTAGATAAGTGACAGTCATATCTTTTTCCAAGATGCCTGAAGGAAAGCTAAACTGCTTTCCACATATTGCAAGGAATCTTAAAATTACAAAAATAATATTTGCATTATTATTATGATCACTTTCCAAGAGTTTGCATATCCGGCACTCAATACACAATTAACCAATACTTTTTTTTTCTTACACGTGGAAATCTTTTTACCCTGTATCGGCCTTAAACACGTCTATCATTAAAACGTGAAGAAACGCGCTAAGCGAGATTGCGACTCTTTAAAATTAACAATACCTCATTCATTTATTAAACCCATATCATTGTTGTTCACACAGCGTCGGAAATGCAACATAAATATAGTTAGGTAAATATTATTTCAAATAAATAACATTTTAGATAGCAGGCATTAAAAGAATGTGAACAACATTAAATTCCTATAAAAACCTAGTTTATACTAACAATTAAGAATGCTATCGAAAAGTAATTCTAATTTATAATACAATTATGTTAATGTGGGAATTTGAGATTGAAACATAATACATGTTGTTCTTTAACTGTATGAATTATTATTTAGAGTTCCGTATTTGACCACTCATGGACAGAACTACCAAACAACAGCATGAATTACAAAGAAATGTACAATTCAACGTTTTTTGTTATATTTTTGGTGTTACTTCCCATGGAACTGAAACCTGAAGCCTACATTAGTGTTTGTATTTTTTTTTACATATTATAACATCCCTGAAGGAACAACGTAAACGTTAAAGTTTTTCTACTTTAGAACTTCTTTTGACTTGTTTTCTCGCATTTTACAGATTAACAAGTGTCTAAAAACTAATATTTATGGCATTCCTTATCCTATTTACTATCTTTTCAAAACAATCCGTACAACATTCAGCTATAAAAATTATATTTTCGAAAAAACCTTTTCCGAGGATTTCCTACCACAGGGGATAGTAGAAAGTAAAATGGGTCAAAAAAAGATTATTTCCAAATAAATGGAACCATACTTTCTCTCGCGCATAGTGTACTTGACTCATTCGCTTCCCATTTTTTTGTAACACAGATGTTGTCATAAAAATGCAAATGGCAGCCGTATCGATTCCAAAACGTTAATATTATAATATGACATTTACGGACCTTGAACATGTTGTTTGGTTAGAAACAACGAACTTGAGAAGTCTGTTTCAAATCTGCTGGACTTTCATAGTTCCTGGCTTAAGTGGCAAGGTGATAATTAGATCAGACAAGTCTTACACAAAATTGAGTTTTTATCCCCGCACCGAGACAAATATTTATTTATTATTTATTTTATTTTTATTTAAATCTTTATTGTACACTGATTTATTACAACTACACAAAGGGATACTCTAAAATATAAAAGTACAAAAGGCGGTCTTATCGCTAAGAGCGATCTCTGCCAGACAACCTTTGTATGGATATAAGAGAAGGAGAAAGAGAGGGCAGTTATGTGATGAAGAGAAGTGTTTGTGCAATCCAGAAATATAATATAAAATATTTCGTATCTGGGTGTTTATGAGATCGAAAAGTCTATCGTAGCTTCTGATACCCACGACACAAGACTCGATCTTAGTGTGGGGCCAGGACTATGTATGTGAATGTTGGCTGTATTTATTTATAGGTTAGTCATTCAAACACACCCAGCAATCACAATAGTTCTGCCCTCAAATTGAGATAAAAGTCGTGAATCATAGGTATCAAGACAGGAACTACAAAAGAATTTTCAGCCTCATATCGAAACGAAACAATTACTCGGGAGATATACAACAGCCTTCATGGCAAATTTGTTTAGACACCGGCTGTAAAACGTGAGGCCGCGGGTTCGATTTCCGCACCGAGAAGAATATTTGTTTGATCCACAAGTATTTGTGTCGGGTCTGGCTGTTTATGAGGCCAAAAAGTCCCTCGCAGTTCCTAATAACCACGATACAAGACTCGATCTTGTGTAGGGTCAGCCATGGGCGTAGCCACGGTGGGGCAGAGTGGGGCGCTTGCCCCACCCTGGTTTTGACCTGTCAGGTACCTAACCAACTATAAAAAAATAAATTATCTAGGAAAAGTACTAGGCAGGTGAACAATAACAAAGTATTTAGGATCATTCGAATTATAAACACAGATGCAGGGTGTTATAGAAGAATACCGTGGGTACAGTTTGCTAATTACATATGATTTAAGACTGCTGCCCCACCCTGATCCCACGGCTGGCTACGATCATGGGGTCAGCACTATGCATGTGACTGTTGAGTGTATTAATTTATATCGATTCATGATATACAAACACCACAGTCTCAGCATAGGGTTCAAACCCGCGGTCTTTTTCATAGCATTCTAAACTATGTCTCCGTCTGTCACGATATACAAATTGGGTTTAATATTAAATGAACTCATTATGATTTGATACGATCACGTATTTCTATTGTGTGCTGATGAAGGCTTATCGCGAGGGTTGCTTGCACAATCACAGATCACGATCTTTGTCAACACTAATGTATGGAGACAATAGTATATTATATATATTATGGAGATAATAGTATATAACCTTACATATTTATGTATATACATCATACTTCATCATAGAATAGTCAGCTTAATGCTTTTCGTACGTATTTAGAATTCCAACGAGTGATGCATTGAGACAAATCTTGTTGATATCAACAATTTCAGTGATAACTCTAAGAGAAGATTTGGGTCTTACTGTCGTATCGACGCTAAATTTCAGTACTGTATTGTTAGATAGTGCCTAAGCCGACTTCTGTGCTGCGTGCTATGGTGCAGCCAGTCGAAGATAAACATTGTGTCAAGTGCTAGATTCTAAGATTATATGCTATTCTATAAGTTCTAGATTCTTCTCGTTGATCAGAGAAAAAAATGTAATACTAGAATAAATCTGTGTTTCTTTACCTTATTTCTGTAGAATATGTCTTATGTAGAAATCTAACAGTAATCTTTATTTCCTTGTTAGTAGTATTTTTCTTTGCATATTCTATTAAGCTACTATGTAACGTACAGTAGATACTTGGTTAGTAGATATTATTTACTCGTGCACAAACTAATTATTTAAAAGATACGTTATCTTTATAGCCTAAAGGTATTTCTGTTCATCTTTGTAATATTCTATTTTGTATTTACTGGCATACATTTTAACATAAAATTATATACTTAGATGAGTGCACTATTTCGTGTATGTTGAATTTCTTTCCGTTTTTTCTACTTACAATCTAACATAAAAAACACACATAAATTGTAACAATGAATGATATAATGGACTCCCTGCATAGATTTTTCCATAGCGCTATGACCTGTCCTTCAAACAAGGCATAAAGAGAGCACTCTCCTTCAGGTAGGCAGCGACTTTGTTATGCTGGCCCCCTGGCACCACAGAGGTTCATGAGCGGTAGCCGATTACCATCAGGCGAGTTGTTAGCTTTTTGTCTATAGAGACAATACAAAAAAAAAAAAAACAGAAAATATTTTCTTTATATAACACAAAAATAAATATTTAGCAACACAAGGTTCGAACTGTCGACCGCGCGGTCGTGAGCGCCACCCCGCGCCCTCGCCGCGACCTCCACGCTATTGTCTACAAAGGTTACCTCACTTCGCAGAAATGCACGAGCTGTACTTACGACGGAAACGCATTCTATAACAAATGTTTGTCCTAATTCGATAGTAGTGAGAAATCGATGAGGAAAATTAGGTGACAAATTATTAACTACATAAATAAATATAGGTAAATATAAAAAAATTGTAATCTTTAAGTAATCGTTATGTAATTGCGCGGTGGCCTGATGATAAACATGTTCTCGGTGGTCGTGGTTTCAAATCGCAGGGCACTCCTCTGACTTCTCGTAATCATCTGTTTATTGATAGACAATCATCACGCACTATAACGGTGAAGGAAAGCATCGTGAGAATACCCGAATACCGTAGCGATTTGTAAGAATTCCTATGGTATGTGATGTCCCCAAAAAATGTGTAAAAGAAAACAAAAACATACATACATACATGCATAAACTCATGCCTTTTTCCCAAAAGGTATAGGCAGAGGTGCCAGGACACCCAAGCGTTTGCCTTGAATGTTGCGTCCCGCGATGGGACAAGGGGCGAGCCTATCCCCATATCGGGCACAAATTCCTGACTCCGATCTGATGTTGAATAGGAAAATACAATATCACTCTACCCGACCCGGAACTCGAACCCGAGACCTCGACTTTGTAACAGTACCGTAGTACTACTACGCCACAGAGACAGTAGAAAAGAAACACTCATTAATCTATTTTCTATACTCATATACTGGGTATACCAAGACTGCTACCGAAAACGAAGCCGGGTGGTAGTTTTAGTGAGTACAAACATAATGCAACTAAAATTTATCCAAAAAAAAAACAAAAAAAAAGAATTTTTTTTGTTATTTTTTTCCTATGTTCGTATTTGGATGGTAAATTCATTTTTTTCCTAAAATAATACCCTTTTATTTATAAGGACTCTAAGGTATAAAAATGTTTGAATTATTATTTAAAAACTATGGATTTACCACCCAAAAATTACGATATTTAAAAAATCATTAAAAAAAATTGTCGCGTTTTTTGCGAAAATTTTAATTGCATTGTGTTTGTAGTCACTAAAACTACCATCCGGCTTCGTTTTCGGTAGCAGTCTTGATATACCCGGTATACATAGTAATGGTAGCTATTCTAACCTCTTGTTAAAGATAGGATATAGAGACCTGTTGTGAATGGTCTCAAAATCGATATCTGAGGAATCCTTTGCTCCGACATTCAATTTGATAGCCCGAATTTATCATTTTGGCCGCCATTTTGAATCGAATCACTAGTAAGATACAATTTATATAGGTATATATCGCCGACTGAGACAGTAGCCTGTGAAGAGTGATGCCCTACTTTATCACTCTGATGATAGAAACATGTAAAATCTCTATTGAAATTGGAATCATTGGCCTTTGATTCAAACATGCAATTTCTTCCGCTCGCTTTGTTTACAAGATGAGAAATAGCTTGTCGTTTTGCCTTGTAATATATTTGAAGGTTGAACAAAAGGTCTATGTTATATTTAATACATTTGTTACCCGTATAAAAACGTGTTACCAAGACAACTACTATCCAACTGAACTAATACTTGTAGGTACTGTTTGACGTTTTATACTTTGCAAGTTAAAACTACTTTGTACAGGCGTTACTCAGACAATTAAATTAACATTACCCGTAAAACCATAGTGTTGTAGTTTTACGGCGAATGATATTGAAATTGTGTGAGTTATACTTTACAAAGTGTAACAGTATGTCGAACGGTTTCTATTAGTTTCATTGGATAGGTTATAAAACATTTCTACAATCTACTTAAAGTCATAATTTTTGGAAGAAATAATAATTGTTAAAACAATTTATACTGCGTAGAAAAATGCTTGAATAACCGTATTATTTTAACCGGAATCGAACCTGCAATATTGTATTTACAAAAAAATCATAATTTTAAGATAGTTGTTATCTTTTTACAACATGTTGGGTTCGGATCCCACTTCAGACATCCGATTATTCAAAAATCGAATTCAGTTCAAATTTTAGTTCGAAATTCAAATTGTCGATCTGTAATATTTGAGATGTTTCCCATCCACATGGCATTGCCGTTGGACACCCGGTATATATACATAAACTAAGCTCAGCTTTCTCAGTTTATAAACATCAGTTGCAAATTGCATTCAAAGTTGATTGACAGAACGAAAGCCAAAAGACATTAGCCAACCTCGACACTATGCAGCTAAACGATGCCGGTATAATCAGTGAAAGCATAGTGGTTAGAATAATGGGGCAGGACAAGTGTCACATTGTATATTGCATAAATATACGTATACTATGCATAGAAATAGGTATACAGGGTATATTAAGACTGCTAACGAAAACGAAGCTGGGTGGTAGTTTTAGTACAGACACTACTTTGTTTTTACTACAGACACAGTGCAACTTAATTTTAATCAATTTGTGACGAAATTATTGGTTATTTTTTTAATCGTCGTATTAGGATGATAAATACATAGTTTTTTTCTTAAATAATGGTGTACACCATTTTATTTTTAAAGACGCTATGGTTTGCAAGGCTTTAAATTATTATTTTAGCAAAAACTATGGATTTACCACCCAAACTCGATGATATTTAAAAGAGAATAAAAAAAATTGTCGCGATTTTTAGCGAATTTTTTTGGTTACATTGTGTTTGTAGTCACTAAAACTACCACCCGGCTTCGTTTTCGGTAGCACTCTTGATATACTCGGTACATCGTCTACAATCTTTAAGTGCGCGAACGCGTGACTGTCATGCTGTAAAAATATAATGAACTGTTTGTCTCTTTTCACATTTATCCTACCTATTAAAGCAAAGGTGTATGTGTTTGTTACCTCTTGACGCTCAAATCTTTGGACCAATTTTGATGAAAATTTGTATGGAGATGCGGAATTGAAATATATTCGATACTCTTTTAGCTAAAATGAATGGGATGGTAAGCTTAAATACGGTAGTAACGTTAAGTTTAAATAATTAAAACAGTAATACTGCGTAGTAATAGTTGCTGTGTTTCTAAAGTGAACTAGACTCAAGAATTATCTGCATCTGGGCGAAGCCTGGATGGATCGCTACTTTATAATAAATTGAGTGTGTTAGTACTATTAGATCACGATTATAAATGCTTATTGTTTATATTCATAAAACATATGTCAAACAATATGTTACATAAAGAAAAACTGTTCTTAATATTTTAACAAAAGGAGGCAACCACGCATTCGTGCACCAAAAAATCGTAGACGATAGCAGTTACCTGTCCAATAGACTTCCAGTACAAAAAATAAACGATCTTTCAAAATTGGATCTGTACTGAATTTTAAAATTATTGTACAAATCATTTACAATTCTGCCTCGGTGGCGTAGTTGTACTCCGGTACGGTTACAAAGCTGAGGTCTCGGGTTCGAATCCCGGGTTGGGCAAAGTGATATTGGATTTTTCTATTCATTATCAGCCCAGAGTCAGGAATTTGTGCCCGATATGGCGATAGGCTCGCCACCTATCACATCATGGGACGAAACATACAAGGCGAAATGTGGGTGCCCTGGCACCTCTGCCTACCCCTTCTGGGAAAAAAGCGTGAGTTTATGTATGTATGTATGTATGTATCATTTACAATCTTTTGACATCTGAATACGTTGTTGTCATGCTATTAACAAAATATTAGGAACAGTTTTTTTAAGTAACTAACTTACATTGTTAAAGTCTTTTTGCCTACTTAACATCAACGACTCCAGAGCCACTGAATTTCATACGCAACATGGCTCATTACAACACGCATTCAAGGTTCACTCAAATAGGAATTATATTTACGTACGGCCTTGCCAAATGTTCCTCAGTTAATTTATGACGATTTATTGATGAAATTGTGACAAATGACACAAAACGTTATCACTCTTACGTCTTTACAAATAAGAGCTATTTTTGATAATAATAAAAGTAAGTAGTCACCGCAGACAACATTTCTATACAGAAGAGAGCCTAATCACGTATGCTGTTATGCAGACTGATTGATTAAATTATATGTTAAAAATATACATAAATTCGGCGCCGACATCGTAAGCTGCACATAAAACGATTCCTCTTTCTGTCGAATATAAATTGATTTATTTTGCAATTAAAAATATATATGAAAGCGATATGGCAACATCGATATTTCAAAAAACTGTCAAGTGAGAATTAATTTTGTGATATTAAGGTTCTGCTTCCGTACTCTTAATTAACTGATGTTTGGTTAATGGGCACTGGATTATATAACTTCCGTACATGTGTACGAAGCATGTTAAGGATGGTGAGGCTAATAAAAAATATATTCAAATCCTACTTAGGTAATATAAAAACTCGAAATCTATATAGTCTAAAAATTTTCTCACTCCTAAAAATGATTTGAATATAGCAGACATCATATATAATATACTAGATTATAACAAAAAGTCATAAATTAGTTATTACATTTAAAATTATCGTCTGTGGAACCCCAAAATTCTCGGATCCCGGCCTCTTCCGCTGATGTATTTTTTGCATTCACTACACATTTTGCAAAAATGTAGAAACTGATTAGCATACATTAATATTCGCGAATCTGTGTTGTAACAATGCAGTCCGACTAGATGGTCAACAGCTCTTCTGATTATTTCTAAATTTATCACTAATACTTGCTCCAAATACCATCAATAAATTATATGTACGGGTCGGGAGATATATCAGAAATAATTCTTTGAATCATGGTAATTTATTTCTACGACGCTAATGATGTAATACATACATATACTCAAGCTTTTCTCCCATAAGGGACTAATCAGAGGTGAAACTAGAACATTCACGTTTAATTGTGTATTTGACGTCTCATCATATGATAGGGCTTGAGCTTATCGACATATTCCATATTCCTGATTCCGGGCTGATGATGAATAGCAAAATCCAATATCACTTTGCCCGACCCGAGATCATAGCTATGCAATCTACTGTGGTACAATTGCGTCCATGAAACAGACACAATTTTCAAATTCCAGGTAAAATTCCACAAGGACTAACCATCTATAAATCATTAGGAAGTCTCTATGCTTTGTATTCCACTACATCTATGACCTTCCTTCTAACCACGTGTATGACAAGTATAATTTGGCACCGCACCCGCTTATTATCGCAAATAACTAGTGTGTCATTAAATTACTGTTGCAAATAATATACTGGACTCTGAAAAACACGCACTACCTTACTTATTATTATATTAATTGAAACTTGCTGATGACCGCAACTTTGTATTCATTTTGCTGATATAATGTAATAAGAACGTTAATATAGTAGATACCTGCTGTTAAAATTGATAGATATATTATACTAGAGGGGACACTGTAAACATAATGTAACAAAACTGAACGGTACCGTACCGTTGTTTCTGTTTCTGTCTCTGTCACGCTTACTTAGTAAAATTATTTTCGCTCTCATGTTGAGGGGAAATGAATGCAATTAATAATGTCAGGTTTATGGCTATTTATTGTATATATAGGTTTGCACCAATATTAGCCATTCAGTCATATCATACATCCTACTCAATAATTATATTGACCAAATATTTGTTCATCAAATCTTTGGGACAGATTGACCACCAAAAATATTTGGCCAACTAGTAATCTTTGGTCCAACGTCAGTGTCAAATTGCACAAGTGGAGGATGAGGTGGTTTTGTATCCGTCAGTGGCTGGTGTTTGCGTAACGTAGAGATGCTTGTGGGAGCCGTGTGCTAACACCGACGAAAAGAAAGTGAGCGTCAAGGTCACGGTCGCTACACCAAGTATGCAGTAGATTATATATTAGAAGTTTATTTGTTAATTTAAATAATAAATAAATGAACCCATAGTCCCGACCCCACATTACGATCTATTGTCTTGTGTAGTGGGTATAAGAAAATATGAGAATCTTTTCTGTATTTTTTAGACAAGCTTGCCGTTAGTCTTATGGTAAGCGATACTACCGCTCATAAACAGTAGCAAAACCAAACAACACCTTGAATTACAAAGCAATGCTTGACATTCCACTGCGCTCGCCATCCTGTGACTCCAGTAGTTACTCTGGCTACAATGCCCTTCAATCCGCAACACAAAAGTGCATTTGTTGCAAACAGCTGTGTTTGGCGGGAGAAATAGACGTTGCGGTGGTACCTACCCTGGCGATCTCTCACATATGAGCGAACTACCACGACTAAATATGTAAGGTACATATGTGCATTTTTTTTAAATTTTACTCCTAGAAAGATAACTGGAAACTATAACATTACATGTTGCGAAATAAATGAAAGTAGTCAAACGCACATAAAATAAATAAATGTTCTTATAACTTAGAATGGTCTTAGATTAAGTGAATATTTTGACCAGTAATTACTATTGAGCCAATACAGCAGGTATTGTAAATAATTCAACACTTCAATAGAAAATCTAAAACATGAAGTCATTCAACAGTTTTGTCCCCGATTCGAATTGTGATAAATTTATAAGTACAGCCGGGAACAAAAATGTTATCGTTTATAAAATAATTTTCAGTGAACTAACCCAAAATAATTAATATATTGTGAAGTTAATAATAAGAATTTTAAAATGTAAAAATGTTTAAGTTTCGATTTTTTTTTTATTGCAGTGAATGGCAAGACGAGCATGCCGTTCGCCTGATGGTAAACGATGCGACCGCTCATGAACAGAAGCAAAACCAAACAACACTTTGATTTACAAAGCAATGCTTGGCATTCCACTGCGCTCGCCATCCTGAAACATAAGATGTTAAGTCTCAATAGTACTTGAGTAGTTACTCTGGCTACAATCCGAAACACAACAGTGCATTTAAACTGCTGTTTAACAGGAGAAATAGACGTTGCGGTGGTACCCACCCAGGCAGCCTCTCACATATGAGAGACCTACCACCACTAAAATATCGCTTCCAAAGATTTTAATGAATAGCTCATATTTATTATTTCTACTGTGGTGTAGTTGTACTACGGTATGCTTGCAAACTTGTCTCGGGTTCGAATCCCTAGTCAAGTCAAATTCAAAGTCAAGTCAGAGAAAAAGGCGTGAGTTTATGTATGTATGTATGTATGTATTTATTTCACGTGCACTATATGCTCGAAAGCGATCTAGTAGTGCATTTTTATTATCTTAACTATAAAATGTTTCCAATATTTATAAATTATGGAATTATTTAAAAGAAACATTCTTGTTATTGTCTACAACATATATTATGCGCATTTATTTATTGTATTTCTATTAAACTTATTAATGTATTCTATTATCCACCTTTTTATAAACTATTATTTTATTTCTATACCGGTCTGTGTTTCGCCTAATTATATCAATTAAATTAATGTCGAGTGCATGTTCTAAGTAAAATTCAATTAACAGGAAAAATATGTTGGCTAGTTTATTTTGTGCAAATATTATAAATGATTAAGAATAATTGTAGAAAATTCCATGGATACTTTTCCTGTGTAAACAATATTGAAATAAGGTTGGTTGTGTATAACAATTTCTAATACAAGGAATTTTTAATTAGTTCCTTGTATTTAGAAGTTTGAATATACAATTAAATAAAGTTTTCCAGGATTTTTTGTGACGTCACTAAATACTCGTTTATAACATAGTATTCAGCAGTGATTGCATGTGACGTAAATTAATGGTAATATAAGGAATCTTAAACACCCAGATATTTTGAGCGATGGAAAATATTAGGCTCGGAAAATATACCGATGAGAATAAGACGCAAGCATAATTCCACATAAATGTACAAAAAAAAATATAATATTTATACTCTTTATATACTCGCCTAGTACTGAGGAAGACAGCTATTATAGACTTTTAACTGCTTAAAAACGTGAAGCATTACAACATCTGAAACCAAAATAAATATGTCTGATAAAAAAAACTCGAAACACTTTTGTTAATCACTGTACGCAATTTAGTTCAACCAAACGTTTTTCAAGCGGATTTCCTAGTGCGCACTGCCCTAATAATGTCCCAATCAACGACTCAATCTGATAAATCATTGAAACTAGTGACACATAGATATATATATGTACATGATGTAATTACGTGTTACAATTTGTGGGACAAAAAATGATTTAATTGGCTTGTATTGCGTTATTAGGAATATGACATTGAATTATTTCATTGTCATTGGTCAAATTCGGGTACGTGCTTAACATATACAGGTTTGCATGTAGATATTGTTTGAGACTTTCAGTTCGGAGTCTCATAAAAAGCTTAGTACTGTATTCTTTCCATTTTGTTTGTACTTTTCTGTAATGACTTAAGACGTTATGGATGGCTTCGTTGCCTAATCCGTCAAGCCTTCCTGAACTGGGAATTGAAACTAGGTCCTCAACATTCACAACCCATACACGCTCTTTTCTTACGCCCGAATACTGGAACGCAACTTAAATATTATGTTACACTTAACTAAGTAAATCCCGCTTAAATGTACTAGCTAAGTGGGCCGTGCGCTGTTAAGAGCAACTTATTATTCGAATGGCGTTCGAGTATTACGGCGTTAGACTTGCTTAATTTCACTGAACAGCTGAAAACGTATTCAATTATTGTGTGCTTAATTTATTATTATTGTTTCCCGAGGTCGTAGAAATAATTTAAGTAAGCGATCATTAGTACCCGACGGCTGTTGGTATTCCGTAATTTGAAGCTAAAATATCTAAAAGAACAATAGGAGGCGTTGCAGCGATGTGTTGTAATACTTGAGCCATTGTCAAAATTTCACCTTTTTCAATTTGCTTAAACAGTATTAGGACACAAGTGGAATGCCAAATGATTGACTCTTTACGAAATGTGGAAAATATTTGTTTATTTTATTTATAGTTTTTGTTGTTTTCCATATTTGTATGTTCGAGACCAACATAGCACTGTTGTCATATCTACCTTTGCGTTCTCATTTTACTCGATTGGAAAGATTAGAAGAAGATAATATATCTAAAGATCACTAATCAACTCTTTCTGACTTTATCTTCCCCATTCTCGAAAACTGTAAAATTTTTTTAAGATTATTTATGTTAAAATTTCACTTGGAGAGATGTATTTGAATATAATTTATGGTACTATATTTACTCTCTATTTACTCCTACGAAATTAAATGCTATAGACTTTAATGCTTAAAAGACTAACTATATATAGTTTCAGGGACTATAATATTCATCAAAATAATAATCAAGTCAATGATCACCGTAACTACCCTACATACTCGAGATATGCTACCACTACCAAAAACAAAGGGAAGTGTGAGACACACAATGGCCAGTGCTTCAACACAATATTTACGAGGTATTGTAACACTTGATACTCGTGTAATTACAATTATCTGGAAACATTGGATGTTTTTACGTTGATAAAAACGAGAAAACGTAACAAAGAACAATGTCCATTCATGCATAGGAGTACTACAATTTTTACAACTCAGAAGTTAATATCTATTTCAATCAAATGGTCTCATCGGTCATCCGGCTTCACCCGGCTATAACTTGCAAATCAGATAGTAAAATTTTGCTGACTTTGATTGGATCAATTTACTTTATAAAATTTAAAATAAATCTTGTAATGTATACGCGATGATACTTTCAAAGACAGCCTCCTTGGGGCAGTTGGTTAGACGACAGCTGTGAGACAAGAGGCCGCGGGTTTGACCCCTACACCGAGACAAATATAAGCGTGATCCACAGGTTTTGAGACTGGGCGTTTGTGACAACGTAAAGTCTCTCTTAGTTACTGATAGCTACGACACGTCATTCGATCTTAGTGTGGGACTAGAACTATGTATGGGTGTATTTATTATTAATTTTTTACTCTCTGTCTCTTTCTCTCTTCCGCCATAGGAAATCTACTGCTGAACATAGGGCTCCCTTAAGTATCATCACTTCAAGCTGTTAGAAGCGGTCAGCACTATAAATGAAAACGAACAAAAAAAATATACAACATAAAATATCGTTGACTAAAAGATACTGTCCCGCCCTCACACTTATCACTGTAACTTCTGTAAGCCAGGATCAACAGTGGTACGCAATGTAATGACACCGAGCATTGAAGCTCGGCGAGTCTCCGGGAATGTCTAACTTGTCTTAACCCGCAACGAAATTAATCAGAAAGTTAAATTAATAGGAGGAATTGGAAATAAAAAAAACTACGGAATAAAGAGGACCAAAAGAGTCGGCTAAAAGAATTGGGGTAGATCTACGTTCAGCAGTGGACTTCAAAAAAATCGGATCTGAAACTTTCATATTCCTTTGAGCCTACTCCAAGAATAGTCATTAATTTACTAACTTAATATTTCCAGATATTATCCTTATGGTCACTGGCCGGTAGTGAAGTGTTTGTAGGCTATGTAAACAATTACATATTCGCTCACGATCTATTGTCCGGCAGGCGGCAACTAGATGCAAGTGGAGCGAGGCTGTACACTCACGTACAGTATCCTTTCTTGCAAAACAAACTTACACACTTATTAACGGATAATTACTTGTTAATATTTCAAGCTCATACGGAAAAAGAATATTTATTTGTAAAATTAAAATAATTTTACGAAGCTTGCGCTTTTGTTTGTGACAATATACGTACACGCATTAGGACTGCCTTTATGACGCAATTATTTAGACGCGAGTAAAATAACTATGGGCCGCGGGCTTGATTCCCTTTTTGGTTTTGATGATTGGTATTCGTTTTAGGGCTAGATGTCTGTGAGGCAGAAAAGTCTCTTATACTTCTCAATACCCAAAACCATTGACCAGCGTCTTAGTAGGAATCAGAACTATATTGTGGCCGTCGGTTATATTTACTTATTTATTATAAACAATTCAAAACATCACGTAGAAATAATTTATTTTCGAGCGGTTTTTTATACCAGCGCGAGAAAAGTCGAAAGCCAGATAATTGAACCTTTTTCATCCCAAGTACTTCCTGCTACGAGCGACAGTTCGAAATTAACTTGTATTTTACCAGTTTTTTTTTTAAACCGGAGCAAGAGTTATGGTTGACAAGAGTCAAAGGTCAATTTCTAATCGCCACCTTTTTTGGGCTTAGACAGCTAACAACTTCGGTCTTTTTATTGAACCACCTCATATATGACTTATTTCACAATAAAAAGTGCGTAATTTTGTACCTACTTTAACATGTATTTCAAGATTTTATTTTTCCCCCCCTATATCTGATAGAAAGTAAGTCGTAAGCTTGTAAGGTAATCCAACTTTGAAATCCTAAGTATGCCTTCCATGTCGGGTAGTTGCAATAATAAGTATGATTAATAAATAATTTGCCTGGAATTTCATTTATACAAAATGTCGTGCAGAAACTTTTATATGAAATCCCTCGAAGACATAAGAAAAGAAGTAATATGCAACAACTGTCCCATCGATTAGATAAGATTTTTAGACTGGCCCAAGATTCTTCAGTGAAAGGAGGTAAAATTTTGGCCGGCAAGCCTCACATTGTCTACAGCGTAACTACGTGAACAAAAAGGCTTATAGGGCTTAGGGCTTAGCGATCAGATCAAAATTATGTTATCACTAATCTAAGACTTTATAAGCTTGCTAGCACACGGAACTCTGTTGATTGATTTTTAATTTATTTATTTATTTATTTATTTAAATCTTTATTGTACACATAAAAACAAATACAAAATTCAGAAACAAAAAAAAACAAAAAAAGTACAAATGGCGGTCTTATCGCTTAAAGCAATGTCTTACAGACAACCATGGGATGGATTTAAAGAGAAGGAGAAAGAGAGGGCAGTGTAAAATAAATAATTAAAAGAGAGGACACTAAATAATATTCATACTAACTAAAAAAAAAACAAATTACATCATCATAACATACATACATACATAATAAATAGCATAAATACATACATATATAATAAAAAATAAATATATATATATATAAATATAATGCACACAAATTGTAAAATAATTTAGATGTAGGAAATAATGTTAACTACTAAAATCAGTTTAATTAAAGAGAAAGGTAATGTTCTTTAATTTGCCTCTTGAATGAAGACAGCGATTTCGCCTGTCTCACCGCAACAGGAAGCGCGTTCCACAATCGAACTGCTTTGACGGTAAAAGAATTGTCCATAAATGTTGTGGTGTGCACAGGCATTCTTAGCTTAAGATTCTCTGACGACCTCAAGGACCTCGAATGTGAGTCATGAAGAAAAATAAATCTTTCTTTAAGATAAGAAGGGGTCACAGGATTAAATAAAATATTATAAAGAAGAGAAAGAATATGAGCATTCCGACGAAGCCGTATAGGTAACCACTTAAGCTTAGCACGAAACTCGGAGACATGATCATATTTGCGTAGACCAAATATGAATCTTATGCAGAAATTTTGAAGTCGCTCAAGTTTATTAAGTTGGTCTTCGGTGAGATCAAGATAGCTGACATCGCCATAATCAAGAATAGGGAGAAGAAGGGATTGAGCAAGTGAAATCTTCGTGGTAACGGGTAGAAAGTTGCGTAACCTTCGCAGGGACTTAGCTGAAATGAACAGCTTACGGCTTATTTCACGAAGCTGAGGACCCCAAGTAAAGGAATTATCAATAAGTAATCCCAGATTGCGGACGGTGTTACTATAAGGGATGGTTATCCCATCACAATAAACACTGGGGAGTTGAGTCCAATCCAGCTTCGAGATCATCCTGGAGCTACCGACAACAATGACTTGGGTTTTCAAGGGATTTATCTTCAAACCATGAGCTCTACTCCAATCACAAATGTGTTGAATGTCTGTATTAATACAAGCAATTGCATCAATCAACTTGTCCAAGGGTGCCTGAGTATATATTTGGAGATCATCAGCGTAGAGGTGGTAGGAGGAGCATAAAAAGTTAGTAATTGAGTTAATAAATACAGCGAAGAGAAGAGGAGATAGCACGCCGCCCTGAGGAACGCCAGCAGCTACGGGGCACCAAGAGGAAAATCTATCCTCCACACGGATGCGTTGCCGGCGTCCATACAGGTAACTATGAAACCAATCAACAGACATTGGAGATATGTTAAGAGAACGTAGCATGGAAAGTAAAACGTCATAGTCCACGGTATTAAAGGCATTGCTGAAGTCTAGCAAAGCTAAGACTGTCAGCTTACCGTCCTCCATGCCGGATCTTATGCCATCTGTGATATGGGTCAAAGTGGTGGTCGTGCTATGCCCTGAACGAAACCCAGATTGGAGAGGATTTAAGAGGTTATTCTTGGAGAGGAAATCATTAAGTTGGGTATGGATTAAACGTTCTAGGACTTTGGAAAGGAAAGGAAGTATAGAAATGGGACGAAATTCGGAAAGTAGAGATGCATTGGATTTTTTTGGAAGAGGGATAATGTGGGCTTCCTTCCACGCAGTTGGAAAGATCCCGGTGGAGATGGAGTGGTTTAAGATGTGGGAAATGATAGGAAGGGTTTCGTCTAAGACATAGAGAACCATATTACGACTAAGATTATCACTACCCATAGCGTTAGATGACAAAAGAGTGATGGTCTTCTTAACATCACAAGTGGCGAATTGTTTGAAAACAAAGGTAGAACAAGCGGGAGTGTTAAGGGTGGAAAGATGCTTAATGGTGTTGTTTTTAGTCATCCTATCAAAGTAGGATGGAGAAGAGAAGTGACGGTTTAAGGAATTTAAATCTATAGATTGGGGAAAAGAATCTTGTGGTGATTTACCCACTCCCAGTGTTTTTAGAAATTTCCAGACTTTGGCTGGATCACCGTTTTCGACTGAATTGTGGATGTATCGGCGTATTAATTTATTATACATATAAAAAAGATCATATTATAAACTTGTGTACGCGCGAGTACATATCGGCTTATGGTATTACCCTGATTAGAACCGAGTGTCAATCACTTTATTAGGCGCTGTGACAGTAAAAAATCGATTTTCAAATATTATCACGATATCAATTAAAAAAAAAAACAGGATACTTTTTTATCACTCCAAATATTAAGACAAAGTCCTACATCACGACGACATCACGACACTTGTCGTTTCGACAGATCAAGGTCCTTGTTTAATTAATTATGTTACGGTCATGCTTCTGTTCTGATTATTTGTGTAATTGGCGACAAATTAAATCATTTACGTGTTTATTTTGTTTTTATTAAGCGACTTGAAAAAAGGAGATTATCAATTAATTGTGTATGTATGTTAATATATATGTTATATGTTATAATTTTGTTAGAATTGCACAGTTTTTGGATATATTAGTCTATACCAACACCTGAACATATGTGTCAAATGTCATAAATGTGTGCATGTTAGTTTAAAGTGGCTTTGGATTACATGTGGAATTCTAACCGTAGTAACCATATTATTTATACAAATTATAAAGAAATAATAAGAGATACCATTAATAGGTGGCATTGTATGGCAATAATCAGTAATTAGATTTTACCTTTGCATCTAAAGAAATTAGATATGTAACATTATATCTTCCTACGTTGTTGTTACTAATATCTAATGTAGAGACAACTTCAAACAAATATTACTGTCTGGTTAATGTACAACAATTAAATAAAATAAACTCTTAATAATTATATTCTAAGGTTTAGAAACAAAGACATTCTCCAAAGTCACGCAGTCGCTGACAAATATGTCCTAATGAAATAAATGATTAATTAAATTGTTTAAATCGAATGCCTTGAAACACTCCTTAAGGATATGGACTAGATATAAAATCGTGAGCGAAACAAAACAAAGCAAAAGTTGTTGAATTATTAATTGTGAACGATTCCGGGTGGGTGTCTCGATTGTTCGTTCATTACCTGAATTCATACATTACCTGTGTCATTGTTCAGTCGGAAATGTTCTATTATCCTTGTTACTTTCGCTCTATTTTATATTAATAATACGTCACGATTCCACTTAACAAGGTGTGGCCATTGTTATGTATTATTTAAGTATTAATTTATTATTGTATAATTACATCACATTTGCCGCTGATTTAATACGGGCGTGACAAATAAAGCGATTAAAACGAAAATAAAATTGTTGTGTTTATTTAGATTTATATAAATTCCGCGTTGGCAGTTGTCACGAGTTGGGCTGAAAGGTGCATTGGTCCTTCGAATTCTTGTGTACTGATAATAAATCTTTACGCTTAGTTGATAAATTGATTTGCAACAAATATTTCAACACTTAAGATATCAGGACTGACTAATTGATTTTACAAATACAGGGTATCTCAAGACTGCTACCGAAAACGAAGCCGGGTGGTAGTTTTAGTGACTTCAGACACATTGCAACAGAAAATGTTGAAAAAAAAGCGACGAATTTTTTTTGTTATTTTTTTCCTATGGTCATATTTGGTGGATAAATTCATTATTTTCCTAAAATAATAGTGTATACCCTTTTATTTATATGGACTCTAAGGTATAAAAGAGTTTAAATTATTATTTTAGCAAAATCTACGGATTTACCACCCAAAAATTAGGATTTTTAAAAAATCATAAAACAAATTGTCGCGTTTTTTTGCAAAAATTTTAGTTGCATTGTGTTTGTAATCACTAAAACTACCACCCGGTTTCGTTTTCGGTAGCAGTCTTGATATACCCAGTATATTACTATGGTGTATTAACTATACCACTCAAAGTCTACATCGACATGCATGCTTTGATATGGACTTACATATTTCTGTATCTGTATCAGCCCATATACGTCCCACTGCAGGGCACGGGTCTACTCTACAATCGATAACACGATTGAGAGTGGTTAGGCCATATAGTCCACCACGCTGGCCTAGTGCGGGTTGGCGGACTTACATACCATAGAAATTCTTATAAATCTTTCTTTCACCGTTTTAGTGCGTGGTGATTGTTTATCAATACACACATGACTCCGAAAAGTCAGAATTGTGCCCTGGGATTCGAACCCGCGACCACCGTGAACATGTGGGCAGCCGCGTCTAGTTCGTTTACCAACAGGCCACCACGCACTTACATATATACCAACTAGGGATCCTTTTTACGGAACCGTAACCCACCGTTTTCTAATGTCCAGGCACCATAACATTACATAACCACCGATCGCAAGGACAGGCTTGCCATACGCGGCGCGTGCTGATGCTATCTCGGCAATTTCACCAGCATCTCTTGTGCCTTCATGTGCCGCTCTGCCGGTATAACAAACAAATTGTTCAACTATTTTGTACGTTTTCCCTGTTTATACATCGTGTTGCAATTTTATGACAGAATTATAAGAAAAATGTTAGGCTGTATAACGTTTATTTCCTTTGAGTTTGTAAAAATATTATCTTAGAGAATGCCGGTGAATAGATCGGGCGTGGATAGCCAAGTCCAAGCCTATGGGTTAGAATCACATTGCGTACTGAATTAACAGATTTATAACAAAAAAATCGAGCGTAACCAACTAGTAGGAACTTAATAAGAAATCTGCCAACCCGTAATAAATAGGCCAGCGGAGTGGGCTGTATCCTACGCTTGAAAAGGAGCCTTGTCCCAAAAGGGGACATGTATAAGCTGATTTATTAGTATGGAGAAAGAGGCAACTTTACATAAGAATAAAATTAAAGTAACAAATAATGATACGCACTCAATAGTAGAATAATACAGATCACAGGTCAATAGATTTGCGCGATTAAACTGAACCATCCTCAACAGATTCATTCACAGATTGAACACCTTTGAACCGATCATACTAAAAAAAATCAAGAATCATTGATCATTCTATCTTTACCCGTCATTGGAAAGCGCCTAAGCGACTATTTCAATAGTACGAACTATACAAGAGTCAACAATCGAAATGATTATGTTAGCTGTCACAATCGATAAACCGATCAACTTTCAACTGGGCGGTGTCGACAATTACAAAGACAATACATGTAACAAAGGCAATTCTACTTCCGATTTTTTACAATCGCGCCGACAATCGGTTTCCCCAACACGTAACGAGTCTTCCTCGTAACCCGACTATGAATGAAAGTTGTATTTTATTGATAAAACTGCTGACGGCAAGTACTTTCTAATTTCGTCGCGTTGCTGTTGTGTAATTCGTTGAACTAAATGTAACAGTGTAATTATGGTGCATATTTAAACTTTGTACGCACTCAAATACATTCGTTTAAAATACTTTTTGCGAACCTTCATATCTCCAGACATATCTTAAGACTAATATACAATCCTGAGACAAGTTAATCTGTGTCTTTACTGTTTGTGCTTGCCGAGTCATCAAATACTACAGACGGCATCATAAGACCTATCTTGTTTGTAACCTTGTTTTAAGACATGGCTAGCACGTGATATCCTATTCTTCAAACATTACGATGTAGAATGTAATAGTTAGTCTCGTGAGAAACAGATATCGCTATTACCTAAAATTTAAAAATGTTTTATTATACTGGTATCACTAAGTATGTAGAATGCACATAGTATGTAGAGCATCCATCAAAATTAAGTCAGCCTGTTCGAAAAATTATGGTTTCTTTGATTCACGCGAATGTTACACTTTGAAATAAAACTATTATATACGTATTTTACGCGGATTTGGCCTAATTTTAACATTTTGAATTCCCGACGTTTGGATTACTTAAGACTTTCGTTGTCTCGCGGCGGCCTCTTTTATTTTAATTTATTTGAAAAATAGACACTTAACTAGAAACATATTTCCAAAACATAACAAACTTGCCTGGAGTGTTACGACGGACTCTGCCAATATAGAAGACCCTATCAGGATTGATATATTTAGTCGTGAGCAAATTGTAATATAGATTTTATATTTACTCTTTAGACATGCACAGAATGACATGAAGGTTTAGGAATACTATTGTATCATCACGCCGTTATGTCGGAGAGTATGTAAATGCCAACACAGTACTGTGTGTTTGAATCTACTCCGGTTCGCGGAACATTAAAGGCCAGGGCACCTACACGATCTGTTATTCGGTGCCATTTCCTCTTGATAAACTTTGCTTTATTCTACGCGAATTGCAAACACATCATATAATATAGGTATATACGTACTAATATCGAAGTTATAGAATATTGGCTGATTATAAAAAACGACATATTAAAATAAATTATGAACGAATTTGCCACATATTAATTATTGAACCTTTCCTTACTTATTTTAAATATGGATGGAACTGGTGTTCAACATTGGACTTCCTGTCGGATATTTTACCCAAGCCTTTATAAACGAAAATTTATATATTCATATTCCCGAATTGATAGTGTAATTCCGGTCATAGTAATCGATACAAATGTGCTCCAATTCAGATTAAGTCTGTGTATATTCGGGTTCGAGCCTAGCGTAATAATAATTTTATTACACGAATCGGGAGGAGGAGCATGCCTTTCTACTGATGGTAAGTGATACGACCGCTTAAGGACTGTAGCAAATCCGAACATCATAAATTACAAAACAATGCTTGGCATACCACTGCGCTCGCCATCCACAGACATAAGATGTTAAGCCAACCCAGGGGGCGTTTTACATATGAGACCTACCACTAGACTGGCTGCTATTGATTACTATTTCTCACTAGTGATTAGTTTACCTTACTACATTGCTATCACCGCTAGGCCAATTTTATCCACTTTCTCTTGCAAAATGTATATAATATTATCGAAATGTTCAGTTCCTAATTCCCACAACTGACATGTTGTGAAATGCGCCTGATGCGCCACAATTGAGTTGTATTGTGCGTTGGAACTAGTTCAAGGGCGCGGCTTGTCGTCGCGTCACAAAGAAAGTCTCACCTTTTGTTTGTCACTTTGATCTTGAACAAGTTGGAGGAGCCGTGTGATCGTGTTGTGATTACGGCTTATGTTGTCTGATTCTATCGGTATTTGATAATAAATTGTTGGATTTAGCAATGGCATTTCGTATATTCATCCTATTATTTAATTTATTTATTTAAATAATGCAGAATAGCTTGGCTATATTAGTTTCAGATTTATTTGAGGTGTATGTTGCATAATTTCCATGTATAACGTTATTTTCTCGGGGAAATATCAAGTTTACAAAATTATAGTTACTTTTTTCTGGTTGTTAAATTGAGTTAAATTAGTAGTAGTAGGACTGTTTGTAGTAGAGGCTCTAATATAAACGAATGAGTTTGAATTGAAATTCATATTTAGTACGAACAAAAAGAATACCAGAATGTTAACAATTCTTATTTCTTACTTTATACGATATCCACTTTTGACACTCCACCTATTGATTTTAACCAACCTTCTTTATACCATTTCTCTATCCATTCTTGGCTTCTATTACCGCTGGGTGGAATAAATACGAGCAACACTGATTACTTACAATCAGGCAAATTTCAAAGTTATCGGATTTGTGATACAATAAAACCAAAAATCATCGACAAAATGATCGTCGTCACATCACTACACAATGTAGCGCGAACGTGTCATTAGGCATGTTCCATAATGACAGGCTCATTAATGTCGATGTATCAAGCTGTCATGTTCACAACAGACCTTGCTCTAGTGATACGCAACAATGTCTCAATCATGCAATGTAGGGAATTCACTGCACGTCTAATATACTATTATATTATTATGAATCTGGACGTCTTATCTACTGAAATCATCATCGTGAAATTTTGTACACATATAATCAGGGGTACAGAAAAGGACATAGAGTACTTTTTATCTAGAAAAATGTACTTCTGAGGGGAATAAAAATAATTATAAGACATGTATGTATGTCTTACCGGTAATACTACGATAGATGATTAATAAAAACACAACCTACCGACATTAATTAATTGCAACTTTATTTCTTTAATTGGTGATTTATCAAACTCTGTCGAAGTCAGGACTAAAGTCTGACATTTAGAAATATACTCTTTTCTTAAGTTATCTTGTGCATGTAAGCCAAACCATGAGCAATATCGAGTAATTTATATAGCTTTGTAGTAATAATATACATCCGTAACTATAGACAGAAATATGTATTTAAGTTAGTAAAGTGACTACATTGATGGTCACTACCGTGCTGTTAAATAACAGTGTTGATGGATAATTATATCTTATTGGTCAATTTATTTATAGCATTTGCGAAACTAGATTAATGGCTCAACCCGGAACGCGATATATTTTCATAAGCGACTACTGTGAACCATAAATATTAATTTAAAATTTTTACATGTAGGAATAGTTCCGTCTTGGGTTAAATCAAACGAAGATTGTTTGGTTAAACTTAAATTATAATTTCATCTTTTTATTCACGTCTTCATCTTCCTTTCACAACGTGTTCGGTCGGCTTCCAGACTGTTCTGCCTTATTCCGTCCTTCCGTAATTCAACATCTTAATCATTCATCCTCTAACTCTTGCCATCTTAAGTACTTTCATTAATCATTAGTCATCCTTCACACAAACCACGTTTCATTCTAGTCATTCGTCTAACGTTTCATTCTACTCATCTTTCTTCATAACATTGAAATCCTACATACATATACTATACCTACCCATGTACATTCTACAGCAAGGCACAGGCCTCCTTGACAATCGAAGAATCGAGTGAGTGGGTTTAGATCATAGTCCACCACACTGGCCTAGTTATTTTTTTATACAATAGGTCTGGCCAACGAGCAAAAAGGTCACCTGCTGGTAAGTGGTTACTGTCCATGAACATCCATAACGCTTAGATTATAGATTTAGCTTTGGATATGTAGACCATGAAATAGGAAGGAAAACGAATGAAAAAAAGAAAGGGCCTAGTGCAGGTTGTCGGACTTGATATTTATATGATTAATTATTATTCTCAACAACCCCTGTGATATGAGATAACTATCCAAAACCGCACACAAACAGAACAAGAAAATCTACCAAAGTGTTACGCATACATTATAGAAGGTACAGTTTGTCACTGTGTTTGTCACGCATCAACGAAATATCGCAGCCGGCAATCGCGTCAAATTGCCTTCTTGCCACACGCGGCTCCAAATCAACGAGTGTGACATGCATTTAACGTGCCTTTAAACCTTAAGGTATCATTTTGCTTGGTTGAAAAATGATTTTGGTACAATGAAAAACAAAGGCAGTTATGTCGTTTTATAAATGGGAAGCTAACATTACAGTAACGTGGTCCTTGCTTGACATTGATAAGGCGTTAGAATATTAATTACATGTTTGGCAATCTATATAGCAATCTCTATATCGAAGTTGACAAAGATAAAATAGCTATGGTCGACCGATATTGTAAACAAACTCATACATCCTTAGACAGTCTATCCATAGACAGTCTTAAAACTTATTTTAGTTATCGAATGGTTTATCCCTTTCGACCGACTTAAAAAGACGGACGACTTAAACGGACATAAATATCCTACAAGCAGCTATTGAGTGTCCGGCAATCTCATCTACCGGATGAAACGTCGATGAAATGTCACGACCTCAAAGCTGGTACGGACCTGATTAAGGTTGCAGGAAGTCTGGATGCAGGCTACTCTTAACAGGTAGATGTGGAGATCCTTGGAGGGGACTTATGTTTAGTGGACAACCTGTGGCTGAAGAGAGACACGAAGAAATATTATGGGTATTCGTTACAATTTTGAAATGTTTTGGTTACATAAATACTATTCAGGATAAAGTAGGTCCAATATGGAATTTAATAAGTTAAATACATTTGTAAAATTCATGTATATCTTATGTTGCGAAAGATGTTCAAGAATAGATGGAACACCATCGTGACTCCTTAAGTATACAAATCGTAGGATAATGCGTATTACTTCAAACATTTTGCAATAGAAAAAAGCTCTTTTATAAACATACGGGTAATACCCACAGCAGTTACGTTGCCTGTTTAGTACCATTACTATTGATTTACTTCTCGATTTGTACTCGAAAGACTTTAATAAACTAGGAAGTTTATTATCAGATTTTTTACGACCCATTAAATTATAATAACTAGCCTATTTGTTTTTCTTCAAAATGACTTTAAATGTAAAAAATATTAACTGTTTTCAAACAATCTAGAGACTTTTTCATCTATTCCTTTACATGCACCTTACCGTCATGAAAACCTAAGAACACAGCATACACAGCGTTCTGTATAAAATTAAGCTACGTTTTCAAAATAATACCGCAAAGGTATTTAGATAAATCCACGGAAACATATTGAACTTTAACCATTTAAAAGTGAGAAGGGAGAGGAAACAAAAGGTAACAGTTGAATAAATCCGAGCCGCGCATCGGTTATTCACGACGCGTAAACGAAAGCGGCTTACAACTAATCTGACTCACGGTGAATTCAACAATACGTTCCCACGACATCGAAAGTGATCTCTCATCGATTCCTAACGCTTTATCTTTCAATATCCTTTGATATTCCTATTTAAAAATCTATCGGCGCCTTTAAGTATTGTTGTTATGGATCTTAACGATGGAGAAGACTTATTATAATTTACGCGTGATAAAAAGTAAAATAAATGAATAAACTTGATTAAGGCTGTATACAGTACAGGTAAGCGAAGTGTTGGACGCCCGCCTACAAGGTGGACGGACGATCTGACTAAGGTCGCAGGAAGTCGCTGGATGCAGGCCGCTTCCAACAGGTCATTGTGGAGATCATTGGGGGAGGCCTATGTTCAGCAGTGGACTTCCTGTGGCTGATATGATGATGATGATGATGAAGGCTGTATACAGTATGCAACCCTATCGATGGGCCAAAATCATCGGCCAATGAAATGGGTGCCGCAAGACGGTAGGCAAAGATGCAGAACCCGAAAGCGATGGCGGGACGATCTCGACAAATATAACAGGGACTAAATGTAAACTACTCTCAATACGGAGATGTAGCAGAGCTTAGGGGAGGTATTTGCCCAGCAGTGGGATCTTTTAATCTAATATAATAATTATAATATAAATAATAAGGCTAAATATCCATTGAATTACCCTAATTGTTTTTAAAGCCATTTTCTTGTGCGTCCTTTATATTATTTCTACACAAACATTTTACTTAGTTTTAACTGAACTCATATCGACAAAAACAAATAATATTATTGATATTAGTAGGTAATAGGATCTTCGATAAACATGTATTGTTGATCGAAGAAGCGGGAACTCTTGTCAGATCAAGAACTGTTTCAACCATTAGCACGTCTTGCTGTGCTGACCTATTTTAATCTTGAAATAAAAAAAAATCTACTATCGTGGAAACTTTGTATCTTAAAGCTTTAATCATACTAATTGCGCAATAGAAAGATCTCCCCCCTATAATATCTTGCTCCTTAAAAGAAACTTATAAAAGACATTCATAAAATAAACTGCTAAGTCGACGCACAATAGCTTTGAAATGTGGTTGTTTTTCTAAGTTGTTCTTGAACAATTCTATTTCTAAAGTAACTAACTGCACTCTATAAAGATATATCTCATAAAGTTGTTACTTTTATGTTTAATAAATGCATTGTAAGTACGCAATTGGAATGAAATAATATTGTTTACTAATTAAATATTCTTGTAATATTAATATGGATAAATAAACATATAATAATTATTTAACGACTGCATAATTAAGTAGTCACAAACAAGGCAACGTCAATAATGATTTATATGTAATGATAATAAAAAGTGTACGCCTTATTGATTTAGTTTAGCGTATATATATATTTTAAATGTTGAACATCAGTTCGCTGAAAACCAATGTTTTTGGATATCGACTCGATTCTAATTTCTTAGACCATACTATTTACTTTCGTAATATTTTCCTTAGCGACATAAAGCTAAAGTTTTGTTAGCTGAAAGAGACAAGCATACTTGCCAACGGACTTCAAACCATTTCAACCGACAGTCCGAGGGCATTTATATTTATCATTAATCATTTTTGTTAGTCTAAACTTCTATAAATATGTAGAATTTAACAAATACATCTCTTTTTGGTGCATAACCAAATTTTGTATAACCTATATTATAACTTTATAACATGTCCTCAATTTTTACTATCACACAATGAAATGTAAATAAATCAGCAGTGTAAATGCACTGCTATGTTTTGGTATCAAGGACATTCTAGCCAGAGTAACTCCTGGAAATATTGAGACTTAACACGCTTAGCAAAGTCTCAGGATGGCAAGCGCAGTGGAATGCGAAGGGCTCTTTTGTAATTCAAGGTGTTGTTTGGTTTTGCTACTATTTATGAGCGGTGGTATCGCTTACCATCAGCCGTACGACATGAACGTCTCGCCAATCAATATAATAAAAAATGAACTATTAAATCATAAATAAAATTAATTTAAAAACACAATTCTCTTTGTTTCCAGTTGCTCTGGTCGATAGTCCGCGGCGGAGATGGGTACAGCTGTCCATATGGTCAGAACTGTGCATTTGAGCCCGCACCGCCAGGCCGCTCCCCGCCGTGTGCCCAGCCCGGACTCACCTACTGCATACACCCAGACCCTTATCCGGAGTAAGTGTTCTTTAACTATACTTATCTCATCTCATACTTAGCTTCGGTCAATGTAGATTTAAAATTAATACTTAGAAAATAAGTATTACTTTGGAATATGTCCAAAGCTTACAACATATCCTGACACCAAATATATCCTTATAGATTTTACGATTGAGATTCATATAGTTATAACATAAATTAACTAAATCAGGTGTATATAAAAGATGAAAATGCTTGCTATTAATGCAAATAATTTTGCTACCATACAAACGATCTAGAAAATTACATTGCATGTGTATAAAAAACATTTAAACTATGTCAAAAATGTCGATGTCGTTAAAATTACGTATCCCTCATATCCCACCAGCTATCGTAATTTCGTTTCTTTTTCAGGAACGTAATCCGTCAGCTGATAGACGCTGGCCAGTATGACATCAGAACATTACTATCGGACGAGAGTCGAGACGACTTCACCACTACTAAGAAGACAGACTATCCCTACGATTACGGTCCCAACTCGCTACCCCACGTCGACCAGATCTCACTCGTCAACGATGGAGCCTATACAAAAAACTTCAACACTAAATTCAATACCAGATACAACCACGGTAAGGAATTTTATTGATTGAAGTCACAGAATTCAGGTATACTGGATACAGAAGAGATTTTTTCTTGCTGTTGCATTATTTTCGACAAATAAGATATCTACGTTCAGCAGTAGGATTCCTGTGGCTGTCGAAATAGCGAAAGAGAGATTCAAACACACAAAGAAAGATAGAGAAAGGCAATAAAATAGTTTGAAGCTGAATAAGATAAGCCTCTTACCCATTTGTTTCACAAGCATAAGAAAATTGTCTTACTTATCCATTTCATTTATTCCCATTCATTTATATGACATGTGGTAAAACGCGTTTAACAAAATAAACTGATTAAAAAATAAACAAAAAGAAACAGACCAATATACATCTAAAATAAGGCATTAAAAGCCAAATTATAAGAAGTTAAAATCTTAGTCAATGGTTGTCGTAATGTTAGAATCGTCATATAATATCCTAACGATCTTTTTTCGTCAATTCTATTTTATTATCACCCAAAACTGACGTAGTATTTCATTGTGATTGGGAAAACCCTCAATGATTCATAGCAGTGACTAGCTTATACAAACGACTCCATATTAAGGAACTTATTTGATAGTTTGGCGTCTGATATGAAACATGAATCATATCTCATCAATCGTTGAACTGAGTTTTTAAACAGGTTCGATGCAACCTCGTAGACCTCATTACAAAAAAGCAAAATTGAAGGACAATCTGATTGCCAGTTGAAAACATTTTAATTTTTAAGCTGCTAATACAAATCAAGTGTATTTATATAAATATTCGATTTTCCACAAATGTGTCCCTGACTGCGCAGTGCGGCGTACGCACATTAACAGTAATTGAGAACTATTTTTGCATATTTATTATTGACAGAATTAAACATGACTACTTAGTAATCTAAATTAATAATCATAAATTCGTACATTCGTCTACGTGAATCATAATGATTTATGAATGAAATTATGATTCATAATCTACACGAGAAAGATAAAATCCTAATTCGCGTTTTGCGCAATTATTCTTTAACTAAATAAAAAACGAAAATTTTAACAGAAACCTATTCTAATTTTCCAGATGTATACTCCCACAAAACGCCTCTACAACCACCGTCTCCAGTCGACCCATCACCGTACAACATAAACGCATTCCAGTCGGCAAATTTCTCCAAGTTTGGCTTCCACGGCTACTCCCCAAACGGCTACTGGAACCCCACTCGGAACCAATACGACGTCGACTACGAAAAGAAGGTGTTCAGACAGGCCCCGGGGTCTAATATCGGGCCTTATAACCAGGACTTTTTCAATACTCCCAACTTCTACCCTAACTATGAGGCGAATGAGTGGTTGCGTCAAGCGTCGAGCGGAGTTTCCCAGTACAACCCTAGTGAATGGTGGAAGTGAGTTTATTTCATAATTATTATCATTATCACCAGTATCATCATTATCATTATCATTATCAACAACATCAAGGTCATTAATTACATCGTAAACTTAAACCTTCTATAGGATAAAGGCGTAATTTAATAGGCTCCAAAAATTGCTATTTTCAGTTTTACCTGTCAAACAGTTTTCAAATAATTTGTAGATGCAAGTATTTTTCAAAGACACATTGTGGGGGCTTAATGGCTCGTCCTCACTATCGCCAATTATGACTTATAATCGAAATTGCAATGTAATGTCAAGGCTTAACTTTGACACAACATATAGAAGCCTCCTAGCTTCTAGGAAGTAACTATGACTATAATTTTGCAGACAATTATAGCTTGATGCAAAACTATATTTTATAGCCTAAATATAGGTTTAGATTTTTATGATTAGCTACAAACTTACAATAGTTATGTAACATAATTACGATGACTTGTAATTTCATTTTGAAAGATATTTTCATTCGTTACTTAATTATTATTTATACTAGCTGTCGGGCCCGGCTTCGCCCGGGTGCAGATAGTTTTTGAGTCCAATCCACATCAAGAACATATTATTTCGCGTGTCTACTAACTATATTTCCCGCGTGCCGTCGACTATATTTCCCTTCCGTAGGAGAGGACATCCCGTGCCAACAATTTGAATTTGAAAGAGTAGAAAATATGTATATTTGGTTTCCTGACTCATCCCACGGGAACACTACATTTTTCGGGATAAAAAGTAGCCTATGTGTTAATCCAGGGTGTCAGCTATCACTATACCAAATTTCATCAAAATCTGATGAGCCGTTTTTTCATGAAAGAGTAACAAACATCCATACATCCATACATCCATACATCCATACTTACAAACTTTCACCTTTATAATATTAGTAAGGATTATGTGCATTTAAAAAGTTTAGAAAGTAAATAGTTAATAATTAAAATAGGCAAGCCTTAGAAAATTGTTTGAGAAGCTTAATGCATTCAGTAACAAAAATAGAAACATTTTACTTTCAAATCCGTTTGCTGCTTTTCTGTAATGTAGTCATAATTAATTATCATAAATACAAAAATTGCAATTACTGCTGTATTAATTAACACTTTGGCCTATTGTTAGTATGTAGGAGTTCGTAAGGTTGACCGAAGTATTACTAATGATTTGGTCAATGAGTAATGACACCTGTTTCGTATTCCGTAAACGTAACAGAACGCTAAGCAACCGAACTATAGGGTATATCCAGACTGCAATCGGAACTGAAGTCAGGCGGTAACTTTTGTGACCTTAGACACAATACAAAATTTCGCGAGAGCGAAGATTTGTTTATTTTTTTGTGATGTTTGGATGGTCAATACGTAGTTATTCCTAACATAATAATGTACCTACACTCATTTGTAAATATAACCTATATTTCACGTGTGTAAATGCCCGAAGGTAAATTGATGGTAAAGAAAGTATCAGCTGGATAAACCATCAACTAGACTATTATTTATTTCTTTAACCCTTTGTACAAATTTAAATAGTACAGGAGTACATTATGCCTAAGGGCATTTTCTCCCAGTCACTTTTAGTGTATTGCGGAGAGACGAATATCTGCACTAACTGAAGTTGACTGGGACGGAAGCAGGTGCTTATAAAATATCAAATAGGCGCTATTATGTCTCACTATCCAACACAACTTTAATAGCTCATTTTCCTATTTACTGGCTCATCTGATCGAAGAACGTAATTCTCTCTTAAATAGCAGGGTTCAGACTAGTATGATGGCAACTGACTGTCTGGTTACCAATATTCTACCTTCATCCAATGATGTATGTTTCAGATACGTATCCCCGTCTCGCGCCGACGTGACAGTGGAGCGATCAGTGACATTCCCGACGCGAACCACCACTCTCCGCAAAAGAAGGAAACGCAACGCCGACCTCGTGAAAGCAGCAAAGAAACCTCTTACAGGAGCCGAGGCTTTGCGAATAGCATTAGGAATGGCCAGGTAGCAGACTGAGACTCATAACCATAAACCGGTCGCATATCGTGACTAATAGAAAACACAAATCTTTTTTATTTCACAAGGTGTAAACAAAGTTGTAAAAAATATCGTAAGCGCGTTAGTGGAACGCATTTGATCAGCGCCATCTATTGAGAGAAGTGAGAAACGAATAAATAGAGTTTTGTGTATAGTTAAACGTGCATTTAAGAGCGTTTATACCCTGCACGCGCTTTTTGGCTTAAAAACAGGACTTTTCAAATGAGTTAATAGCCACCAATAAACAATTTAAAGGAAAAATAATTAGTATTAATTTTAGAAAAGGTTGTCATCTAGGGATTTTGGTGGAAAACATTATAGATTGATGGATAATTTATGAGTACTATAAGGATTACTGAACACAAGTTTCGTTATTTAGGCTTTAAATGGCAATTTAGAAACTTAAGATATCCGAAACCACTAAATATAAGATGAAAATAAAAATATTATCAGACTAATACGACCCTTATGGAGGGATTTTGCTGAGAAAAATAATCTTTTTGTGTTTAGTTCCTGAAAAATAAAAAATTAAACAATGCGAAATTATTCAGAAACTCTCGTCAAGAACATATTTTTTTTCACCAACTTATCGTACATATTTTTTTATAGAAATTGCATATTATAATAGAAGAACATCTTATCAATAAATTACTATTTTTATATTTCAACAAAATTAGTTTTCATGTTTTCTATAAATATTTTAAAAACCACTATAAAACACGCTGTCCGACGTGGATCAAATCAGACCGCCGCAAGGCCTTCTAGAGGGAGGACGTATCGCTCGTCGCTCCGGCCTGGCTGCAGTCGATTATGCCGCGCGTAGTAAATATAGCCACGCGCGGAATGCGATTACCACATCTTAGTACTTTGGTAGAGACTTTCCCGCCCTCACTCCCGCCACTGCAACTCCTGTCAGCCAGGATCAACAGTGGCACACAAAGATATGACACCGAGCTCCGGAGCTCGGCGAGTCTCTCAGGGACACTAGCTTGTCTTTAACCCGCATCGAAATTAATCAGAAAGAAAAAACAAAAGGAGGAGTTGGAAACAAATAGTTGTCCACTTCCCTCCGCAACAAAGCGGGTGACAAAAAAAATATTGAGTCGAGAGGTATGTATCCTCTTATATAAAGATATACAACTGGAGAAGCCAGATGTATTAAGCACCACGGGATAAACAAATTACATGGGTCCTATAGTTTGAGCTGCTAAATTTGGGTCCAATAATAGGTATGGCAAAAGCGCCGGAAAGCACGGAAGTTCCTCCTAGATTCCACGAGGTCCGTATAGTATGCAACACCAGAAGTTATTTGCATATTGTTCAACATTATGCCGCGTTCATCGGACCAGCGATCACACTCCCAAAGTATATGATGTGCAGTTTGTTCGTACTCACAGTCAGGTGTAGAGCATTGACACGCAGGCGATTCAACCAGCTTAAAAGTGAATAGTTTGCTCTTAAAGTTGCCATGTCCAGTTAGGAACTGTGATACACAGTGATCAATTTCTAGCCACGATTTTCTTAAGCGATCGCGAACGGACGGAAAGTATTGATATAAGTGACGCCCCTTTGAGGATATATCCCACCGGTTCTGCCATTCGTCAATTAATTCAGTGTACGCAGCAGAATACGGTTTAAATAATCTGCTAATCTTTAAAAAGTCTCGGGATGCAATAAAGTTAGTGTCTATTGTCTCTCTATTTGAATAATATAATGCGGCGCGTCTTTGCACCTCCAGATCGACCGGAAGCACACCCGCGAGAACCGGCAAAGCCTCTGTACTAACGGTAGTAACTAACTAACTAACTAATGTAGTACTTTGGTAGTAAAATATTTAATTATTTTTATTACCTACAATGATTTTGTAGTGAGTATAAATTATGTTTCAGGTACTATAATGGGATGTAATTCCGAGGCTAAATTATGTTATGTATTGTAATATAAAATTTAATATAATTCGTAATTGTAAGGGGTTGTAAGGCCCCTAACACTATTTATGTGTTCGAATACGAAATGATTAATAAAACGTCCGTAGTGTCTACTGATTGAACACTGATTTGAATGCAACTTAACAATGTAATAGTAACGAAAATATGATTAGTATCTGAATTTGTATTATTCTTTGCTTGCATAGTAATATTTGTCTACTTATAATGCAAATAAAATATTTTTATGATATTATTATTACAGTTACATTTCAATTGAATATTTGAAGCGCACGGATCAAAGTTGTTTGAGCCGATTGTATAGCGAGCCGACGCGGCAGCTCTACGCACACAGCTTTGGTCGCTTATGTGTGCGTGAAATTAACGAAGAAATACCTATAGTTGACTTTGCGCGCAAGGTGTATACGCTCTTAAGCTTTGAATGCTTTGGTTTCTTCTATTTATATTTGCGTAAGGCACTTCACCCACAAAGCCTAATACCTAGTCCCCACAGTATTCCATCTCTCACTCCTTCTTAAGTGCGTTGAATATACCACTATTCTAGCGTAGAGACATCAGCGGAGCGTCCGCGGCGGCAGGCGGCGGGCGCGGAGGAGCTGTGTCGAGTCCGCACGGAGTTCATCACGCCGCGCGCCGCTCTCAACAACAAGGGTAACTGGAAGTACGTGGTTAACATGCCCGATAACATGACGCAGCTGGTACGCGCTGAGATCTGCACGTGAGTACTTTATGACAATAATTTGCTATAGATGTACAGTATTTGTAGAAATTAGTGATGATATGCTATACACAAATACACTTAAGAGTTCCACTTATTACAATTCTCATTCCACGAAAAGATGTGAAGCGTATGTTGTGGGTATCAAGAACTGAGAACTATTAGACCCTTTTGACAAAATTCATGCTTGAAACAAATATCTAGAAGTCACACAAACAGTGACTTCAGTCAGTGTAGAACCCACGGGCTTTTCTTATACAGCCAGCTTCATGACGAACTACGCCTCAAAGCTTAAAATATTTCATTCGTTTTTAATATACTTAACACAGCGCCATCTAGTTGTAGTTATTAACATTATATATTTTTATATTACCGCCATCTGTAGGCGAATTCTAAATGGAAAATAATAATATTTTTTGTTCCCAGTATTTACTGTTTTAAATGTTTACGTTACCCTTTTTGTGTCTTTTATAGGTCAACAACATGCAGCGGTTTATGCACCATTCCCAATGGGTACTCTTCGCGCTGCGAACAGAAATATATTCAAAAACGTCTTGTGGCATTGGAATCAAGCGGACAAAACTTATATACCGACGTGTTCTGGATACCTAGCTGTTGCCAATGTAGTATTACACCTAATTAATAAGTAAATGCCTCTTTGTGATTTATTTTTGCGCTGCTACTAAAACAACACGCTTTAATCCCGCTATTCCCCGCTAGATGGCGCAGTTAGTTTATTTCGTGTTAATGAGTATCACTGCCTTTTTATTTAAGTTAATTTTAATTTTTCGAACAAATCATGACACGTAGTTATCGAATTTTATACTCTTACACAAAACCTTGCATTTGAGGAAGAATAAAAACTAAAATATAGATGCTATTATCTTAAAGGCAGAGTATTATTAAATTACCAATAAGAATATTCAATATAGCTATTGTAAATGTAGTATTAATTTTACTGTAAGATCGACAGTCGTTCTGTAAATAGTAATTTAAGTAAATGAAGACAATAAATAAGGTTACCGATATGGTGTTGTTATTTTGATGTATCCCCGACTTTTATTACTTCATTAGCATTTTATCTATTCGAATTGGACAGGATATATTACTTGTTCATACCTAAAAAGTTTCCTTTTATACAATGGCAATCTAAAGTTGTAATATCAGACGAAGCGAAGTATTTATGCGTACCTATTACATAAAATTTATTTCTACGCACATCTACTACTAGATGTTGGGCCCGGCTCCGCCCGGGTGCAGATACAAGTTTCAAAACGGCGATCAAAATATTTAATTCCGACTATCAATTTAGAATATCGACCAATGGGACCATAAAATACGAATAAATTTCCTGGTATTTGCTAGAAATGACACTACTGCATCCATCATATAGGCCATAGCATGATGATATATGCCTATAGCATTCCTCGATAAATGTACTATACAACACTGAAATAATTTTTCAAATCAGAGCAGCGGTTCCTGAGATTAGCACGTTCAAACAAACAAACAAACAAACAAACTCTTCAGCTTTATTATATTATATATTGTATAGATTGCGTACCTAATAATCGCTTTCAATTCCAGCATGAGCATCAGAAACATGCATTATTGAGAAAAAAGTAGGTACTTTGTGAACCATTCAATACTTTCGGGATGGTAATAATAAAAATATCAAATGTCAAATACATATTTATAGCTCATAGCTCTTAATGGAAGTTCGCTCAAAAGGGGATTCCAGTTCTGAGTTTGATAAACCATAAATAAAACTCAAACAAAAAAAAAGCAACATACAGTCGAATTGCGAACCTCCTCCTTTTTTTGTAGCCGGTTAAAAATAGAAGATGTAACATATTTGCTGATGGAGTATGTCCAATATAAAGATGAACTCGTAATATTGAACAAATGGGAATTAAGTAGACTCGTTATAGGTCTGAACCAAAACATTTTGTCAAGGCCTACGTCGGAGTTGGCCCTAATTTTTTGTCGCTTGATTACAGCCTGTCAGCAGTGATTCGCGATTCTAAATTTTAGATTGTATAATATATTACGGATAGGTATTGTAAGAGGTTATGATCGAGTTGGCTTGTTCATATGCACAAAAACCCTGAAAGATATTTATTATATAAAAACTTAAACAAATGTTAAACTAATCATCATCAGCCCGTTGCAGTTTATGTCGGCCTCTCCCAAGGTACGTCACAAATCGAATAATGAAAAAAATATTAAACTCAAACCATACTAATTAAATATCAAAGAAACAAATATGTGTGGTATAAATATACGAGCAAACACTAACTATTGATTTCTTACAACTTTATCCCACATTTCTATGTTAGAGGAAATATTCAAGCAAACAAAAAGAAGCCCGAAAATTGAAACAAGGACTCCAGGGTTTACGAATTACACGCGCTAGTTTATACACCAGATTGCTAAACACAGACCATTACGGTAACGGGGTTTTGAGTCTCATTTTTGATAGATTGGGTGGTCCCTGGCCTACTTGGAGTAGACAGATTCACATAACTTAGAAGACGGAAGGTTTTCTCACTACGGCATCCTTCGTCATCAACAATTCGATAGATAGATGTCAATATAAATTTCATAAGTCAGAAGATCGAGTGTACAGTCAGCAACATAGTCGCTATACATTCACGAGATTTTGAATTGTCTTATCATCTAAAATAATAAATATTTTCAATATCGTATGGCACTTCTCGGCATAGATGACTTTACTTGGTTATATTTTACGACTACAGAGTAGTACGTACAAATTTTATATCATAAAAATGTTATAAAAAAATGTGAAGTGTTCAGCGACTTATGTTGCTGACTGTACCTTTAGTTTGTCAGTAGACAGTACTACCTGAAGGATGGTCTCTCATATATGATAGGCCACCAGGGTAGACGCCACCGCAATATCTACTTCTCCCGCCAAACAGAAATGAATGCACTGCTATGTTCCGATTTAAAGGATATAGTGGCCAAAGTAACTACCAGACATATCGAGACAACACTTTATATCTTTGAACGACGAGCGCAGTAGAATACCTAGCATTGGTTTGTAATCATGGCTTTGTTACTTTCCATGAGCGGTCGTATCGCTTAACATCAGGCGAAAGGCACGCTAGTCTCGCCATTTTTAAAATGAAAAAATCTATCCGCTGCTACCTACCTACGTCTCACTATATTACGTTGTTTAAAAATACCCAACTTAATTTACAAAAATAAAGTATTAAAGAGATACGGATCTGATAGTCTAGAAATAGATAATCTAAAAGCCGCATTCAACCAATGCCAGTTTTAATTTGCATTCTCGTACTTGCATTAACGGAAGAGGGGGTGAGAAAACCGTCTGCCCTCAGTCCGGCGAGAATAAAAAGATCTGACTTGAACAAGAACTTTGGCTGAAAATTTCTTTCTCGAACAGCAACATAATGTAGGAGAAGATATTTAAGGATTTGTTTGAATACACAAGGAAGCCTTACTTTATATTGATATAATTGTACAGGGTATATCAATACTACTACGAGACTGGGTGGTAGTCTTAGTGACTACAAACACAATGCAACTAAATATTCACAAAGAAACGCGACAATTTTTATTGTGATATTTTAAATATCATTGTGTTTGGGTGGTAAATACATAGGTTTTCTAAAATAATAGTGTACACCATAGGCCATATAGTCCACCACGCTGGCCTAGTGCGGGTTGGCGGACTTACATACCATAGAAATTCTTATGAATCGCTATGGTATGCAGGTTTCCTCACGATGTTTTCCTTCACCGTTTTAGTGCGTGGTGATTGACTATCGATACACACATGACTCCGAAAAGTCAGAGGTGTGCCCTGGGATTCGAACCCGCGACCACCGTGAACATGTTGGCAGCCGCGTCTAGTCCTTTTACCAACAGGCCACCACGCACTTAAACGTCACTCTCAATCGTATTCTCGATTGCAGAGTAGGCCCGTGCCCTGCAGTGGGACGTATATGGGCTGATACAGATGATATTTAAAAAAAGACGGGTTGCACTCCGGGAGTGCCGGCAGAAGTGAAAACTTGATTATTAACGTTGAGCATGTTTGACATTTTGGAATGGTTAGGGAATAATTTTGCACCAATTGCTTTATCAGTATAAAAGTACTATCATTTATGTGGTAGAATACAATATTCATTTATTGCGCTATCGTACACAAACATGACAATTTATATTACATTAAAAATTTAACACTTTAAAACTATTACAATTATTTTACATTAAAAAGTTTATCTCTCCGAAAAATCAACTTTCATCCATAATTTCAACGACTTTTTCACCATCATCATTACCAGAACTATCATCGCCAATCTCTAAAACTGATACGATAGGTTTATGGTAGCTGAAGTAAGAAACGAACAGTTTTGATTCGAACCTATTTAAATGTCTAATAAAGACCGCATCAATAGTAGTTTTGTATTTCGTTGTGCTAAGATTGCGATCATTCGACATAGTTAAACCAAATTCATTATTTAAAAATTCAATTAATAGTTGATTTTTATCGTCTGCGAAGTTTATGTTGAAATCTCCACTCAAAATCATTGGCAATTCATCAAAGCTTTATAAACTGACAGCTAACTGACAGCTGTCTACTCTCCATCCGTCTTACGCTTTTTCGATCAGGTCACGTGTCCTGACGCGAGTTTAAGATTTTATACCCATTACAGAAAAAGTGTTCAACGCCGCTAAAGAAGTTTTCACTTCAAAAATACCGGGGGAAGACCTTGGGTACAGATTGCAAATTACATATAATTTTAGACTGCTGCCCCAGCCTGATCCCATAGTAAAAATAAGAAAAATCGTATTTTGCCTGCTCTCGATTGTCGAGCTCGTCAAGACGATTCCTCTGACTCCAAACACGGGGGGTTTACTTTAAGAAATGACGGAGTTATGCCTGGACAAATATTTTAGGGGAGAGAGGGAGGAATTTGGGGATTTGGTTGGGGCCAATCTGTAGAGCTCACCGAGCCGGTTCCAACGATACCAAACTCGGTGGGTCTACGATCTATATTGGCCGAGATAGGATTGGGGGGGGGGGGTGAGGTAAATTTTCGGGGTGGGGGTAAGGGAGGGGGGGGGAAGGAAGGTTTCGTGGGGAGGCTAACTTAAATTAATTTTTTGGAGGTAAAATATTTTTTTTTGGGGGGGTAATTTTTTGCGTAATTTGGGATTTCTGGCGGAGTCAATTTGTAGCCCTCACCAAGACGGTTCCGAGGATACCAAACTCGGTGGGTCTCCGATCTATATTGGCCGAGATAGGATTGGGGGGGGGTGAGGTAAATTTTCGGGGTGGGGGTAAGGGGGGGGGGGAGGAAGGTTTCGTGGGGAGGCTAACTTAAATTAATTTTTTGGAGGTAAAATAATTTTTTTTTTGGGGGGGTAATTTTTTGCGTAATTTGGGATTTCTGGCGGGGTCAATTTGTAGCCCTCACCAAGACGGTTCCGAGGATACCAAACTCGGTGGGTCTACGACCTATGTTGGCCGAGATAGGATTGGGGGGGGTGAGGTAAATTTTCGGGGTGGGGGTAGGGGAGGGGGGGGGGGGGGGGGGGGTAGGTTTCGTGGGGAGGCTAATAGGCACTATTTCGGAATAAGGGTGGGGGAAGGCAGGGGGGGGGCTATGGGACAATTTTGGAAAAAGTGGGTGAAACTGAAAAAGAAACGAAACAGTAGGCCCAGGCATACATTTTCGCCGCGCTGTAGAGAGGGGATAGCTGTCTACTCTCCATCCGTCCTACTAAGATGTTTTTGTAAAACGTCATTGCCGTCCTACGCTTTTTCGATCAGGTCACGTGTCCTGACGCGAGTTTAAGATTTTATACCCATTACAGAAAAGTGCTCAACGCCGCTAAAGAAGTTTTCACTTCAAAAATCTCAAAAAAAAATCGTCGCGTTCTTTATCGACATTTTTAGTTGTATTGTGTCTTTAAGAGAAAGTATTTAGAGAATATTCTCTGTAAAGTAATTTAAGAACTATTAAACATTGGAAGAATTGAAAGTAGACGGTGGTAATGTACTTAGAAATTAAAAATTTTAGTCCATACAGCGTGATATGTACGCTTTCAACTGCGTATTTTTATACACATTTTGGCAAAGTATGTTTTATTTGCGATATTATTAGTAGTTACTTTTTACGGGTAGTATTTTGTACGGTAGTAGGTCTCACATATGAGAGGCTGACTGGGTAGGTACACCGCAACGTCTATTTCTCCCGCCAAACAGTAGTGTAAATGCTATGCTGTATTCCGGTTTAAAGGACATTGTGGCCAGAGTAACTACTGGACATAATAAGTCTTAACATCTTATATCTCAGGGCGATAGGCGCAATGAAATACTTGTTGCAAATGCAAAATGCAAGCTTTACTTTGTAATTCATGCAATTGTTTTGTTATGCTGCTGTCCATGAGCACTCGTATCGCTTACCATCAGGCGAACGGCATCCTAGTTTCGCCATTCCTTGCAATAAAAGAAATACTGCACACAAACACTTGAACGAAACTCTGGTGGTAAAATCGATAGAATTACGCAGTACGATAACCAAGATAAATTTGTAAAGGGGTTGGGAACGACGGGGATGCATGAATAAATAAATGAGTTCGGCCACTGCAAATGTGGCGAAACTTTTACACTTACATTAGTGTTATGTTAGTGTCTGAGTGCATACACTCAAATTGTGGTAGAGTTTTGGCCTCAGTCCATAACGCTGGCCTAATGGAGCTTGTTGAAGGAAACATGAACTAAAAATTTTAAAGGTTTTGGCTATTGCCTACTTATAAATACCTAGCAACCAAGTCGCACACCCTGGCCTAGAATTATATGGACATGTAATATTTTTTGAACCTTATGGGATTTTATTATTATTAGTCGGTTTAGCGCGATATAAAACATCGAAAGCATAACCTGCATTTAAACCCGACAGTAATTTTGCAGGAATGTTACTTGTTTTTTAACTACTTGGATGGTGGACTAAATGGGTAAAATCCGATGCGTGGTGGAAAACTCCCAAACCTAGCAGTAAGACAACAACTAAAATAATTATTCAATTATATATGTATGTCTGAAGTTAAGAATTCAAAATCGTAACCAGGCAAATTTCGAAAAATGATAATGAATATTATCATATATTTACGTATAACACACCTTTATTTAACTCATCAGTCATCGTTGCATTTGATAAAATTTCAAATAAATGGATTTATTTAATTGTTTATTTGAATAGTACGATTACTAAAAATCAATTACACGATTTACTTACTTAATAAAATATAAAGAATAAAGCAAAAAAACTTAACAAATGTTTACATTAAGCACAAACAAAAGATACGGGCAAAATTTTAACTTACAAATGGCACACTAAAGCAGATTTTTTTAAATTAAGAATAATAATATTAATCAGCTTATATGTATATCTAATAAACAATTTACTGAGCAATATAATTTTCGCTAAAATTTAGACAATTGCTAATAAGCGGCTTCCATTCGTCGTTGAAGATATCGAATTGCTGTTAAGCTCCCGTGAAAGCATTTAAATACAAAAAAATATATATTAAAATCAATGCAAAGGAAAGCTTTCCATTCGGCTTCCACGATCTAAACTTGTCATAAACTGAAGCCCCTAACCACAATTATTGTCTGACTATTGTCGAATGGCATTCGCGCTACGACATATATCGATTTATATGGCGATACAGTGTGCACAATCCGTGGAATTCCAATGATGCGCTGTGTCTTAGAGAGCTACACGTACATATAATACCATAAGTACATCTATTTACTTCTGTATTTACACAATAATACATGCATAATATTGTTTGAAGATGATATTTTAATTGCGAAAAGCAATGCAATTCATAGACACACTGCTTCCACCGTAAAAGAGTCGTCATAAAAAGACATCCGATGTGCTGGAAACTTAAACATATGATTGACAAATAAGAGCCGTGCGTCAAGTAAAGCATTTATTCCACGACTGACCTATCGACATTTTTTTTTTAACCTATTCTGTCCCACTGCTGGGCAAAGGTCTCCCTCACTCCTTCCACTTATCCCTATGAATTGCTGATGCCACCCAAGTGCTGTCAAATTGGTCGAGGTCGTCGCGCCACCTTTTCCAAGGCCTGCCGCGCAGCCTCTTGCCCTTAGGCTCCCATTGAGTAGCAATCTTTGCCCACCTCTTTGGGTGCATTCGCGTGACGTGACCTGCCCAATCCCATTTTAATTCGGCCGATTTCAGTGCAACATCCTTCACTTTGGTTATGGAGCGCAAGGTGTTATTGGGCACGCGTGTTACGCCTATAATGCTGCGCTCCATAGCTCTTTGACAAACCCCAAGCCTGGACCTCTAAAGTTCGGTCAAAGACCAGGTTTGAGCTCCGTATGTGAGAATTGGTAAGATACACATGTCGACGAGTCTACGTTTAAGGGAAATGGGAAGGTTTCCCTTAAGAAATGTCTTCAAGGACCAGTAGCCCTTCCACGCATTGTCTATTCGACGCTGGATCTCTCGGTCTTGTCTGTTGTCTATCGACATTATCATAGAAAATATCTTATTCACATGTAACAACACCTCCACCCTTAAACTAAACTTAATCAAGTGCTCTGTGATGTCTAATCCTAATAAAAGTTCCTAATAAAAAACATACTAAATAACATCAAACATATATACGAATTGGTTATAATTACTAATCTAATGGTTCCTTACTATGGTAAGAAAACCGGAAAACCGGTATAGAGAGACGTCTCTGAACCGGTTTTCTGACAATCTAACGCCCAAATACTGGAACGTCATTCAAATAGTAAGTTGCTTTTAACAGCGCACAGCCCACTTAGCCAGTACGGGATTAACGTAGTTAAGTGCAACTTAAATTTAACTTGCGTTCCAGTATCCGGGCGTAAGAGAATGTAAATAACCAGTATGTAGGAAGCTAAAGCGTTCCTGAAGGTAGCGCGGAGACGAGGGATTAGACAGAACATTGCACAGAAGAGACAGGATGTGAACAATCCGTTGGTGTATAGGAAGCTGCTTGAGTCTATTTCGATATTCAGAAACTTGATCATACTTATTATATTTGGAGGATATGCGGCACTAGAATACACCTGATGGCAAGTCTAGTGCAATACCGGTAAAATATTCATTGGCGCGAGATAACTATTTTCTATTAATCAATACAATAATTACTGTAGTGCGTGGTGGCCTGTTGGTAAACGGACTAGACGTGACTGCCAACATGTTCACGGTGGTCGCGGGTTCGAATCCCAGGGCACACCTCTGACTTTTCGGAGTCATGTGTGTATTGATAGTCAATCACCACGCACTAAAACGGTGAAGGAAAACATCGTGAGGAAACCTGCATATCATAGCGATTTATAAAATTTCTATGGTATGTAAGTCCGCCAACCCGCACTAGGCCAGCGTGGTGGATTATATGGCCTAACCACTCTCAATCGTACTCTCGATTGTAGAGGAGGCCCGTGCCCTGCAGTGGGACGTATATGGGCTGATACAGAATACAATAATCCCTTCCTCATTGTATCCGGAATTAAAATAGGAACCTATTTTAATATAAAACGTTCGACAAATAGGCGAGTGGGTGATGGTTTTTAGCGATCATTTCCACTCATTCACACCCACGAAACCTGAATATATGTCCATTCTCGGCCATTGAAAATAAATGAAGAGTGGGAGGTATTTATTTTGGATTGCACATCTATATGTATGTATGTATTTATGTCACAGCACGTCATATAGTTTCAAATTTGAAATGTACTTTTAAGTTCTATACATACATTTACATCACGCCATTTTCCCAGAAGAGGTAGGTAGAGATTACCATGACACCCACATTTCATCTTATGTGTTCCGTCCCTCGATGTGATAGGAGAGCCTATTGCCATATCAGGTACTAGTCCTTGACTCTGGTTTGATAAATAATAGAGAGATCTAATATCACTTTGCGCGCCCTGGGATTCGAAGCCAAAACATCAGTGGCCTTCGTAACATATTACAACTGCACCAGTTACGGCCGATGCCAATAATCAATCGAAAAAATTAGATTGAAGTCAATCTGGATTGTTTTCTACTTTTCGATTTGTCATTTACCATGTTGCCATAGTTTTTTCACTACTGAGATTGATTATTGGCAATATAGTATCAGAAAAAAGATTGAGCTGTCAATCTCAAACGGCAAATTTTGGATTGGGATTGTTTATTGGCAGCGGCTGTTAGGCACCTCAGCCTTGTAATCGTGCCATAATACAACTTCGCCACTTAGGCAATTTATTTTTCAGTATTGCATACTACAGTATTTGAATATTCTTCGGATGTCCATGTGAATATGGGCGTCCCCTAAATTTGTTTACAGCGACCTGTTGAAAGCAGCCTTTATCCAGCGACCTCCTGACGCCTGTCCCTGTGTGACCTTTATCAGGTATTTACATGTAAATGGGCTTTAAAATCATTTGATTTGTATTCTGATGATGTCTTAAGGCCTTAGTCATAGAGATACTTAAAACATCTTTTAGTTATTATTTGTTTAGTCCCTTTTGAATTCAATTTGAGCGAAGGTGACAAAATATTTTATGACTAAAGCAAAAATTCAACAGTGACGAGACCTACAATAGCCTCTGTATCGTATATACTCTGATTATTTTTTGATGTTTATTTAGCAGTAACAAAATTAATAGCCTCTCTACGGTAGGTAGTGTCAGAGAAACTAACCAAGAAATGATAAGCCAATTATGTTTTTTTTTTTTAGGTTTTTACGATCTATTTGTCAGTTAGCAAGTCCGTATAGGCCAACTCAGTGGACTAAAAGTCGAATTCCTTAGTATAACTTGAGACAAACCTTAGTGTCCATCATATATCGAATGATATTCGAAGTTTATAAAGTAGTAGATCCTGAAAATTAAGAAAAATACAACGTAGAAAAGCGAAAATAGAACACCATTTTTGAAGAAATATTTTTGTTCTGAAACTCACTTTTAAAATAAATAATCACATGTAAATGTTCTCCTCGCTCCAGAGATCTAAACATATTTTCCTTGTATTAACTGAGCGAGTGAATTAGGGGGTGAAAAGCGTCCACATCTGCAAGGGACCGATTCAACCCTTAGGTCGCACCCTTGGGGTACCGAGCCTACCTTAACAAATTTTCCCTTAAGCTTAACTTGGTTTTCTGTATTTATCAACACACGGACACCCTTTGAAACATTCCGTGTCATAATTAAAGGGAATGTTGGATTTTTTAAATATTTTTTTCTCATTTTAACGGACTCTGGATGAGTTAGAAGTTGGAAATGGAAGTTTAAATAGTGACGAAAATATTTAAATGTTGGCTCTGATTTTAAAATATGAATGCAAGTAAAACCGGTTTATTTTAAAAAGAAAATATGCAAAAAAAAAAAAAATTGTATTTAAAAAATCGTTGGATATGGAATTTGTATCATAAAATGAATTCACTAAGTTCGTAAGTACTAAATATATCAATATTTTGTCGAATGTGATTTATTCCACATGATTGTTTTTTTTTTTTCATCATAAAACATTTTAAATCTATGTCTTAGTAATATCAAATAATTATCAACGTAGCTTTTAATTTTAATTTCTTAATAACTGATTCAGAGCTGACTATAATCGGTTGAATATCAATCTGATAAAAAAAACATCGTCAATATTGGGCTCAATAATATAACTATATAAAAGTATCAAGAAAATGCTACAGTAAACATATTTTATAGTGTTCACTTAAAGCTCAACAAACTAAAACACAGCGAGAATATCAAGCTATTCATGAAACGCATTCGTGGCTACTAAAAGTGCGAAATACTTAGCAATACTTTAAAATCTGTGCATAGCGTAATATTTATAATACTAGTTCATCTTAAAAACTCATTCACGTGTGGAGCATTACAAGCACCAGAAATCAAACACAACACCGCACAGAAACTGAAAGCACTTACATCAAGCGTCAAAATTAACGCGATGACGCTTTCGAAAAAAAAAATCCAAGCAAAAAGTATCTCGACACGCGTAAAAGTAAAAGAGGAAGCGGGGAAAAAATCAATGCTTGCGTTTTATGTTCTGTGCGTGTGACAGATCGGTTGTCATGGCGACCGCGACGGGGGACGCCACCGGCGGGAAAAAAGGGCCTATATCAATGAGGGAAACAACAAAATGGCGGTTATGCGCCCCGCGCAAAGTCGCGCCGATTGCGCTGCGAACGCATTTAGGCTATTATTGTTTCGAAAAGTTCTCTGTGCGTCGTGCGAGTGAGACGGAGAGCGCGGTAAGGGAGCCGGTAATCGATATTACGCACTTTTGTAGCGATGGAAATTGGCGGTACGCTGCAAGAGTGAGGTTTGCACGCGGTGCAATCTTTTTAATTTTTAATTCCACTCTCCTTGCTCGTGGAACGCTTTGGCTGTACGGTTTTGTGCCTTTACCTGTGGTTCCTACGATATATTTTTTAGAATACTTTTAAAACTACTTTAAAATACAATTTAAAACTTAATGTAAGTTGTTAATAAAAATTAATTAACACTCATAAGCGGACAGATGGGTAGATAATGATGGACAACGGGTAATAATAATGCGTGTTTGTAACACGGCAGGCTGAGTAATTTCTGTGTGGGTGGTGAAATTCTGATGACTCACTTTGGCGTGGGGTGCCATTTTTCCCAGCCGCGTCCCGTTTGTGCGATTCTGGGAATAAAAACACTTTTTCTCGGAATACGCGTATTGGTGACTCGCTGCCGCATAATTGTACCTCTCAATTTGAATTTTTAAATACAAGTTGATTATTTTGTACCTATTTTTATTTAGTTTCTCAAGCTTTGTCATCAGTTTAATTTAAAAGTTAAATCAAATTTAATATTTTAACAAAACATTATTGACCATGACAGTATTAATGCTTATTAAGACATTTGCGAAAATAACCACTGCATCTATAATGGTTAATTTAATAATATTAAGACTTAAAAACGGCTAGTGAGCGACGATTACATATTATATAATAATATGCCTTGGTGCGCATGTCATAAGGAACCCGATTCTATGAAAATAAGGAATAAGGAGATAAAATGAAAACGCGTCCCAACAAACACCAATTACTCAAACCCTACCCTCATTAATCTCTCTCATAAACATAGCCATCGGCTAAATATTGGTAAATGTCCGCAAATGCAGTCCGCTTCCAACAGGTTGCTGCAAATTGGAGAGGCCTATATTCACACACACTTCAACTACATTCATTACTAGGACTACATTCGGACACTGGGGGTCAATCGCCTCAGGGAAACCAGTCGTAGCCAAACTTGTCTAATTTAGCTTCTGTTTTTTTATTGCTATGAACGGCGAGAATGCCATTCGCCTGGTGGTAAGTGATACGACCGCTCACGAACAGTAGCTAAACCAAACAGCATTTTGAATTACAAATCAATGCTTGGCATTCCACTGCGCTCGCCATCCTGAGACATAAGATGTTAAGTCTCAATACATCCTTTAAACCTATACACTCTTGTTTGACGAAAGAAATAGACATTTCGGTGGAAGTTACCCAGGCCGAAAAGTGCGTGGCGGCCTGTTGGTAAACAGACTAGACGCGGCTGCCAACATATTCACGGTGGTCGCGGGTTCAAATCCCAAGGCACACCTCTGACTTTTCGGAGTCATGTGTGTATTGACAGTCAATCACCACGCACTAAAACGGTGAAGGAAAACATCGTAACGAAACCTGCATACCATAGCGATTTATAATAATTTCTATGGTATGTAAGTCCGCTAACCCGCACTAGGCCACCGTGGTGGACTATATGGCCTAACCACTCTCAATCGTACTATCGATTGTAGAGTAGGCCCGTGCCCTGCAGTGGGACGTATATGGGCTGATACAATACAATACAATACAATACCCAGGCCGCCTTACACATATGAGACCAGTAAATGTTTCAGATTACCATCGTAACACGTGGATGTAAGGCACCTTAGGAGCACTACCATCGATACTGTCGCTGATCATGATACAATTACAATTTTATAAAGCCATCTCTAAATTTAAATACGTATATAAAAGTCATGGGGTAGAAAGACACTAGATCTCCACTTTACTCGATTTTGATATACTTACCACTTTCGCATCGTCTACTTTCTTCAATCTTGTCATGAATTCTATTATTTTTTTTGGCATTGAAATAGAACTATTATTTATGAATTAAGGACTCAGTCCGCCCCGTGACTATCAAAGCTGTAAAGTAATCGAATCGTCGCGAAGTTAAAAAATGTAAAAACTAAACCAAATACGATAAAATTCGTATATAATTGTCTTTTTTTTCAATTGCAATTAAAATTTTCAATTTTCAAATTTCAATTTAGATTTGCGTAATTCCAAACGAATATTTTTGGGTTAAGGTGCACCAATAACTTAACTTCCTCAATAAATACATACTCAAGTTACTACCAAAGTTCAAACGCATCTTGACTCGAAAATTAATAAGAAGTACTCATGTGTAAAGCAATTGTAACGTGAATTATAAGACTTTTCATACATTATAAATAAAACGTTAGGCAAATTGAGCATAATTACGATACACCTGCATGGTATTAGAATAAAAATAGCATTAGATATTTTTATGATCGTGTGTAAAGCTGCTTTATTAATATTTCACAGACCAGGCTTGAAAATTAGTTAGAAGAATACATTAACATCCGATGCCAATAATCAATCGAAAAAATTAGATTTAAGTCAATCTGGATTGTTTTCTACTTTTCGATTGGTCACATTGTCATGTTGCCATAGTTTTTTCACTACTGAGATTGATTATTGGCAATATAGTATCAGAAAAAAGATTGATCTGTCAATCTAAAAAGGCAAATTTTGGATTGGGATTGTTTATTGGCAGTGGCTGATAGAGAATTAGTAACAGTGAAAATGTTAAAAGATCGCGGATAAAAAAGAAAAAGAACGAGAATACAAACGATCTGCTTTTTATAGCAATGATTGTCCAGACGAGCATGATATTTTCCTGATGGTAAGCGATCCGCTCATGGACAGTAGCACAACATGAATTACAAAGCAATGCTTGGCATTCCACTGCCCTCGCTGTCCTGAGACATAAAATGTTAGGTGGCATTAAATCCAAAAGTTACTCTAGCTATAATATCCTTCAAACCGAAACACACCAGTGAATTTACAGTGCTGATTGGAATAAGAAATAGGTATAGCGGTGGTACCTATCTTACATATGAGAGACCTACCACCACTAGAAAATCTGATTTGGATAAAAACCATAAAATTTGTATGAAACAAGACTGCAAACTTGCCGTGCAATGTAAATGGCCTCGGCTATAAACTGATAACAGCAATAGCTGTTTTCAGTTTACGTTGCCTTTACTTATTTATTTTCATATACATACACATACATACATACATAAACTCACGCCTTTTTCCCAGAAGGGGTAGGCAGAGGTGCCAGGGCACCCACATTTCGCCTTGTATGTTCCGTCCCACGATGTGATAGGTGGCGAGCCTATTGCCATATTGGCCACAAATTCCTGACATGAATAGAATAATCCAGTATCACTTTGCCCAACTCGGGATTCGAACCCGAGACGTCAGCTTGGTAACCGTAACGTAGTACAACTACGCCACCGAGGCAGTCGAGATTTTCACAAAAACTCAAGTATTCGATACCTGGTACATTAGTTACATAAATGGACGGAACGATACCCCTGTATCTCAGAATATGAAATGGTTTAACTTTGGTGACTACTCGCTACAAAGACAATAAGCACATTACTACTGTGTCCCAGACTACAAATATTGGAACTCTACCGACTCTGTCCCCGTGGATAATACTGATAGAGGCAGTAGGTGTAAAATAATGTGCATATGTCAAATGACAGCATGTAATATTAAAGTTTTGGATTGGATCAGTGAAAAGACGGGTTGCACTATCGTCTAATCTAGAGATATAGAGATTGCTATTTTTCAATAACAGGTTTAAGTGCTTTATAACATCTAAAGAATTAAAGTAAGTGATAGAGTACCGACTCTACCACATACTGTAAATCTTTAAGAACGGAACTATCACTTTATGTCGGGTCGTGTTGTATTTTATACATTCCTACATGAACTCACGCTTTTCCTAAAGGGGTAGGCAGAGGTGCTCTTATGGTACCCACATTTAGCCTCGCAATTGCAAATTCAGTCAATATTGAAATAATCACACTGATAAGTTAGCTTACTAACTATGGCTTATATTGTTAGTATTTTTTTGTGTCAGCCCATATACGTCCCACAGCAGGGCACGGGCCTACTCTACAATCGACACTACGATTGAGTGTGGTAAGGCTATATAGTTGTTAGTATACAAGTTCTAATTTTAATACATTACTAATAAATATTTATTTTGTTCCGTTCTGAAACTTTGATGAAATTAAATCATTTGATATCAATATAAACCAAAAACATAAGTATGCTTAATGTTTAAATTTAAGGAGTAACAAACGGTCGTTTATTTTTAGAAAACTACTAGATTCAACGTATGTTCTTAATCATTTCGTCTAGCATAAGATTAAGTTTGTCTCTATTGAATTGAACAACATCAGAATATAATTAAAACAAAGTATTGTTTTCAATGTCTCTACATATTATCACACATCTCTTTTTTTCAAAAATAACAACAAGGATACCGGAACACAGGAAAGAGTTATGCAAAAAGTGTATCTTGTTTTCCCCCTAATTAACACCCACCCTTGATCAACAGTCGACACTGCCCCGCTGGAAAATTGGGACAAGATATCACTTGTGTATGGGGTAAACTGTGTTTTATGAGGGGATCAATTAAAACTGATTCCGTCAAGTATCCCATCCCGTGGCATCGACACCGGCGTCCTCGGCACGCAGGCCTGGCGCGAGGGGAGTGCACGCGGCGCCTGCACAGTGCCGACCTGGGGTTCAAACCCTCTTTGCACCTTACGTCCTGAACGCAAAACAATCGGAAACGTCAACCTGTCGCCGAATGGGGATGAATGTCGCACGCCCTTGGCGAATATTACTACATAATTCGATTACCCCTTTCTCGTTTCAGTACGGGAAGACCGCGTTTGTTTTTGCGTTGTACAAGTTGCGCGTTAGCGAGCGCTGGCACGGCAACGCAAGCACGGCGTGCGTGACGCGGCCACTGCACGGTGCGTACTGCGTACTGCGTGCGCTCGATCGATACAACGCCGACGCGAAAGCTCCAAGTAAACAGATCGAAAGCGACCAATGTGCTCCGAATCGAATCCCGCCAAATGCACCGACAGCTGTGCGTAGCTCGCCGTAGCCGCGAGCGGCGCGCGGCGAGCGCGTAGCGGCGCGATTCTAGAGCGGGCCGTTGTAGAAGCGTCGCTCGGTCGCGAGTCGCGTTCGCCGCCGCGTACCGAGTACCGGGCGTATTATTATTATTTGTAAACAAGCGTGTGTGGTGCGCGGGGCGCGGGCGGCGTCACGTGACCGCGCGCCATTGGCCGCCGCGGCAGCTGCGAGCGCGTCGGGCATGCCGGGCGCCGCGCGCGCCAGTCCGCCGCCGACCGTCGCCGCGTGTTTACGCGCGTACCTCATCCCCGCGCGACGCACACGCGACACGCGCACTGCCGACGCGATCGCGAACTCCGATTCCCTTTTTGTTTATTTTTCGCTGGCGTCCTTCGGACCGTTTTGTTTCCGAGGAACCGAGACGAAGAAAAAAAGGAGGCGCGGATGGATCGAGCGACCGGAGAAGGTACGACGCGGTGTTGAGGAGTTGTAGTGGAAGTGGCAGTGGTCCCGTAGTGCTGGTAGAGGAGCAGGCAGGCAGGCTGGCTGGCGCGAGGAGCCGCCGGCGCCGCTGGAGCGTGAAGGGGCTCCGGTGCGCGTTCGCGTGCTTCCGCCGCGGCTTTCGCTGTGTGCTTTCGCGAATCGATCCCGGTTTTCCTGCTATTCATTTAGTTACCAGTGCATACACGTAATGTTACAACAGTAATATCCTTCGCCTTGCAAGAGAAGTTTAAGTTAGTTTGAGTTCTTTAAAAGCTGTACTCGTCGACGTTGTTGCCTAAAGAAAAACGTTTGAGTTTGGAGCTTAATTTCAAAAGTTTTGAAAGTTTTGAAGTAAGCTTTTTGTGCACTTACTGGAAACTAATAAGTTGCATCAATTTGAATAATAGTAATTAGCTTAGAGGTAACTTTTCCGTTGTATTAAAAGTTTGTAAAGTTCCTGTTGTGGTAGATTTTGTTTCCGTTTGAAATCAAAGTAGATTCCGTTTGGTATGTACCGTGTAGGATTGGGCATGAGACGCGCGCTTTGTTTTGCTTTTAGTTTTAAAGTAAGCAATGTGGTTTTAAACAAGTTTGCTGCACTAGTGGTATTAAAGCGTAGTTGGTTGTTTTGCAGACATTTTCAACGTGCATAATAGAGATGGAATATACGTAATTGTAGAGATACTCTACAACATAAGTAGCGTGACTCTACTATACATTTGTGTGGATTTGCAAATATGTACTTATTGACTACAATGTGCCTATCTTATCTGTTTTATTTACATTTAGGAATCCTGGAATTCTGGTTTCCATTCCTTGATCATACATGTTAGTAGGCGTGGAATTTTGGATGAGTATAAGTTTTAAGTATCTAGGATTTAATATCGTCCTCATAAAATCGATGCAGAAATTGTCCTTTAGTTACATTATGAGCTGAATGTTCTTTAAAATCCTCAATATGTCCATCCCGCGTTAATTAGAATTGAATGAGTACAAACTAGAAAGGCAATTCGTATATTTTTATCTTGTTATAAAACTCTTCGGTAAAGTCTCCTGTCTAATTATAATTTCGTCTTATTTGGATATGACGTATGATACAAATATTTTAACAGACATGTTCATATTACCGTTAAAAAGTTTGTTATTTGAAATAATAATAGATTCAAATAAAAAATTGTTTATTTATGCGACTATTTATAGCCAAATTAATTATAATCTAAATTATTCGCAAAATAGCAATTCTCAAAATTTACGAAAAATATTCCGTTTATTTAATTAGAAACTTAACCTTTGCTGTTCTATGCTGTTTTTCACATATGATATATTTGTGCAATTACTTTAAAACTTACTGACGGTACTAATAAACTGTAGTAAATGGCTGTAACCCGGTGAATGGAGTTCGCATGACGCATGTTGTGACCAATGATGTCACGAATTTAACCCTTAATTGGAAGTAACAGTTGATTTAAGAACGACAATCGATCGATTCGCAACATAATTTAGGCGCGGAATTCTTTAGATGATTTATGAATCGAAGGACTGTGATTCAGCTCTGTGCATTTGGATGTTACAAATGATAATGATATTAGAAATGGTAAGATGCCTGTCCTGAAATTGGTTGATACATATTGCAATAATAGTGATTACATAACATCATTATTATTAATCAGTTATTTAAATCATGGTTTCGACGATATAAATGGAAAGTAATAATTGAACTGTACGGTCAAATTAATTAATACTAACAAATAATATAAGCAACAACGAATACCGATTTACTATTCATGTAATTGAATTTTTCAATTACACAAAATTGTATGAATCGAATGTTCCTAGGTGAGAGTTTGCAAATTCGAGTTTTGTAATGTGAAACAGTATTTTCAGTATTTAGCTTGTTACTGTAAATTATACTTGGCATTACTAAATATTTAAACAAACATTTATGGCAGAAAATGTTGATGATATTCAAAAGATAGGCACTTTGGATAATTGAATTAATTGAAATGTTCGGATCAAAGGCTTTGAAAAGTTTTTGAGTGAAATTATTTTATTCAATTTTACAAATAGGATTTCTATAATCTTTCATTTTACTTCTTTATGTATTTGTATTTCGAATGTTTATGTTTGCTGTCTTCATACTGATACTCTTATATTAAATATTGTGGGATATGTTCAAATGCGGGAATAGTTAAAACTGTGTCTGTTCGACCGCCCCCTAAATGTAATGCGTTAAAAGTCCACACAGGCACAGAGCATGTATCGTCATTACATTACAGGAATATGCAATATGAATAAGACCTTCATACACAATTTTAAAACCTATTTTAATTACCGAATGTTTAGTCTTATTCGATTAAACTGAATTCAAAAAACATTCAAAAGGGATAAAACATTCGATAAACAAAATAGATTTTAAAACTGTTTATGCATAAGGCTGTAGCCTGTATTTATTTACTCTGTCTGTATAGATAAGAGCATCTTTGTCTTAAAACCCAAAGCTATCAAAGGCAAGCATCAGAACCTATTACATCAATATTAGGGAACATAGCAAAGTGCCTTACGTAAACCATAGTTTAAGGCGTATCATAAGCATGTTGCTTTGTACCATCCTTTATTAAAGCCATATCACCAAAAATGACTTGAAGTAAAATACCATAGCCAAACTCAAAATAATCCAAAAATGATGAGCAACAGTAGCAGATAACCTCATGGCTGAGTTTGACATAATCCCAACACCAAACGCTGACAAAAGAAGAACAGTAGCGAGTACAACAACCAGAGCGAAGTCCGGGCCGGTCCCACGGATAATCGAATAAATAATACGCCTTCCTCTCGTGAATGCGATAATGGGGAGTCAAGTTCAGTGAGGCCAATGAAAACAAATAAACAAATTGGCCAATTTTGCCGCAGCGGTTGGATGCCGTGAGTCGAGAGACGCGATGCGGATTGTGCAATGCTACATGCTTCCTTTTTAGCCGAACAACTTATGTATCCTTTCACATTCTAGTTTTAACAGTTTTTGGTTATTTCGATTGTGGGGTTTGGATAGATGTACTGGCAATTGTAGCTATAACATCAACATTTATGATCAATTTGATTAAATCATCAACAGTTTTAAAAACGGCAGTGGTTATTCGTGGATCTAGATAAATTAAACTTAACAAAATTGGAGATATTACAATTATAGGTTACAGTAGGTAATAATGAAAATATTTAAAGCGAAAATTTATAAAAAACCACTCTACACAAAATCTTCGCAATATAACATATGAATTGAGAACTACAAAATGCCGTTGAACTGTAGCTAAAATGCACGAAATTTTTAAATATCGATGCTCCCCCGATGTCTAAGCTTGGATCAAACGTTCGTCACCCGTCTGTGGCCAATATCCCGATTATTGCCACAAGTAATATCATAAGTTGATTCATACTTTCAGTGCGGGATAATCCTCTTCTTATTGCTGTCGAGTAGACGCGCGTTTTATGATAGACTGGCTGTCTATCGTCAGTAGATGTACCTCTTGTTATGTCTGCATCAATAGTTTGTACAGGGTGGTTTCTTTTATAATCTGCATTGTTACTTATAGTAGTCTTACAGCTTGTCATAAAGATTTTCAGCAATATTACTGATATATAGTTTTAAGGCGCTTTTATTTGACAAAATAGTTGTACTACTATTTTTAGAATTTCTAAGAGATTTCAGTAGATAAATACCTTATAATATTGCATTACTAATTTTCTGATTGAGTGAGTGAGAAGATATTTTTGTTACTTTATTCACGTTGTTAAGTCCTATTATAGATAATTACGCCATGATATCAGTTCGCGCGTTAGATAAATAGCTTGTGTAATTACATTTTGTTTGATATTAACATTATTTAATTGAAATGTTTTAACTCAATCATAGTGGCAATTGATAATTTAATGACAGTATTATCGAAAGTACTAGAGGAAGACAGTACCTCAAGAGAAATTTCAATTAATTTAAATCAAAGTGCTACCTAGTATAGACCTGAGAATGTCCACATACATAATATCCCATAGACGACACAAACCACTACATGGCGTGTACACGAACCGAACATGTCTAGCCCGCGGCGACTGCCCACTCCTCTCGCTTTCATCTGCAGCCAAACTTTAAAGTACAAAGCACAAGTTTGCCAAAAATGTATACGTATAAAGTCTAGCCGGCGCACGCTTCCATAAAACTCATTCTTAGAAATGCTCGGGATTTTGTTTTATTAAAAATTGCTTTACTGCGCTATCTAATTTTTGTTTCCGTGGAAATTATCAGTGAAGTTTTTTGCGGAGTTGCTGAATGGGTTTTGCGAAGTTGCATTGGAGTTGTTGAAGGCTGTTGCTAGCGCGCTTCAATTATTTTTTAAAAACCATTTTTCTTTTTTAATTTCTCCAATTGTGTTCATAATGTGATATAAATTTAGCGAAAAAACTGTGGTGAGTTGCGCAAAGATACGTCGTTGAAATAATAATTCGCAAGTCCCTAAGTCCCCAAAGAAATGCTGCTTTAAAATTCACAGCGTATAAAATATCAGTGTCATATTTTCATATAAATAATATGATGCAATGTTACAAAAAGGAAACAATACTAAATCATACAGTCTACATACACATGTGACTTCCTTCGAACAATTCCATTTCATAGGTGCAAGTAGAAAAAACGCACAATTTCCGATGTCGCATCCGATAGTTGAGACAGACGTGTGTACAAAAAATTCTTTACAAAACTATATCGCCCAGCTTTTTATTGCCGTCATCTAAATGAAAACAATGTCTTATCATGAAGACATAAAGTCTAAAATTGTGCAACATTACATTTGTGAAAGTATATTTTTATGTTTGCCGTGGCATTAAAGCATCAGAAAAAGTGGTAGTGTGGGAAAGATGGTTGTAAAAAACGCCACATCTGCGGCCCTATTCAACTCGATTCGAGTGCTTCAATGGGATGGGACGGTAACTCTATATCGGGAATTTCTCGCGAGTTTTATCATTATTAATGTGTGTTTAATCTCGGCGCGATCCGACTTTGTCTAATGCTGCACCGATCATCGCTTTCTATTGTCTATTATTTATTTTGACATTAGATATTTATGTCACGTTTTATTTTACACAAACAACTATCCATATCGATAGAGATTAACTTTAAAATATTTACCTTTTTTCTGTTTTATTTAAATTATGATTTTTGTTTAGATGATGTTCTGGTTAAAGACCACTTATAATTAACCTTGTAAATGGGTCCACCTCTCTTTATCCGGATACAACTAAACCGACAAAATTGTGTCGACTGGCGGAAGCTAACCGTAGCGTGTAATATCTATTCACTATCCGAGCTGCACTACCATCAATTGCATGAAAAACAAAGATATATACATATTTAATTTACGCATACAATAAATTATTATGTATATTATTATTTATTATACAAAATAAATAAATAAGGAAGAAGTTCGCGCGTTGTATCTAAGTGACACTTATGTGACTACTCAGCATAATGCTGCACGCATGGAATGGAGCATCGAAGTCTCTTCCCCGCAGAAATAAAAAAAATGATATTCACATCGTGTGAAAATTATTAACTATACGTTTCTATTTATTACTGTATTTGTAGGTATATTACGGTAGGTGGTCCTTAGTTATCTTGCCGGATAAATTAGTATTGTCTGGATAACTTCTTCATTGGAAGTGAGCACAATGGTTGAAAAGTTTCTGCTAATACGCTAGCAAGTGAAGCAAGAAGTTTTGCGTAACATATTAATTGCCTACAACATGGAAAAAAGAAGATTTAACATTTGCCGATTACTTACATAATAATACAATGATTCTCTTGATGTATGTGCTTCTTTTTTATATACGGCACGCTTTCTTCCCAGAACGGGTAGATGGAAATGCAGCTAAGACATCCGCGTTTCGTTTAGTATTCGAGCCTATCGTCATATCGGGCATACCTACTAGGCTTTACTATCTAGGCAGACCCCCGGTCATTTGAACCCGAGATCACAGCTTTTTAATATACCGTTGTACAACTGCGCCAATGGGCTGAGCCAGTTTTTTTAATGTTTTAAAATGTAACATCCACACTTTTAAAGCGGAAACATATTCTATTTGACATAATTTGACACTAAAACATAATATTAACTTACAAGGGCTATAAGTACTAATTTCTTACTTTTTATACACCCTTTGTATCATACATATGTTAATTACCCTCATAGTTTATTTAATAGCTTACCTGCCCACAACGCATACTCAAAATACCCGTTTCATCACATTTTACAGGCATGATAAAGAGCTTAAAGCACTTCATATTAAGAGTGTGTACTCGAAATAACCATTTTATCACATTTCGCCAGCTTGATAAGTTCTTAAGAATTTCAAATGTAGAATATCAACTCGAAATACCCATTTCATCTCATTTGGAATGTGTACTCGAAATAACCATTTCATCACATTTCGCTAACTTGATAAGTGCTTAAGGATTTTAAATATAGAATATCAATTCGAAATAACCATTTCATCACATTTCGCTGTCGTGATAACAGTTCTCACAGACATGAACGCACAAATAATTTACAACGTAATGACAGAGGGCACAGGATGCGCACATCATATGATTGCCGGTAACACCGATGCCGATGTAAGCAACTTCTATTATTTTCTGACACGTTATTCGGTTTGGGATGACGTTTTATTATATCCTACTTAAATATTAGTTGCTTCTAGTCGTCTACGTTTTGTTGTCCTGGCTTTTACGGAATATTTTCTTTTTGTGGGTGTAAAATAAATCGATATACTGTCGCGAATTAATAATTTTGTTTAAATAATATTTTAGATAACATTGAATATAAAAAAGCACAGTGTAATTTAGTCGTCAATTAAATGGACTGCTATTTTAGTAACTTATACAGTTAGCAACTTCCTCAAAAGTAATGTTGCCAAGATTAGTAGTTTTATGTTACTCGAAATGCGTATACAACTTTATCAGTAGATTACTATCAATAAAATGATTACTATAACGAAGATATCTGTTTCCGGTGCAGGTATTATGCTCAGGCGCCGGATGTTACTTTGTACACAGCTGGTTCTGTCAAGGAGAAAAAAAAAAACTCGATCAAATAACTATTCCAACTCCATGACAAGGTAGAATTTTAAAGATCCTTCGCTTGCATTGTAACTTCATTATCATGTATCAGAAATATAAAAAAAACAGACTATATTTCATTAATGTTTGCGCGAGTGAATCATTGATGCCTAAGGCAATCACCATTAATAAACAATGATCAATGGCGATCGCAAGTAAAGTGTTGAAACACCCATCCGCTGTCGCAAAATCAAGATTCATCAAACTAATAAGTTTCCCAAACGACATCCAAACAGCGCTCGCCGCGCCGCCGGTTTACGCGTCGCGCTACAAAAAAGCGACAACATCCGAATCTAAAAATAAGCCGTATAATTGCAGCGCAGAGCTGAAAGCGCAATGCTTTCGCTGCAGCGGTAGTACGGTTGCCCTTGACAACCGAGACCCAGATACTATCGCGTTCCACGCACACACCCCTGCGCTCGCCCACACAAGCGCGGTTCACTCCAATCCTGCAACACACACGTGCTCAAGCCGACATGTACGAATAACCAACGCGCTCACATTCGAATTTCGAGTTGCGTTCTGAAGTGAGCTTTTTATTTTTTTTTCCGTCGTACGTTCTTTGTGCGCATCTACAAAGAGGTTTTACCTTATGATTACTGGCTGAATCGCATAATTGTTGAACGATGACGTAATTTACAAGCTGATTGCATGCATACCGTGGTATGTGGAATTCTATAAAACCCCCAGTACAATAGCCTCGGTGTGCGCGAAATACATAAATTAAGAATTGATCACACCATACTGAAACTAAGGTGAAACTTAGCCATTATTGTAATCTTAAAAGTTTCGTCCGCGAGCATAGCAAATAAGCGGTGAAGGCAAACTTTTTTTTACCTTTTCCCAGAGGAAAATCTAGCATGGCACTCGAGGGGAAGCGAAAAAGTCGAAACGAGCGTGTTGCAATTTACTCCCTCTTTGTGGACCAAACAAAAGACATTTCTTTTGATGTCAGGCCTTTAGAAAAGCCGTAGTTATCAATGTAATCCTAAAGTTGTTAAAATGAACAAGCCGGCGATTTGGAAGCCTAAAGAGCAGAAAATCTGCCCTTAACAATGTGACGCAGATTATAACAATACAGAAATAACTTTAACCGACTTTCGTTTATAATTAATCGGCGGTAGATTAAGAAAAGTCGCCTGTACAACGGTTTGACGTCACAGTTTCTGCAAATGAAGAGCCAATCGAAGCGAAACCACTCAATACGTTATCGGATGAATCCCTATTTTAAATTTAGAATGCACGTGCTAAAGCAGTTGTTTTTGAAATCATTCAGCATTATACAAGAAGCTTATACCCAAATGGAGATTGCATTCCGTATAAAACACTGAAGCACAAAAATTTGACCTTGAATGACGTCGCTGTTATCTTCTATCCTTTTCTTTAGAGTGACAATGAATGAAAATGACATTATGTTCATTCATTGTCACTCGATAGAAAAGGATAGAAGATAACAGCGACGTCATTTAAGGTCAAATTTTTGTGCTTCACTTTTATATACGGAATGCAATCTCCATTTGGGTATAAGCTTCTTGGCATTATATGAATGATAATTCAATTTTAGAACAACGTGGTTATGAATGAATGACATTTTTACAACCGGAAAACGTTGAAATACTTTAATAGAATGACATGTTACGACGACGGTTTTAAATACTGTGTGACTAATCCTATTCTATCCCTGTTGCTTTCGCATTTTTATTTCATACTGTTCAAAGAAGTTATTATGAAAAATTACCTCCCTTTGTAGTCTCGTAATTTTATACAAATTACAAGTACAAGCTGATTTCTCACAATAATATGTGTAAAATAAGAGTTTTAAAATACACAGCCTATGAAATGTCGCAATAATAATGTTTGGAAAAGTTAAATAGTTATAGAATTTCAAAACTATTTTTATTCACAATCATATTTGACAATTAAAACATAAATTTACAAGTCTAGTCTAATTTTATTCCGCGGATAAATTTAAATGGAATCCATCCGGAAATAAATGATTCTAAATATAAAATTCTGGACGTATCACGATCGGCGGAAAATAGACAGTTTTAAAATTGTAACATAACGAAAATAGTTTCGCCCTTAAAATAGTTGAACCGAAATAGAGCGTTGCATTAGTCGCACCCTTCTATTAATAGAGTTTGTTTACTCGTGTGATAATGCTGGCGCGAGAAAGATGCTCGAACGTTTTGGGAACTCCTCGACATTGGTGTTTTTGAAATTGGTCGGTTAACCTCGCACTTTTGGAAGCTGCAGACATTTGGTGATAACGCCGGCGAGACGGCGAATTCTGTCGCGACCCGGTTTATGTAGCAAAGTTAATGTTCACCCTATTGCAACTGTCTAGCAAAGGATTTTGAGTGATAGGAAAAAAAAATTATTAATGATATGGTTTATATCAAAATACTTCATTTTCAGAGATATAACAAAGTTGTGCCACTTCGTAATATTTAAGATGTTTTACAAATTACAACTATGCTTATTTATACTTTGCTGTAAAATTATCAATGGAGATATTTTGTACATCTATATATTTCATACAATTTTGTATCACGCCCACAACTGCGACTCTTCTAAACGCAGAGCTATAGTAACACGCAAAAAAAATGACACGAAGCGTCGATACCCGGCGCTTTCGCCGAGCTTCTTCTTCTTCTATTAGCGTGTCTAAAACGTTTTTTAGACATGTTAATTTGTCTTTAATAAAGTGGAAATCCTTATTTCCATTCGTCGTTGCATTGCAATGTATTCCTTCCTTTTACAAATAGGTATAGGTATATAGTTATAAATTAATTAACAAAGCGCAGATTCCAGCCTCTAGGCATTCACTTAGCGTAAATTGGAATTGGCCACAAGACGATTAGATTCACTTTATCATATAAAAAAGCACATATGTTTAGTTATTTTGAATAAAACGCTACTTACTTTTCCCAGGTCAGAAGTAGTGATACTTAGGAAAGAGTTTTATTAATAAAAGAAGAGAGAGAGAGAAAAGATGTTTAAATAATATCTTATTAAGACTTTCTCATAAAAACACATTACTGAAATTTAACACTGCCACAGTAATTTCACAGAATAGGTAGAGTTATTCCCAGATGTCTTTATAATAACTATTCTTCACGTATAAAATAGATACATCGTAGTGGTCATTTTCGGTGTAAGTTGTAAGAAAATACATTAGAAAGAAGCAGACAACTAATTCGCCACTTGAAATATACCTCTTCTACTTACAAATGGACATCGACAGTGGCACGCATCAAAGGCACCATGCGCTGACTTTTACGAGCGTATTCATAGACAGTTTAATAACTATTTAAGTTATCGAATGTTTTATCCCTTTCGAACGCCTTTTAAACTCAATTTGAGAGAAGAAGACAAAACATCCGATCACTAAAATAGGTTTTGAAATTGTTAATGAATAATGCCGTTTATGTCTGGTATAACCCGTAAGGGGATCTGTCACATACTACTATATCTACTGAGATTATCTTACCCCCCTATTCACCATTGAAAGTCTAATAAACTTGGATCAAACAATATCAATAATTTTAACAAAACCAAACACTGCTTTCTCTGAAGTTGAACTCGCCTGGAACATTCCAGTTGATATTCCGAAGAAATCAATCAAATAATAAATATCATAGTGGAGATATAAATCGCATTGGTTATATCTGTGTTAAGACGCTGTAGTGCACGCACGGGTTGTATCGGGGTCAGGCGGTGCGGGGCGGGGTGGTACGGGGGTGTCGGTGACGTCACTGTACGGGGCGAACTTGCCGCCACATGACAAGGCGATTATCCTCACACGAGCACTTTTATCAAAGCGCTTTAATGTTGCAAGCGATTTGCGATCTATTTGGGATGTCTCATGTGAACTAGATGTTGACGAATGCATATTATGTCTTGCATGAAGTTTCAGTTGTATTTAATGGTACAATAGATTTTGTAAAGCAAGTAATAAGATGTCAAAATGTTAATTGAAGTCCAAAAGCGTTGTAAACCTGTTGGATTATTAAATTCGACATAATTTATAGTCAAAAATCATTATTTATGATAGAATTAACTATTATGGAACTTAATATAGCCTAAAGTAGTCAGAAGAATTTAAATAGAGCCGTATTTTATCCGTATATCCACGAAAGCTACTAACCAATCAAAATTGCAGTGAGATTTCCTTCTATAGTAGAATACGTATAATTAATCAATTCTGCAACTTATTTCCCGATACACCACTGGCTGCATAAACCGCTTCCAAGAACTATTAAAAAAAAGAATAGTCTATGGCGACAATCGAATTCACAGCGTTCGTTCGCGCCATTGCATCGATTCGCGCCGAACGCAAAACACCGCGCACGCATGCGCACGCCGCGCAGTAAACATGTCCGACATTTCTCATTCTACTTCCTTAACGCATTTTATATTTTTAAATTGCTAAATAATATTATTAACTTCTTCTATAGCCACAATATCCTGCTGTATTCTAATGCTTGTCCTATAGTTTTAACTTTATTGGTGGTAGGTATCTGATATGCAATGTCTATTACTTACGCCAACCAGCAGTGTTAATGCACTGTTGTGTACCAGTTTCAAGGTCATTGTAGCCAAAGTAACTACAGAACATATTGAGGGTTAACATCTTATGTCTCAGGATGGCGAGTGCAATACACTGCCAAGAAAGTTAGTTTGTTGTTTATAAATAATCGATTAATGATACTAACAGTTTAAGCTGAATGAAGTTATTACTGGCATATACATTCTTAAGTAGGAGGAAAACGGATGGACGCAATAGCGAAAATATTCTATTCGGTTTTTCCGAGACGAAATAATTTAGAGGCAGAGTATCGTAATCATTTAACTTAGGTATCTGGTTTTTGGTGTTAATATTTTTTTAAGCAATATTTTAAAATATTTTTTGTCCGCAGATTGGTGCCGGCCGCACGGATAACCGGCCCCCTGCCCGCCTGGCGCGCACTCAAACACGTTGACAACAAGAAACAACCAAAAGCCACGAAATCCTCAAACCAAAGCCTCCAGTCATATCTTTCGTTTCAAAAATCTAAATATAAGCACTATTTTTTTAACCTTTTAACGATAAAGCTAAATCGTACATAGTATACGCTAACTCCCAAACAGTACAAATTAATTTAAGTCTGAAGTGATCGGTATTTACAATAAAGAAGCCTTCGAACGAGCGAAACTAAAAGAAGAAATCAACCAACGACCAGTATTTAAACGTTCCAAAATAATAGATATCGTTAAACGAGTGCACAAAATATTTTATCGATCGTTAAGAAAATTTAATACGAACCGAGACCTCGAGCATTTTGTAAAAAAAGTCAGCCAAAGATTTTATAAGCCCGTAGACTAAGTATTCGCGTAAGTTAAGCTGCCTCCGAGTAAGGACTTTTTATATTTATTTGTTAGATTGTAAACGAAGATATTGTGATTAGTAATAGTGTAAACCGGTGTGCCGTATAATCGTAAAGTTAAGTGCTATACACAATTAGTTAGAAACGCGGACATACAACCGACGGTCACAGAGTACAAATCACATGTTCCAGTGCAGTTCCCAGTGTTCAGTACAAGAGTAGACTTAGAGCTTATTTTTGTAAGTGTTATTGGCGGCGACGCGATGAGGCAGCGTCGCGCCAAGACGTGATGAGCGAAGCGCTCCGGAGCGAGGAGGGCGCGGACGACGAGCACTTGCCGCCCTTCTCCTCATTCGGCGACATGGCCGACAACGAGCAACGCATCCTGACGGCGGACGCGCGGCTGATCGACCCCGCCTGGGAGTACTACGAGCGCACCGGCGACGCGGTCTCCGTCATCGCCAGCCAGCCGCAGTACCGCCCGTGGGAGTCCATGCCCATCACCGTCAACTCCAAGGATGCCATTCTGCGCGCCGGATTTTCTTCAGCGCTGGACTACCAGTCGGTGACGCTGCAGCCCTTGGCGAACAAGCTGCCGTCATTCCAGAGCCAGTTTCAAACGTTCCCCGAGACCACCGTCATCCCGGAGACGGGCCTGCCGAGCGTGACGCCCGTGCCGGTGACAGCGAGCCCCACGCCCAGCGCGAGTCCTAGTCATTTAACCCAGCTCACGCAACTCACCACACCCTCGTCACCGGTACACCTGACGACGTTGGCGCAGGTGACGCCGCTGTCCACCACCTTGACCACACTGTCTCCTGTGAACGCGACAACATTCCACACTCTGACGGCCGTTAACGCCAGGAGCTATCCGATAGTGCCGGCGCCCTTGCAGGCGAGGGAGCTGACGTCAGCCGGACAAGCCTACATCGATGACCGACACATACAACTATACCAACCAAATATTGCGACGATCAATGCGTTTCCAACACAAAATGGAATTCTACATCAGAACGGAACGTTGCTCCATCAAAATGGAAGTATCATCCAGAACATCCAAAGTCCGACAGTCGTGCATGTGCTAAAGAACGAGCCGTTTGACGTCAAGGCGTTACAAGACAAATACACGCCGAATGGATTACACCATCCCAACTTCCAGAATCCGATGTTGATCGACAGCGGGTACGATAAGAAGACCAATGGTTTTGGCAGCGGTTCGTCGCCAACAAGATCGGATTATAGGAAGAAAGAGAGACGGAAAATGCGGGCTAATAGTTCCGAGTCAGATTGTTCGAACATGGAGGTAGGGTCTGAGAGCAGCGGGCAGGTGGCTGCAGTGTCGTCTACGGCCGGCTTCAAGTCGCCCATGCACGGCGCGCCGCCCATGAACACGGGGCCCATGGAGCTCGACGACATATCCAGCGAGAAACAGGTGACAATATCTATACATTTATTTAGCGTAACACGACCTTTTAACACAAGATGACAATCAAATTGTATTGTTTTAATGTTACTTTCATTATACCACAAGTATGCAATTGATATTTTTACACTTAAATAGCCATCCGAGAAAAACTTTTTTATCTTAAATGTTCCATTAGCATTTGCAATAAAAGGTCGTGTTTTACTATTTCAGCGTAAGCATATTAATAACTGCGTGAATAGCATGACGAGTCATTACGACGGTAAAAAAAATATTCTCGCGAAGTAACAAACTGCTACGAATGTTTGGTGTGAACGTAATCTGGAACAACAAAACGTTAGCGCCGGAGTACAAACGTGGCAAGTTCAAAGGCAACACAATAAAATCCGCCAACGACAACTAATCTCCCTTCCCGCGAATTGGCGAATTGCGTAAACAAGGCGCCCGGGAATCGAGGAAAGCCGACTGTATATATTCGACGAAAGATATGAGAATTCTCAGAATTTTCATTCGGCAACGCGCCGCTGAAAGTGGATATTCGAGAGCGGCCGAAAAAGAGAAACTTTCCCCGTAATTCCACCTTTTATTATTCGGGGAGCAGTTTTTATTCCCGGTCTCGAGTTTCGAAATGGCCGAACTCTCTGTCTTCGCGGCTATAAATTTAATAGTTAGCCGATTCTCTTGCTCCGCCAATAAATTAACTTCCTCTCTCGTTTAAAACACAAATTAAAGTCGGTCGATTTACGCGTGTCCTGCTTAGAAAATTTTATGACTTTCAAATTTAACAGCGAATGCAATTAAGCGGCAGTTTTGAAGATCCTTCAAGCCCTTCGTCGGCATTCGGGACGTTATCGGGTTGTCTGCATTAATTAAGACACGTTTTAAGATTCCCTCGGCGTGTACAGAACGTCGACGCATAAAAAACAAGGCTCACGCCTTCAAATATATTAAGTGCTCGTATCTACAACTATAGATAAATGCGTCGATAGCGGTGACTTAACTTCACTAAATTGTAATTTTATCGTTTGACGATAAAGCTGGTAATTAGAAAAGCAAAACTTTTTCGACAATTAAAAGAAATGGAAATTAAAATTGAGATTACGTTTAATCCATACAGCTAAACCTAAGCCTAAATATTAAAAAGCAAAAATTAATGAAATGAAGCAATTATTATTAATTAATGGATTATTATTAATTAATGGATAGTGGATTATTCCACTCACGTAAGTAATAACTAAAATATAATCGATAAAATACCAGCATAGTATAACATTAAAATACTAAGCTTCTAAACCTTTACTTTTGAGGCCATATAAAGTGGCGTTTCCTTCGTAATTGCAGCCTACGTACAGCGACGGCAAAAAGTGTTGTTACAACTAGAAAAGATCCAGAGTGTGGCAACATTCTTTTAGCAATAAATGTCATCGTTTCCTAGTCTAATAACGAACACCTTTGCCGCGCCAGCAGCTGCAAATGTCATACCATTCAGTTCATATCTAGTCTGTACCGTTTATTGATCGGCAGTTTTTAGAGATCTCTCCATAAATGGTAAAAACGGAAACTTAATAACTGCAAAGTCCAAAATTTATGACTTTGTTTATGCAACTAAGGACGTGAAACATTGCTCGCGACAATTTATTAAAATTAAAATGAATTTTTGTTGTATGTCATGGCACTAATGACGGACACAAAAACGTCCGAATTCCTTTAATGTTTAACTTCAATCTAAGGGTAGACTTTTGCGAAATTCAAATGAATGAAATGTACAGTTGAGTAAAAAACTCCTATCGTAAATCAAAAGGCTTGTACAGGTACAAACAACAGGACTTCATGATTGTTATGCATTATAAAAATTAAATATAACAGATTTTATCGCCACTCATTACTGACACGCGAATGTTAATAAAATTGCAAACCCACTAAAATGTGCCGTTAGTTCAAATGTAGCCGTCATGCAATCGGGTTCCGAGAGAAATTAAAAAGCATTCCCTTATGGTGAAATATTCGATTCATTTATTTTAGTGCATTTAATCCGGATAATTTGTAATTACGTTTTTATTGCCCGTCGGGATTTCAATCGATTAAATTCTTAGTTACATTTTACTTCAAGAATTATCATTTTCATATTTTTCGATATTAATGCTCACCAATCCAGTTAAAAGTCAAAAAACGTGATTCGAACTTGCATCAAAAGAAGTGAGAAGATATAATGGTGTTATGATATTTACTACACCGAATCGTGAATATCTAAATAAATTCAATATATTTTAAAAACAAAGCAGCATATGAAAATGTGTATCAACTTATTAATAGAACCAATTCAAATAGATATCAATAGTTAGTTACTAATGACGTTCATTGCAATATGTCTTGGTCTCTATCTAAAATTGCTATGCTACCAAAGAGATAGATAGCATCCATGGTCGGGACGACCCTTGGTATCAACATATCGCAAATGTACATCACGGTGTCTAAATTAAGTTCGTAAAAGCATATTCGTATCTATGGATCGCATTTTCCTTTGTACAATCCGTTAGTCATTAGAATGAGTCAAGCAGGAAAATCCAAGTCGGAACTTCGCAGAAATAGCTAGTAAATGTTACCAAAGCTATGATGTATTGCAATAGCGATTATATATGGTGAAAGAGATTGACGTTTGTAATAGTTTTGTTTTATATTCTCTTGGGAAAAATAATTAAATTGACTATATTTTTATTAATAAAACAATTGGTCGGAGTATAATCAAACAGTATTTAAATCTAAAAAGAATATTGTACTTATGAAAAATTTAATTTGATATAAATTGGAGTCATATTTAATGTCGGTCGCATAAAATATTAGCCAAATACTATGCAACCAGTTAAATTGTATTTTGACCTCTCATGTTTCTGGAATAAAAAAAAACAATTTAGTGTTTTTGTGACATAAAAAATACACCACGAAATATGTTAAAACACGGTGAATATGTTCAAGACACAATTCCAAAAGCAGCTTTTACTGGAACACCGAACAAAATAGAGTAAAATTGTCTAAAGTAGGTCAAAATGTAAGTTGTCAACTTTTAATGGCAATAGATAAGGTAAAGGTAATTGCTGACGGCAAGATTGGTATCGCGGTCACTTAAAAATAAAATTATAAAAATATTTGACGACAATGTGCATTTTAGTATGGCGGCTGGCAATAGAATGATTTTCAATTTAGTTTCTGAAATATTAATATAAAGATAAATTTAACATTGGTATCCTAAGACACTAGGCTCTAAGAGTGTTTGTACAGTCTCTTGTTATTTATTCACTTAATTAAAATGGGTCTTTGTCAATCTATTTATCAAAAAAATAATATAAAGCACTGTTAGAAAATAGGAAAATCGTTTGTTTAAATTTGGAAAGTGCGAATTAAGATCGTGTGGCTCTTTCTGGATTTGATCTACAGATGGACTTAGAATTGAAATTTAATTCGATATTAGTTAAAAAAAAATGGCTAGTGTAAAACACCATATTAATCTAGAAATATTTTTGTTTTACTTTCATAGGTTTAGCTACATAGACATGCTCTTTATTTTTCAAGGAACAAATAACTGTGGCAAATTATGATCATACATTACCTGCCCTATTTGGATAAGTGTGTGTAAAGAAGTACTTAAGTGTTGCTAAGCGACAAACTATTACAACGAGATATTTACCATAAATACATTCCATTCGATAATTTCAATTTAAATACTATCTTAATAATAAATTGTATTCGTGCCTCACCTGTTACTTCAACTTCCTACTAATTGTATTTAAAAAAAATGACATTCCGAAACATGAAACCTAACTGTGCTTGTTCTAATTACAAACTAAATGTAAAAAAAACATCTGCCAAACCGGACACGATATGTATTAGAACCACGACAACGTTAGGTGCAAATTAATGAATTATAATTATGATGTTTTTATTAATACAGCTGGAATAAAAGTAGTGCACGCAATGTGCATTGCTAGTTTTGCTACCGGTCACGATGTAAACCTTTGATTCGGTGCTCGTCGAAAAAGGTTCAACATAAAAAAGTTGTCTATGGAATGAAATTGAATAGAATTCCATATTTAAATATTCGTCAGCTGTTTGTCGGGGCTACGATCGGTTGATTCCGATTACGACCGGAGATAGCCGAGCCGACACGAATGAAATTGCGCAAAATAATGGCGGTGCGCTCTTCTTGCCGTATTCCAGCTGTTACGTTTTTTGCGTTTGAAAATTTTGTTCAATGTACACAAAAAAAAACATGTTTTGCATATTTACACAAAAAGAATACAAAATTAGATTAGCAAGTTAGATAGAAGGAAGGGCTATTTTTTAACTCGATTTGCAATCTCGAAAGTTTAACAAAGTATAAATTTGGTAAATAGAATGAATTGTGTACATATAACTGCTGAATTCTGGTTTGAATTGAGGCGTGCTTTGTAAATATACGAGTTTGATTGTATACGCGGACGCGCAGGACCGCGACGACTTGTGTGTACTAATGCAAAATTCGCCGAAATCGCCGTCTGATCAGTAATTGTAACATCCTTTTAATTGGCCCGCATATTGGATCCAACTCGGCCATTGTTTGACAATGACTGCAATCGAAACAAACGTTTCATCCAATTATCGCAATTAAATGCAACAACTCAAATATTTAAACGCCAAAAATGTTGTATTAAAATATCTAAATGTATACAACGTAATATGTTTTGCGATTTGTGATCGCTTCCATTCCAGAAAACGTATCTGATTTATCTATGATAGAAATAACCGTGCGATTTCGGTAAGTGTGTTACCAAATGATTTCCATAGTAGATTCGATTTAATATATTACCATACGTTTTCCATATATACGAGACACACTGGATAGGCTGTTTCTCAGTATTCGACTATGACGTTAAGTAAACGAAATACATCGTACTATTTTGGCCTTAACACTTTTGAAAACAGGGATAGGTCTTAAACCAAATTATATTAACCATCGCCCGAAATGTTACGGAATTTAAAACTTATTGAATCATTTCTTTCGATATACGTTAAAATTATAAGAGTTACTAATCCTGATTATCGAATAAAAGAAATTTAGAAATCTTCCTTTCTGTATTGTGTTGCCTGCCCGTTGTACTTCTACAAAGTAATTGCTAAGAGCGCCAAACAATTCTACTACATGAGCTTAAAGAATCTGAATCGACTGTCCTGAACAGTAATCACTAGTGCCTCAACAATACCGCTTGTTAAAACAAACGCACAGAAACCCTAATCTCCCTTTCATCTCACAGACAAAGAAGAAGAGGAAGCGATGTGGCGAGTGCATAGGATGCCAGCGCAAAGACAACTGCGGAGACTGCGCGCCATGTCGCAACGACAAGTCGCACCAGATATGCAAGCAGCGCCGGTGCGAGAAACTCACCGAGAAGAAGGTAAGTGCAGAAATAGACAGACTTACATTACTTGCAATAAATTAGTGTATACTTAACAAAGAGAGTTTAGATGGACTGGACGTTATCAATCTCACTGATTTAGTACAAGGGGGGTACAATGATACGATGAATAACATGCAACACCTTTCAAGAAAATTTAATCGTTCAAAAGTCAATATGAATTAGACAATAGAAGTAGACTTCTACACGTGGAATCGCGCGGTACATCGAATTTGGGTTTTCGTAGTAGCCTCCCTGGATAGAGTCAATTGCACGTCGTCGATAAGCAAGATTTCTCAGTCATCTCAATCCAGCTGGTCTTAAATCTACTAAATTTTTTCACTAAGACCTTTCAAAGAGATTCCACGTTAACTGAAGCGAGGTATTCATACAAGAACATCTTTGCTCCAGTGGTTATCCAATGTGCAGGTTATATGAATTCCACTTTAAGTTCTACATAGATATAACTAAGGGTTATCCGTAATACATGGATGAGTTTTTAAATACATTTATGTATATTAATTATATACAAAAGTTGTAGTCGCTATATGTCACTATACCTAGTATATCGCAGGGCAGAGGCTACATACAATTGGTAGCTATGGAAATATTTACGAAAGGTCTAAGTACAACAAAGGAAATAGGGTTATAATACTGATGTTAACAAAACAAACTCATCCAGTTTTATAACAAAATGTCAAAAAAATGGAAAGTTATATTGTAAACAAAATTATCGGGTGCTGAGGAAACCACGCAAGTAATTAGTGAAGAAAATTGTGTTAATAATGTGCTTAATCGCCTTTTAATAGGTTTATAACTTAAGTAATGCTTGTTTTTACAACTTTTATATTTCGATTATTATAACCTTGAAATTTATTTCATGGGATTTGCTTTTCAAAGTTTACTCGGGGGATTCAATAGTATCTTTGTGTTAATATTTAATTAGTGTGGACATTACTTTCAATGGTAAGTGCCTGACGATTTGAAGATTAAATACGTGCTTTAACATAGCAACAAATTGGCCTAGGAAGAAATATATACATGTATTCTCAATTCCAATTGCCGTAAATGTACAATAAAATGGTAATAAACTTGACCATGATTTTTTTCACATCATTCGAATATTTAAAATGTGTCACAATTCAGACGCCATGATTTAAACATTAACTGAATTCATGAAAAAAATTTACGCTATACACGTTTTCTAATCTTCGATACACTACAACCATTTATTCCATGGTGTGTTTAGACACTTCCCCATTCCGTCGCCATCTTGTTATCCCACTCTTAGGATTAAATAACGGTGCGCAGTATAGTAATCAATTAAGTTATTGCTAAAAATAAAGTATTGGTTCGTTGTATCGTATATTATCTTATTCACTTTCAAATAGAATTTTTGTATTTTTTACGAAAACTAAATATTTTCCTACAGTTTAACGGATCTGTTTGAATATTTTGTTAATAACATAACTTCTAATAAAAACACAACAGGAATCTTTATAATTAATCTATAACAATATACAAACCCCATATATTATTTCAACACGCAATGATTTCAAACAAAACAGGCTGCTAATTGCATAATATGTGAGCCAGTACAAAAAAAATACATTCCAAATTGGAAAATAAAACGCAAACACAAGTTATTACCATAAAATAACAATAAAAAAACATAACAGCAAAATTAATAGCCCGTGAAAAGATCGTTCGCGCTCTTCTTCCATTATTTCTGTTCTATAAATACATGTTATATACGTCAGATGCGATAAACTAACAGCGATGTGTCGCCTCGTTTGTACATCTACATTTTCTCATGGTACATAAGTATAAGCATTAATGTTGTTGCTATTTATATTATAATCTAAAATTTCTGCTTCCCATTTTTCTACTGAAGTACATGGCGCCTATTTTTAACATTTCAAATGATTCTGTGATTAATTATGTACATCAACACCGCGCTTATATTATTGTGATATTTGCGTTTACTCATAAGGTTCTTCATTTTATTTTATGTTTAATAGAAACAGATAATTACTTCACTTTTTGTTCTAAAAATATTTTACATTGATAACGTATCATTTACACAACACTGGCGAGCAAATTAATATCCTAACTTCAAAAATACCCACAGAAAAGAAGGCATACTAATTACAAAAAAACTTAGACTTATTGTCCAATATTAAAAGGAGCCTACATTGTTCTCTCCCAATTGTTCCAAAACAATAGATATTTATATTATAAGTATATACAGAGAATACTAACAGGTAGACGAAAAAACTTTATCCGATGTTAGAGTTTCTCTCTCTACTTAATTTACGATTATAAGTTACACGCTACGAAGTTACTTCAGCAAATTAGTTTTAAAAGAAGCATCGTAAACCTCCTGGAGGGCTTGTTCGGTGAGAATTACCTTTATTTAGGGATCATTTTGAATAAGTAGTAAGGTGTCGTTAGGACCCTTGGTGGGTAATGGGAATGCGAATTGGGAGTTAATAAATTAATAGATAGCATATAAGGGTGGATGCTGTAATGTAGTCTAGTGGAAAAATAAAGATAGACGTAAATTAAACCAAACAAATAAGAAAATTAAATCATTACGGGTATATTTCCTTCAGGGAGTGAAGGCATTATAGACTGCCACGTTTGCCTAGGAAAACTTTATGTGACTTCACACTTCATAGAAAAATCACAGATATGCACGATTTTTTCCCGATGTTTTCTTGCTATGTTTTAGTCCCTATATTTAATCTGCAATGTTTTTTGGTTGGGTAGGGTGTAATTATGTTGGGTTTGAAATTCGGTCGTTTTACGTGTTACTATAGGTATACTGGGGCCCTACTATATTCATCCGAAACGAAGTTCGAAACTTCGGATGATCGAAGTTTATATACGATACGAATGTACCTACATATACTTATGGTCGTTATTGACTTATGGTCGTAACCATAGACTTATGGTTACGATGTACGTTATACAAATTCGAACTTTTACAGAGTAGATACATTCGTATTGTATAAAAAACTTCGATCGTCCGAAGTTTCGAACTTCGTTTCGGATGAATATAGTAGGGCCCCAGTATAGTCCGCCACAAACTATTTTATTCTTATACTACGCATAATAAACTATTGCGCAACATTTCAAAAGCATCAGTGATTCATGATTTAAATTATGCATATATTGATTGATTATAACATATCTCATATTCTTCATAATATATTTTGTAAAACTCATAATAATAAATAATAGGCAATTTTGATGTTGCAATATCAAATTATTAAACTGAATGAACATGTCAAAACTCGACACTAATAACGTACCGATGACTCGTCGTTTCTCAGTATTCTGCTAAGAAACTCTTCTAGTCACGAAATATTTCATTCGCAGATTTCAAACACTAATGTAATTTAATAACTTGCTCCGCAACTAAGTTCTCTTGTTTAGTTTGTTTTAGACAAAGGGTTCGTTTAGTTTTCTTTAAATAACATCTCGTTTAATCTAATATTTAGTTCTAATAGGTAGGTAGGGCCTTATTTTTTTTTTTTAAATAAATAATGAATCTATTTAAAAACACAATTCTATCTGTGACTGCGGAAGAAAATAATAGTTTCTTTATTCAAACGCGAATGCAACTAATCACAGAATTTCAAAAATGGAACACATGCTTTTAGGCCAGTCTTGTCTCGTGCCATACGAAGTATTGTAAAAAAAGTTTGTATATACGTTGCATTAAAGAAGAATTGATATTTTTTCGATTCCTTAAACTTTTATCACCTGTCAAAGGACGTTACTGTCTGCCACTGCTCAATATAGCACTAAAGAAACATTATCAGCAAAGGTCAAAAACCTTTACAATTTCAAATCCATGGAACAATTCAGCTGTCTGCAGTCACCTTTATTTGTTTTTTTTTTTTTATACGATGTTCATATGTCGCCCATATTATCTCCGGTGCGCACGAGCCAACGTGGTCGGCAGATGTTCGGTAGTTCTCGGCTGCAATCGGGCTCGGCGCGCCTCTATCGACCCCATATCTGATTGTGCCTATTGTTAAGTAAAAGGTGTTACTTTTTTTCACTACAATCGATTTCTTATCTGCAACGATTTTCGGTTGAGTTACAGGCTATAATTTTAGTAGTGAAAATAATGGTTTTAGTTAACAATATATTTAGGTGTTTGTTTAGTCCTTATTTACTCTATTATGCTGTCAGCTTTATAATTTAATCGTAGATATATTTCTTTGTGCAGATATACATAGTTATTACTACTTTTTATACTTTCATACTTTAAGATTGTTGACTATAGCGCCGAGGTGCAGATACACTTTTTAAAAATATTCTGTCCTCTATCTTCATCAGGAATAATCTAGGATTCTAAGGATTTAGTTTTTCCAAATCGGTCCTGTAGTTTCAGAGCCTATTCAATGCAAACAAACAAATCTTTCCTCTTTATAATATTAATATACATTTTGTCAAACTTTTATGTTTCATAAAAGTGATTTAGGATTACTTTGGACCTGGCCTAGAACAAATATTAAAATAATAATAATTGAACTATCTCATAAATAGCAGTGATTGGCACACATGTTCTATCGCAATATAATTTTGTCAATTCGCCATACGGTAACACAATTATTCAGCAATGTGTTCACGTGTATAAATATTTCTTTATGTGTCACCTCTTTTGTCTATGACATGCTGATTCCGATTTAAATATAAACGCTTATTTAAAGATCACTCGTCCTCGGAAACGTACAACTGATATTTCTAGATTCTAGAAAGATCGAAATATATTCTGATGTTATTACATACTTCAGATATATTTTACCTTTTTATTGTTTTATAACCTAATTGATTGACTACAAAGATCGGACAAGAATAAAACTACCTTGGAGTTCAGTCTCTTTTCAATAATGTGGTTAACATGACTAACAATGTAAATGACAAATATGTGTCCAGTAACTTAAAATTATTTATATAATGGTATAAAGTATAAACAAGGTTTTTAAGTGCAAGTTAATTTCTCATGTAAACCGAAATCAAAGTAAACGATCAAACGTTACATTGGCAGCAAATAAATCCAGCATGATTATACGTTTGTACGTAATAGTGAGCCATTGGAACAATGGTGTCTGAAGCAAAATTATGGGTTTTAATAGCTCCCGCCCGGTTGATCCTTGGATTGTAGGAATATTTTATGGGACCATTACAGCCTATTGTTTATGTCGGCCATTGAAAAATTAAGGGGATTAGGTCTCAAAACGCCTAGGGTATCTATGCAAATCTGTGGTGATTTAGGATACCGTGTGTAGAGAGATGAAAATCTGTATGAAAATTGAGATATGTTTATGAATATACATATTTAATAGTTAGCACATTTGATTCCTTTAAACGATTGTTAATACGGAAATTAATTTCCCCTCGCCCAATTCATAAAAAAAAAGAAAATATATTGCCCATTCTAAAATAAACCTTTTCTTATAAATAATAAATTGTGTCGTACGAAAATCTTTATCTTTTAAATCAAATAAACCGACGCTTGGCAACACCGAGCCAAACAACAAAGTCGCCGCCCAAATTGTCTCGGAGAAATAATAATAGTGTTTTCCTTTTGAATTTTCACAAACAATCCTGCAATAAACATTACCAACTAACTTGCCAATAAATCTCCGGCCGTTTTTATCGTACATTTTAATGGCTTTTTTTTGTTTTGCCCAACATACATTTAGTTTAATCGACATTTTTTTGTCGCTGAATTAATAGCGAATGACGCCATCTTGAAATTAAAATGAATTTATTATTTTAGTCTGCGAGTTTTATTTTTATCTTCAGAATATCGAATAGCTTGCTTAATAATAATAATAATAATATCTTTATTGCTTTACAATAACAAATTTACAATTGATTGACACCCTGACTCCTGAACTAGGATACCCTGTATGACAGGAGTCAGTCTCTTTCGTGTATTACAGTTTTGGTAAATGTTGTTATACATCACAGCAATGTATATGTAAACCTATCAAGTATGCTTAACAAAATTAACACAATAGTTTTATTTAAAAAAAATCTAGGAAAAAAACACGATAAAAATAAAAACTAACATTAAATAAAGTAATACAAAATAAAATGATATTGGGTGCATCGTAAACTGTATGTGTGTGTGTGTGTGTGTATGTGTGTGTGTGTGTGTGTGTGTGTGTGTGTGTGTGTGTGTGTGTGTGTGTGTGTGTGTGTGTGTGTGTGTGTGTGTGTGTGTGTGTGCGTGCGTGCGTGTGTGTGAGTTTGTGTTTGTTTGTGTAGCTAAGTGGGGTTTGGTAATTATGGTAATAAGTATATTTAGCAAATATTTTTTGTTATAAGATTCTCACATTCATCATAGTTAAGAGTTTGTAACCACGAATCAATTAGTCTCCTAAGTTTATGCACGTTAACTTCACTCAAATTGGTCACTCGTTTTGAAAGGACATTATACAATCGAGGAGCTTGGTAAGAATAATGTTTCATCGCAAAAGTTGTTCTGCATATTGGCAATGGGCATTTAGTGATCCTTCTGGTGTGCTGAACACTAGGGAAAGGCAATATCGATTTGTGATAGCGTTTAATACAATGGTAGATGTAACACTTTCTAACGCTCAGAATTTTAGCTTGTTCATAAACAGATACTGTAGGATGACGGTATGGAAGAGATAAGGCCGTTTTAAGTATAGCTCTCTGTGCACGCTCAAGCTCTATAAGAATTGTTTTCGAAGCTCCACCCCAGGAGCAAATACAATAATTAATAAGGCAGTGACAGAGAGCGTTGTAGGTCTGTATTAGCAGATATTTGTTGCCTAGGCTCCTTAAGTTTTTGAATATAACAATAAGCCTTCTTAAGCGTTTTGTAATGGTAAAAATGTGGGATTTCCAATTAAGTTTTTCGTCTAGCGTTAGTCCTAGGTATTTAAGTTCTCTTGCCCTTTCCAACTCAGAACAGGTGCAGTCATTGGCGATATTATCTTTGTTGCATGGATAGGTATGTATAATCAAGTTATATGCCTGTGGAGGTTTTGTGGATGCGGTTTTGTGGAAACAAATGTATTTGGTTTTGGATACATTGAGTGTCAAGAGATTATCCTCCAACCATTTAGTGATTAAGGACAATCCCTCTTCAGCCAGTTGTTTTACAGTATCCCAAGATGTGCTGTGAACAAGAACCACAGTATCGTCGGCAAACATTAATAGGTCCGCTTGGGAAATATTTATTTTACATAACTCATTAATATAAATGAGAAAAAGAGTGGGACCTAAGGTACTACCCTGCGGGACACCATATTGACATTCTGCCGAATCACTTAGAAATTTACCCAATTTTGTCTTCTGTGTCCTACCTGTTAAATAATCACTAAACCACGAAAGTGTTGTACCTCTGATACCTATACATTGTAGCCTTGCTATTAACACCGGGATAGAAACTGTGTCAAATGCCTTCTGCAGATCCAGAAAAATGCCTGCACATTTCAAGCCTTTATCCAGGTAGGACACAATCTTGGAGGTCAAAAGTGTTACAGCATCATCAGTTGAACGTTGTGCTCTAAAGCCAAACTGGTTGTTGGCCAATATTTTATTGGTCTCAAGATAATGTTTCAATCTTTTATTAACTAGTTTTTCAATGATTTTAGACATTATTGTCAAAAGAGATATAGGTCTATAATTTGAGGGTAGTGCTTTGTCGCCCGCCTTATATATTGGTATGACCACCGCTTTTTTACAATGAGCAGGGAATTTTCCGGAACCAAAACTTAGGTTGCACCAATATGAAATGGGTTTACAGAGGAATGTTGCATTTGTCTTGAAGATTGTTGATGTTAAATTATCCCATCCAGGAGCACTTGAAGATTTAAGCGAACTCAAAGTGGTCTTTACTTCCTGAGAATCTGTCAGAAATAAAGACATAGAGCAAGTAGGGCCAATTTTACTTCCGATCTGTTTACTAAGGAGTGCTTCAGATGTGCTGAGTTTGGCAAGGGTATAATCAGCCAAAGATTTACCAACGGTAGTAAAGTAGCCGTTAACACTATTAAGGGATGCTACGGGAGTATCGCATATGGTCATTAAATCTGTTATATTGTCTCGGGTGGTGTTTAAATTGCAATATTCTTTTATTATTTTCCATGTTCCCGCTAAATTCCCTTTGTTTTTAATTAGTTGTTTTTGATAATATTCTGTCTTTAATAGTTTAATTAAGTTATTGCAACAATTTCTATATTTTTTATACATAAACCTTTGCTCTTTATCCTCAGGTGCCCCACGTAGTTTTTTATGCATTTTATCTCTTTTTCTTATACTATTCATGACTCCTTTGGTTATCCACGGTTTTAATTTCCTGTTTCTGTTTGTAATTTTTATAGTTTTACTGTTGGACCTAACTATATCCTGTAGCGCGTTAACTATAAAGTCAGTCGCAGTGTCTACATCCTTAATAATATATAATTGATCCCATTTCATATTACTTATTGCCTCAGAGACTTTAACATAATCCACAATTGTTTTACCGAAGCAGGTTTTAGCCTTTTTTATCATAGTGTTGTCAATATGTATCAGTACTGGCGAATGGTCGGTTAACTCGTCAAATACAATTGCTGTAACGAATTGCGCTGATTTCACCATGAAATGGTCGAGACAAGTTTTATCTCTCGTTGGCAAATTGACGCATTGGCGCAGACCATGTGTAGCTAACATTGTAATATATTCAGCTGAATGGCCATTAATATTTGCGGGCATAATGTCAAGATTGAGATCACCGGTAAGGATAATAGTGCTGTGTTTTATACTAGTTAATATGTCATTTAACGATAGTAAGTAATTAGTTGGATTATTAAAACTTGGTGGTCTGTACGTGCAGATAATTGAAATTTGAGGCGCCAGATTAAGCAATAAACAATTACCGTCCTTACAGGGCGGTTCTGATGCAGATATATTTATATTGTTTCTCACAAATGCTACCACTCCGTCATTTTGATTTAGCAATTTATTAGTTCTATACTGCGTATAGCCATCTAATTTAGGTATAATACTATGATCGCTCAACCAACATTCAGTCAGAACTATAACATCAACAGGTAAATTAAGCTGAGTAATAAATATGAGAAAAGAGTCGAAATTTTTATTTATGCTACGGATATTAACATTTAGAACAAAAATAGATTTATTATTAAGGGCTTCATAGGTTATCACTTCGCAGGTTATTGAAGGATCAGTAATTTTAACGCACATTGAATTTATTGTTGCATTCTCAATTTCATTTATAAGTTCTGAATTTGTCAGATTAACGATGTAAAATGATTAAAATAAGACTAAGCCTCCGGTTCCCAAATGAATTATATGATAGTAAAAAAATATAAAAACAATAATATAAAGAACTCAAATAAGGAAACCATGCAATACAAACACTTATAATTATATCGAGGTTTACCGAGCCTTTATGTTTAAAAGAAAAATATAAATATTTATTATAAAGGAGCATAAACCCATAATTACTTATAGTATAACTGGTGAATATATTGTGTGTCCGTCTTGAATGTGTAAATGTAATAAATAAATGCATTTTTGTATTGAAAATTAAATTGTAAACTGTGTGAGCTTTGTTTACTTTGCAAACCCATAAAAAAATTCTACGTAATACGACAAAAAATAACGTACGGATAATTATGTGAACATAAGTTTTATTATAGCTACCTGCTATTACTAGTCACTTGTCTTCTAGTTGACGGAGTTCCATTTCAGATCCAACACGTATCAAGTTTTCACCTTCTCTCTTTCTTAAATGTATCTTTCCGAAAGATACCCAGCAAAATTTATAATCATTTCGAGTAGCAAAGTCTCGGCACAAATAAAATAAACGTTTCGCTTTCGGTGACAAGTTTTCAGATATGTATATAGGAATTTTTTCGCTACAATTCTGTAGATGGCTCGTGTTTAATTTATTTTCTTTGTTTTCACTATTAAACAATTTCAGTTTTGTGAGTATTTTTTCCTTTACCATGGCGGAACATAAGTCAACTATTATTATTTGCTTTGAATATTTTGACTTAATCCTGAATACGTCTCGTATATCTGATGCTTGGATTGGAGCTTGTATAACTTTTGTGATTTCACTTATTAGATTAAGCAAATCTGATTTCGTCTCATTATCCTTCTTTGGTATGTTTCGAAATTCCAGACTGGCGTTACGCTGCTGTCGCTCTAATAGTTCGATTTTGTCTTCCAGGCTTTTTATATGAATACGATCTTGAATTTTCTCATCTTCCAATCTTGAGATATGCTTGAGCAATTCGTCGTACTTGGCTCCCATAAATTCAACACTATTTTGAAGTTGTGATGCTTGTTCCTTAATTCCTTCCATAGTCGACTTTAACTCATTAAACATTTCCATGATTTTAGCTTGAAAATTTTCGACTTCAATAGGTTCCTTTACGCACTTTCTACGTTTAGAACGTTGCGTAATTGGTTCATGTGAGGACGCAGATTCCTTCTCAGCTGAGTGGCAGATATTTGGATCGGAAAGGCTCACTGCTTTGCCAGCACCAGCATTAGAATTTGTTGGAGTTGCCGGCGGAGTTCTTTTTAATGGCATTGTAGTAACGTAGTTTCACAGTAGTGTCAATTACTTACATATACAGCTGATGCGGTCTTCACTATATCGTAGGTAATCTCAAGCGTAAGTCTCTATGCGCAAGGTTGATTATCAAATAGCACTAGGTTAATGCGTGAGTGAAAGCGAGATAAAGAATCGCACCTGTCTCTTTATACTTGCGGGGGTGAGACGGGCTCCGCGGATGCCCTAAGTGCAGCTCGGCCAGTTGTGTTAGAGCCAAATAATATTCTATTATAAGAATATAGAGTATGAATTCAAATAATGCCAATTTATTAAATTATTTAAAAATTCAACAACACGACAACTCTGTGGCACGACTCGGACGATAAATCACAACTTAGTAATAACTTTCTAAGTTGTGATTTATGGAGTATTTGTGTACATATAAAGACATTTTCCAGTGTAAATGTTGAACAACTGCAAGTTATGTTTCGTATTGACCTTTCTTTTTGGCTTGTCGTATATCAATGACCTTTTATTGTTTTTATTAATGTAAATGTTTGTTACATTGTACTAATGGATTTCTGTGATTTATAATATGTGCAGTAAACACTTAAATAAGATTAGATTCATTTTGCAAGCAGTTTGATTTTATAAAATGTCTTACTAACTAAGTTTTGCAACAGTAAACGTTTTTTTTTACTTTTAAAGTAACTTTAATTTCTTTACATTGTACTGTATAAAAAAAAACAAAATGATCGAGTCCCATATCGACTACCGGCACAATAAATCGACTTCGAATTTTAAACACGTGAGTCCACCCACGAATCGGACCGATTATAACGGTCGGGGAGTTTACACTTTTGATTTTTTTCGTACGTGTTTTTTTTTTTCACCCGGCACGCGCCGCACCGGTGATTCATGGGCTCTTGGCCGGCAGATGTTGGCTTTTTGTACCATCAGCTGATGTAACGGGCAACATCGACTTAATGATGCATCCTGCAACAATCGACTATTCGACTCGATTGCGTAATCGTCATTTTAATTGCACATTCTTTTAGTGTCGTTGATGTGAATGGAATGTGAATGAAGTTCATTTATGAAAAAATCATCTTTGTTTAACTGAATAGTTTTTGAATAGTATTCGCGGTGTAAGAATGTTTGAGTATTGTTTTAAACTTTTTGTTTAGAATTTTAAAAAAAATATCATGCTAACATTTTTTTTAATATATAATACATAGAAAGTGCCGCATCATTAAAAGCTAAACTTGGTTGAGCGCACTATAACTCAGACGCAACCATAGAGACTAATGCGTATGTGTGTATTATAAAAATACGTGTATTAGTTATTTTAACTAAAGGTTTCAAAGCAAAATGAATGTGAAAATAAAGCTTTGTCTCCAATGTTTGTGTCGCTTTATCTAAACAACCGCTACGTTGCGAGTTTCCTAAACATCGGCAAACGCACACATGTTTTTATTTTTTAAAGAGGAATTTTATATGCAATGAAAGGATTTTCATTTATTCTACTCAGGGAGAAATATCTAAGTTTACTTTAACAAAAACACGGGGATTAAATCTCAATAAGATAGACCATTACAAATTTTAGGCAAAGAACCAAACTATGGACCAAAACTTGGTTATGCATAAAATTTTATAAGCATCTGAGTTCAACCTTTGCTCTTAACTTACAAGATATCCTAATATGAAATTACAACTTCAAATAGATTTAATGTTACATACTTAACTATGGTATAAAGTTACCACATTTAACCGTTACAGACCAACTTTGAGAAATAATTTGACATTCGAGGTCCCATTGTACAGTAATGGCATTAAGTTGTGAATTAAATCTTTTCGTTACAGTATTAAATAGAGGCCAACCGGTTACACCATCTGCATAACACAACCCTAATTTTATATGCATGTAGCGTCCATACTTTATAAATATTATTTTAATTCTATCCGAATACTGTATTTTAAAAAAAGAATAGAGTTTACAGGACTGGCCAGTATGTTTTATTTTTCTAAAATATTTTTTATTTATTTTTATGGTATACAACTTTTTCGGTATACTTTTTTGAAATACGAGTACATAGATCGTAAAGTTTTCAAATCAAATTTCGATTAAAAGTGTCATAATATTTTTTATTTAGTCCAATAATTTTAAATATTCATTACGTTCTATTATATCAAAACATTTTCTACATTCTAAGTGAAAAATATTTTTTATTTACCCAACTCTAGATAGAACTTTACATTTATATCTCTAAGAAAATAATCTCTTAAGAAGCGCCCCACGAACAAATGTAGTTGAACAACATAGAACGTCAGAAAACCCTAGTAGCGTGCAACAAATCAATATTTTTTCCCAGTGAAGACTACCCCAATGCACGCAACTAATTCATACGCCTAGAGGCCGGTATAAATAACTCTATGTAAGACCTCCTTACAACGAAACAGGTACGCACACACGCGCAGCTCTCCACCAATCACAGAGCGTTGTGATGTGCGTACACGGGCGTGTGCGTGAGGGGTGAGCCATGCACCCTTGCCACGCACTAAACATGAAACTAGATGCATTTTATTATTACTATTAAAATCAGGATTTTGCTCATATCTGACGTATATCCAGTTATTTATAGGTTTTGTAATTGGAATTTGTTAGATTAAAAAAATATTAAAATTGTAAAATTCGATTTTTAAAATTATATTAATATAGACATTTAGCTTGTATTACATCAATGTATACTTATATATTAAACAAGATGTATAAGTTTAAGAATAGCAAGACTTAAATTCTATACCAAAATTCTTTAAACATTAATGAGCCTGCTTTATACTTTAAATTTGCATTAACTCTTGTCTCCTATTTTCATTATAGAACATCAAAAAATATTTCTATTAAAACTTTTCTTACCGGCCAGTGATATTTAAAAAAATATTAAGATTCCAAAACCACATTATATTTGTAGCCAACATTAGAGCGCGGCGTAATGACGTGCGTTGCGTTGCTCGGTGCGAGGGTGCGTTCAGAAGCAATGCGGTGAAATCGCGCGTGGCCACGCATACGGCCTGCCGCGGGCTCGGGCCCCTGCCCGCTTTAACTTAACACGTCGCACCGGCGACACTTCAAGTGCTTTCAGCGCATTAGAGGAAAATGTTTTTTTTTAATGCGGTCAAGCCATGGCGCAGTTATGTGTCACGGTTAGACTGCCTTGATAATTATAGAAATTAAAATGCAACATAGTGTTTAATTACGCATTTTTATGGAATACTTGTGAGGTTGTCCTTACTTATTGTTACGATATTTCCTCTAGTACGTGGCAAAGCGTATGCATAACAAAAGCCCATATGAATGATTACTAATACATCTTTCATCGTCAGAAATAGAACTCTAATATTTCACTGCAATTACTAACGCTTGTTTAACCCACATAAAACCGTGTTAGTCTCGCTTTACTTGAGCTTTAAAACCTATTTACACAGTTCAGTACATAAAGTCAAGTTATAGGTACTAATCTATAATTTCTATGTGTATTTACGTACGCACCACCTAAGCGTTCTAGGCACACTAGTTCATACAGTTCATTAGAGACTTCCCCACTGACACGCGTCGGTGCCGTGCAGCGTGAAAGCACCCCCGCCCCCCTAACACACCCCGCGTCCAACCCCCTACGTTAGAGAGATCTAATTCTGCACGCTCTGCCATACGTGAATACGCAACGCAAACTCCAACTTTATTTCTTTTCATGTTCTAATTTTGATTTTAAACATGGAATTTTGAAAATACAATCCATATTTTCGACCAGTGCTCTCCAGCCAGTAAATTTAAAGTAAAAAATTAAGTTTTTATTAAAATTTTAATCAAAATAGTACATTTTTAATGTAACTAGATTTAAAAAAAACAACACGACAAAATGTCAAGCTATTTCCGTTATCCCCTCCTGGCATCAATTAAATCCAATATTTTCCGCTCTGATTCCCTTCTCTAAATTATCATAATGGCGTAAACACTACGCATAATTCATAGAAACGGGAGTTTTTCCTCGTTTGTGCGTGTGTTTGTATGTGAGGGTGTACATGGCGGTAAGTGCTCCGCCCCCGCTGTAGGGCAGGCCACCTGCACGCGTAACCTACAAATCTCACTCTTGCCGACCCCGCGTGCTCTGTTTATGTGGAACACTATGTACATTCGCAACCTCTTTGGAGGATTAATTAAAAAACCTTAGCTATTTTGATTTCCGAACGAACTGATGACAGGGCTTGAGATATTCCGTCACGCCTCAAAGTTAACGATAAACGTTCGATTTATAAAACTTAATCTAATTTAAAATAATACCCGCCATCAAAAACAAAAACTGAACTAAAATAATACCCTGGTTGGTTTGATTTTCAATTTTAATTAGTGTTGGTATTTTGTAATTGTTATGCACATATGCATTTTTTCCAAAACAAATAATGTATTGATACAAAAAACATACACACACATCATTAAATCATTAGGTAGTACCTAATAATTTAATAATGATTATAGAAATTATTTTTGTAAAGTTAACAATTCAGAAATTTCGATGTTAGATTAATGAAATAAATTGATATGGGTATAATAAAATTATGTGCTATTTTATTTATATTTTAATTAATATAATGAATAGTAAAATTGCCCGTTGATACACATAAAACAAGATAAAGATAAATTTATAGGTTAGGCAAAAATAGATTTATTCTTGCGTCATCTTAATTACTAATAACCAACACAAAATATCCTGAAACACTAATTACTAGTTAGAAAATGAACCTCTTATGTGCTAGCAATACATCGTAACCGGCGATTAAGTTAGCATTAGAGCGGCTTTGTCGGTTCGTCAATGATTTATTCAGCATGGCACAGAGTAAAATAGTTTTCTAGCTCACTTATCGCGACCTGCCAGTTTCCCTACATATTTTTCCCGTTTATTTACACACACAAGTGACTCATTGCGCCACTCATTGAACAATCAACGGGAGGCTAACGACCTCGCAGCTTCAAGCCTTCCATACCCTTTCAGGAAGAGCCGATATCCTCTGGCCTCTAAGAGTTCCGCTGCAGTGAGCGATGGTGGGTCAACTTACCCTGGCGAGGGTCTAAGCCAAGTTTATTGTGTGACCTGAGCTCTGATAGGCAAATTGCAGTTTTTTATGCACTAGGGCGGGAGATACAGGGGGTGTAATTGAGGTAAATAGTACGCTTTCAAAGATGGCCGACTGATACAGGGTGATTATGAAATGATAAGTAGGCTTTCGCGCGTTTTATCTTAATTTGTGTAAATAGCGACTCGTTTTGTGACTTGTGCCTTTGCGTTTTTGCTTCCTTTTGCATTTGTGGGTCGTGGTGTTTCTGATAGTAAACAAGGATTTTGTGTGATCGACAAATTTGAAAGGTTAGTGTCTTTATTTCCAAATACTAATTAAAAGACAAATTTTAATAGAAACATTATATTCCAAAGCACTTTATTTCTCTACTCTTTTCGCAAAATTTATATAAAACAGCGGTTTCATTTTAATATGTATATAGTATATAGCGTTAGTAAAGCTCAAAAGTACATTCTTACGTGACTTATTATATTTAACGCGCTTGCTATATTGTAACCAGCTTTCTTTTAAATCGCTAAAACAATATCTATCACAATAATTTGATGGACATTTTACGACGTACTAAATCACCGCGCAACAACCTATAGTCCAATGATGACATAACCTAAAACAGCGCATTGAGAGTAAAATCCAATTACCGCTCTCACGAGTCGGCATCGATTATAATCGGCACATCGATAATCGTAATGACGTGACAACTAGTAACTGGATCCCGGCGGGAACTGTAAACTGTAATTTATGGTTCAGCTCCGGTTTGGTAGCTTCCGCCGCGGCGCCGACACCTCAAACATTGTAACGCTATACGCTGTTTGATTTATGCTTTCTGTTTTTTTAATTTTTTCCAAGGCTTGGGAAACACTTGGCGACAGTGTGTTGGTTATCGGATGTGATTTATGTACTTTTTAATCGATTACAACTATTTTGATTTTTTAAAGATTTTTTTATTAAGAATATAACGTTTTGTTTGGTAGTTTTACTTTACTCTACCTCATAGCAGATCTATTGTAGTATGTATAGTTCATGATTTTATCACCTTTATAGTTACGTAAGGTTATATAAAATTCCTTCTCCTTTTTATTTTACTGTGTTTAGTCATCTAAGGTACGAATTTAAAACAACCTGGATATTCTCGAAGATAGGATTTCGTGACAGTTCTCAATGATTTCCTAAGATTAGATTTATCAAACGAGCTAGGATATATAATATATGATGGTAAATCATCATCGATGTTACTACCAAGACGCTTTGCTGGTCTTTGAACTTAAACTGAGACTGTTTGAAAGCAGTAATAAAGTTAGAAAATTTTAGGCGCCAATCCCAGTGCTAAGTCACATCGTAAATCCTTACTAATATTATAAAGGTGAAAGTTTGTATGTATGGATGTTTGTTTTCTTTCATGAAAAAATGGCTCAACAGATTTTGATGAAATTTGGTATAGTGACAGCTGACACCCTGGATTAACACATAGACTACTTTTTATCCCGAAAAATATAGTGTTCCCGTGGGATGAGTCAGGAAACCAAATATACATATTTTCTACTCTTTCAAATTCGAATAGCTGGCACGGGATAGGAGAGGACAGGATTGAACAGCATTCAATACGGACGGGAAATATAGTCGACGGCACGCGGGAAATATAGTTAGTAGACACGCGAAATAATATGTTCTTGATGTGGATTGGACTCAAAAACTATCTGCACCCGGGCGAAGCCGGGCCCGACAGCTATTTAAAATAATATATTTAAAAGTTGTGATAATACGTCGGCAGGAGTCGCAATGAATTATTGAATGCACGTGACTTCGGGATTTCCAAGCGCGTGGGAATATCCAGAATTAAAATGCAAGGCGGTGGCTAAAGAATTAACATCGAGTGCATATAAAATTATATATATACATTATGCACGCATCTTTATAGTAAACATTTAGATATGCACAACGCACGATACAGCTTAAGAACTTTCAACTAAATTAAAATATTCTAAATTCAAATAGTCTTTCAAAAGACGTTTTAATAGTTGAGAATGCGAGAATGGTGGTGCATTTCTAGAATTCTCTTGACAAAACGAAATGAAATTTCGTTTATTCTCATATACGCAATTAGACACCTTTTATGACAATTTGAACATACTATGTACTTAAACATTAGTTACACAAAGATGTAAAATAAATGTGAGGAGACCCGGCGAAACCAACTCAGTGGGCTTATACTACCACTGATGGGAAGTGTAGTGTAATCTAGGCTAAGCAACAAACTCGGAACAAAACGCACTTGCTTGGTTTGCCACCATTGCAGCAATGGTCAATTTAAAAGCGGATATGAATATCCTACCACCAGTCAGTATTGACATAAAAAGTTCATTTAAGCACTGTCATATTTTCCATACAAAATGTCTGCTGTCCATTCAAGCGCATCCGCGGCTCATAAATAAAACTTCACGTAATAGAAGTACAGCCTCGAACACAATGCGACACACTTCATCAAACTACACGTAGCCGCGTCGTACAAAGCGCGACAGATGGTACCGAACTTTGTTGGGCGGTTGTACCTGCTTTTTTCACATAGGAACAATGTCGGTAATTATTTTATAGAGAGACGTTTGACACGCATCTGTCGGGCATTATCTATAATTTCTCATTATTAACGCTATTAAAATTGTACTTTGCAGTCCAGTGTTAGACAATTGCGCGATGGTTAAATTATTAATATTAAAAAGTTAGTAAAAAGCTATACAATTTAATTTATATAAAATTTTTTGTTTCTCCTAAGTACAAATGTCCAAATATTTTTTTATTAAATATTGCACCGATATTTTGACTTGTTGTTTTATATTTACAACCTAGAATATAATATTTTCTAAATTAAAAAGCAAATATCTAATTTGTAAGTTAGTATTGGTTGTAGAACCCTGAACCTATCAATGTGCATTTTATATCGTTGCGCGCCCGCAAGGAAAGATACACTTTGGTGTCACACAACACGAAATCATGGCAAGAAACTGGAAGTGAAAGTTAAATTCATTACTTTTTCAATAAAATGAGGGTTTAACTATTCCAAATAATGAATAAAAAAAAAAAGGTCTAAAGTATTATAATTTTGTTTAACACACAATACGTCTAGCATCCTATAAACTCTACATGGAAAGAATCCGGTTTCTTAAGGCTTCATAGACTCGATAGAAACATAGATAACTACGCCACGGAATGGCATTGTTAAACTAGGATGGCGTCTTTTCATCACCCTCTATTACCGTCAATACGGTGGACCGAAAATCACTCTTTATCAATAATATAGGTGCACGATATTACCCAGTATTAAGGTCATATACGGACTGACCCAAATCTAGAAAGAATTCCGCGAAAACTGCGTGTACACCTTTTGTGCTTCAGGTTATTATTTATCCTAACAAGGGTAGTTTATAACTGTCAACCATGTCGCGATGACTATAAATGACACATCACATTAAAAAACCGACGATGTACGCATAATAATGAAGGATTTTAAGTAAATCGTACCACAATCCATCATACGAAAACTGGCTTGCATTTATTAATTTTTGACATAAATGTCGGCCATGTTGAAATGGAGCAGCTGTTGCGCGGGGTTCGTTGACCTCTTTTTTATGTACGCCCGGGTACATCCAGGTAGAGGACTTTGTTCCGTGGCGTTTGTGGAACGTTTGAAAAGCTTAATCTCTAATGTTGATATTATTATTGGACCTCTATGGGAACTAAAACTATCACATACGTGGAGTATTATTACATCATTCGATAAATAAAAATCATTATATTACTTGGTAAATGGACGCAAAAAATATATTTGCAGTAAAGGTTACAGTCGGGCCTTGAAATATTTTTCCTTTTTCAGTAATTATACTAAACAAATGCACACTTAAAAATATAAAATAGCATTCCAAACGGCATAATCTGACTTTGTTAATCGTCTCCGCTAATTGGTGTTTAGCAAGTGGGAATGTTGGGTTAATATACTTGTAACACGCAGATACTGGCCACCATAGTAGTCATTCGAATGAGCTTGAATATCTGTATTGAAAACGTTTACTGTAGCTATAAATTCAATTATATTGTACTATCATTGTAAGAATAAAAAGCTTCAACAAAAACTGCTGAGTCTTCTTTTCAGTTTAATATATTTTTGACGATCGCTTTTCGAATGCATGATCGATACAAGTTTTTGCTTAGAATGGGATAACTGTTTATTAACTGACATAAGCATTATATGTAGTATAATAAATTCAACCCATTATAAGGCTGTAGTATCGTTTGATGGTATGGTTTTCCGTTAATAGCATTGCATGACGATCCAAATATCTTAAAGTCCTACTTACAAAAATACTTTGATTTTAGCGTTACACATATGAAGGTTTTCTTCAAATTGTACAAGTAAAATAATCTGCTCGGGATTTAATTTTTTTTTTCATCATCGAACGGCAAGACGGAGCGTATCATTAACCTGATGGTAAGTTATAAGACCGCTTATAGACAGTAGCAAAACCAAACAACACCTTGAATGAAAAAGCAATGCTTGGCATTCCACTGCGCTCGCCATCTTGAGACATAGGGTATTAAGTTTTAATATGTCCAGCAGTCTGGCTACAACGTCCTTTAAACCGGAATGTAACAACTCATTTACACTGCTGTTTGGCACGAGAAATAAACATTGCGGTGGTACCTATCTAGGCCGCTTCTCACATATGAGAAATCTACCAGTGAAATTTGCTTTTTTTGGTTTCCTGATATTGTCAAATACTATCATGAAACGGATATCTCGAAGAAACATTGATGCTCCAATGTCATGTTTTACTCCCTAACCTTTTAAATATATCAGAGTAAAGTTATAAATAATATTCACGTCTATATTATTTCAATATCATAAAACTGATGGCATAGCTTCATGACATTTATCCGAGCTTCAAAGCTTTGCTCTTCGCTTGCAATCACAATAGACAACGGGCATAGAGAATTTCTACATCGAGAAATATAAAACAATCCGAGATTAAAACGAGTTTTCTTTATATACGGTTATGGGATCAGTGTTGTAAAGAATATTTGCAGCTTAGTTCTAGGGGGTTACTCTGTAAAAACGATTCGAACTTTGAATGTCCGGACGCCGTTCGAAAAACTTCACTCATATAACTTCACTTATGTAACCCGCCTATTTTAGATATTTCTAATCGCTGTGATTATTTGAACATTTATTTATCCGGGATAATTATACCATAATTAACTTTATTGTAAACGAATAATATCAAACCTGATCTTATAGGGGTATGCAATTACCGTAGCTTTTCACTTCGGTTGATTTTGGCTCTTTTGTTTCTGTATCAGCCCATATACGTCCCACTGCAGGGCACGGGCCTCCTCTACAATCGACAGTGTGATTGAGAGTCGTTAGGCCATATAGTCCACCACGCTGGCCTAGTGCGGGTTGGTGGACTTACATACTATATACATTTTTATAAATCGCTATGGTATGCAGGTTTCCTCACGATGTTTTCCTTCACCGTTTTAGTGCATGGTGATCGACTATCAATACAAACATGACTCTGAAAAGTCAGAAGTGTGTCCTGGGATTCGAACCTGCGACCACCGTTAACATGTTGGCAGTCTCATCTAGTCCGTTAACCAATAGGCCATCACGCACTTTTGTTTCATTAGTCTTCATCAGTTTCTGCATTATCATGGATTCAACTTGCTTTTAGTTATACTTTAACAAGGATATTATTAATTCAACTGGCATTAATTTGATTCCTTGGACCCGTATGCACTCTTTCGTCCAAATTTGGACTGTAATATAATCACTTTGTTCTACGCTCTTTAAGGGCCAAAGTTATAAAACTTAAAAAATGACTGGTTTCTATTTAATATATGCTAAGCAAAATTTACATGGAGGTATGAAAATACAAAGCTAACCTCTAATTAGATGGCCACAGAATGTATTTGCTCAAATAGTTGTCAATCATCGCGCACAGCATAATATTTGCCCTCAATTATCTTTTTAATATTAAAATTCCGACATTCAAAGCAAAGTCGCGTACAGCTGTAGTGTAATAAGGATTAATTTGCCGTCTCCTGCTCTAATTACTGTTCTGATGAGTTAATTGCGTTTTTGCAAGGAGCCAAGTGCTGTGTATTGTAGTGGTCGGCAAGCAATAGATCAGCAGCGCGCAGCTTGCTCTATTAATCACAATAGAATGTCAGCTTCATGTAAATACTTGTATGGACTGGTTACTTATTGAGGTAAATTATAATGTAAAAATTAAAATGCTTTTAATTTCGCCAATATTAGGTACTGATGAAATATAAATTGTTATTTATGAATGAATGCGTTTTGTTTTGTCTTCTTTTTTGTATTCAATGTTTTAAAAATATTATTTATTTTGAGTCAAAATAAAAAAAAATCTACAGATGGCCTCAATAATATAATCCTGGATTTTTTCCACTCCAAACAAAGAATGAAGCTTCGCTTGTCTCATTTTTTTATTTTGCCAAATTTATTTTTTTCTTCACGTATACGTCAATGTTCCGTGCAAGAATACGGCCTTTCAAACGTCACTCAGAACAATGTTTTATCACTTGCCCGCGCGCACGCGCTATAGGCAGCTGCCGCAGGTAACTATCAGGAAGTACCTAACACAACCATCTTAAAGACTCGCAGCGAAAAGTAAACTCTATACTAAAGCGGTAGAGTGGGAAATGCATTGTGTGTTTTAGACAGATGGCCCGTGTACCATATGCTAGGTTCGTCAGCTGCACGACACGCCGACGACGGATTTATCGCATTGTTCCATTATACGCAATTAATCGCGATAAAGTTGGTAAAGACGCGTTTTTGTCGACGCTGCGTTTGTGCACTCTGCTCTTGGACTTATGTCTTTGATTTTTTATTCGTATTTTTTAAAATTTCGAATCGTCTCATTTAGAAATAAAGGCCGTTATGACTAAAGCTTTTGAAAGTATTGGCGATACTTGTAAAACTGAGTTTTTAAAGATATGACTGGTAGCACTCATGACTCAGTTTCTTATCTTATTTTTACGTGGAATCGAAGCAATATATTTATAAACATGTTTTGATCAATTATGGCTGCCACATGATCAATATATCATATTTTCCTACACTCTTATCTTTTGACGAAAGCATTCAATCGTTTGCACATTTATTTCTTTTTTATCATTAATACTTAGGTATGGTTATGATGTTTAAACAATGTATGTGTTTTGTTCTAGGTAAGTGCCCAGTCCATTTCAGAATCAACATGGAGGACGGCGAACAACAAAAAGGTAAAAATGTAGACATTTGAAAGATATTTCACTGATTTATTTAAGTATATATGACCTTCACAGACGTAATAAACTTTACAACTATTCTGTTCTTAAAACATTAAGTATTGATAGAAACTTTACGATCCACTATGAATTTATTACACCTTTTACTTCGTTATACGATGGAAAATTGTGCGCGCGTAAAATGTTTACAGTTCTTATTTTATTTAAGAACTGCAAGCTGATTCAATATTTACAAGGAATGCAATCAACGCGATTCGAAAATCGAACAGGAAAGTGCTAAAGAAGTAAAAAGTTTAACATGCTCGCAACCTCTTTGAAATCGAACTGGCCACAACAACCAAAGTTAGAATAAAAATATATCGCAGTTCTAACATTCAAATAATCAAATGCGGAATGAATTAAATATCCTCCTTTTTTTTGTAACTTAAAACGGCAATATCACACGGTCACTCTCACACCAAGCGTGCGATACATAAGTCCTACCTCTAATGAACATAGTCGTATCTAAACGGACCTCTAGTTGAAAGGTTGAATGAGTCACCGCGGGGCGGAGGGAGGGTCGGAAGAGGCGGTGGAAAACGATCGGGGCGAAAATGCGACGTTGCATTTTTCTCCTCGTCCCGTTTACACGCATAGAGTTTCGTTGCCGTCTTTTTTAATTACGACGCCGAGTCGATTTTCTTTTCGCTATAATTAGTTCTTTTTATGGTGCGAATGTTAATTTGCCAATATGGAATACTGCTTTGTCGCTTTTGTTGAGTGGATCGGTATCGATTTAGGCTTTGTTTTAAGATTTATTATTTGTTCATCTAAGCAGTATATCTCGTTAATGCTTATTAATAGACGATTTGCAATTTGAAATTGATTGGGTCGTATAATGGTTTCGTAGATTTACGCAAATAAAACTGAAATAAAATAAATAGTTCGCCCCGCAAACACGAAAGCTGGAAATTAATCGAAACGTCGGGCTGTTAAAAAATGAAAAACTTAAACCAAATCCGCGATAAAAGCCGTAAAATAATAGATTTATTTCAATTGATAGAGTCGATTTTGGTCACTTTTATCAAGGCTTGTTTTAGTCATTCTGGCCATAATGTCCAACGACTATATCATAATAAGTCTTAAAGTATAGTTATAGCTGTCAATATATGTCAATTTATAATTGTTACTTTAGATTTACAATTTTAAACCAATTCGATAGACAATCTTACAAATTGAGAATAAAATCTACTTTCCAGTTTTTTTAACCTACGATTCTAATTTTAAACGTTCTCACACACCCCTTTTAATTAAACAAACACCAAATTCAAACGTTTTGCAATACGTGAAATTCCTCCACCAGGAATTTAATAAGCGCATCTCCCAAAACGACTATAAATCCGAGTTGCCGTGACGTTTTTTTATCACCAGGTGCACCGTCCGCGCATTAAATTAGCAAATAATTTATCAGCCATTGTGCATCGGTACAGCTTTGTTGCGCAAGATACACGCAGACTAACAAAGAAATATCTGCCTTTATATCGCCTTTAAACATTTTTTGTGGCCCAACAATAAGATTCGGTCTAAGCTGTCAAATGACAATTTGGTTGATTATGTGAAATGCACTTTATGAAGTTATTGATAGAGTTGATATTATGTTGTAGGGTGTTGCAGATGCTAGTAAATACAGATTTATGCCGGTTCAATAATTTTCTCACTGCTATAAAGATTTATGTTGGAGTTTTAAATAGGACCAAATTACACGTCTCTAAAACAACTTCTAAAAATAATGTTGGCAAACATAAAAAATATTTTAAAAATATTTTAAGCATGGGAGTACAAAATAAAGTATCGAACATATTTCCATACAATATAAAGAGCGATTCGATATTTTCCTGTAAATTCATATTTATAGAAATAACATCTTATAATACTAAGAATGATGTAAACATGAGCATCTCATGTAAGCGTCTACTTTGCGTAGGTAACTTGTTCGCGGAACTCGTTGATAACAAGGTTATCACAAATAGAAAAATTCAAAAATAGTAGCAAACTCAGATATTTTACTGAGAAATCTCACACTTGTGCTTATGTTCATACACGAGAAAATATATTTTACCGAAGTAATTGCTTCTTAGAATGCGTTAAGTTCTGCTTCTGTAGAGGAAAATAAATTTAGTGTGAATTTATTATCGACTAGCTGTGCCCGCGACTTCGTCCGCGTGGAATTTAACAAAAACTTCATTTTTCTAAAATAAAAAAACTTTTCTACAATAAATATAGCCTAAGTTACTCCTTATTATATCAGCAACCTGACAGTAAAAGTCCCGTCAAAATCAGTCCAGCCATTTCAGAGATTAGCCGGAACAAACAGACAAACAGACAAAAAAATTCTGAGGTAATTTTCGTTATAGGTATCGTGTATATAACGATATGTAGTTGGACATTTTTTTATTTTCACTTTACAAACAGACACTTCAATTTTATTTATATGTATAGATTATTAGCATTTGCTTATTGTCACTGCAAAGCATAGATTATTAGTACATTGAAGCTCAACAAATTTGCTCCACTATGGACATGAGCATTTAAATAAATCTATAATTTCTTAAAATATTCAAAAATCGAACTGTGCATTTTTAGAAAAATAAATTATATTCTTAGTTCCATTTTAAAACATGTCGTATCACTCACAAAGCTTCTCGATAGCAGGAACTATTTTAAACTAGCATGACATTAACATCCAACAAAACTGGCTGGTTGAAAAACAAAGATGATGGGCAGGCAAGCAGGACGGCCCGCGCAAGCCAAGATGGCGGGCGTCCTGTGTCCTGCGTCCTGCATACCGGCCGCGCCGCTTCCGTCCCCGCATCCGTTCGTAACACGACTCCTGCGCAGCCTGCTGCCAATCGATTTGCGACACTTATTTTTAGGTTGAATTGTAATCAAGGATTTGTAACGTTTCCTTGGACAAAATTGCTGTTAAAATGTATACACTATATGGACCATTAATAGCTGTCTCGTGAGATTGTAACAGGCCACATACATAGAAATATAAAAAATAGGTGGCTCGTTTAAAATGTTGAGTAGTTAAAATATAAAAAAGTTTCATGAGCTTGACTCCATCTGTAGCTATAAAGTTAGAACTAAAATATAGGATCTCTATAAAACACGTCTAGATTAAAACATGTTTAAATTCTAGGTATAAACATCAGCCAATAAGAACATAATACCTCCACTGAAATTAAGCCGGATCGAAAATCCTTAAAACAATTATACAATCTGTTGCTCTTTTCTTCAAAGATTTAATTTATCTTACAAATGTACGTAATTAATACATTTATATTAACCACTAAGGAATGAAAGGACTTTGTTACAAGTACTTGAACATTGGAAGTCTCGCTGAGGCGCCATTTGTTCAAAGAAAACTCGGCCGAGTTGGTAATAAATTAAGTTGCTTTAACGTAAAATATTAATTGTCTTCAAAGCTGTTACGGCTTGTAACTTAATGACCACGAATACCGATAACTGAATAGACTTTGTAACGTTGTCGACTGGTTAATTCTAGTGGTACGCAGGTGGTGAATTGTTAGGATTAAAGTTCAGTTGCCGGGTAGGTCAATCCTGTTTAGGTTATTAGATCGCTCTCCAACACGATTAGAAATCAAAGGATATAACTCGAAGACGACGAACTAAAAATCAAATAGTAAAACAAACTGATTATAATGTACTTCTCGTATTCATTTGTATAGCCTAATCACTACATAATATAAAACCAAGTCGCTTTCTCTGTCCCTATGTCTCTATGTCCCTTTGTATGCTTAAATCTTTAAAACTACGCAACGGATTTTGATGCGGTTTTTTTAATAGATAGAGTGATTCAAAAGGAAGGTTTATATGTATAATACGTACATATTATTGTACAGAAATCTATTTGTACCCGGGCGAAGCTGGGCCGGGCCGCTAGTTGAGCATAAATACATAATCTGTAATCCCAAATCACCCATATACTTCTTAAAGTTATTCTGTAGTTTTTAGCTCAATTTTATTTTATTGCAATAAATGGCGATACGAGCATGCCGTTCGCCTGATGGTAAGCGATACGACGTCTAATGAACAGTAGTAATATCAAAAAAACACCTTGAATTACAAAGCAATGTTTTGCATTCCACTGCGCTCGCCATCCTGAGACATAAGATGTTAAGTCTCAAAATGTCCAGTAGTTACTCTGACTACAATGCTCTTCAAACCGAAACACAACACTACTATTTGTCAGGAGAAATATACATTGCGGTGGTATCTACCCAGGCGGCCTCTTACATATGAGGGACCAGTAATTTTCAGTTTACACTACAAAATAATCTTTTTATTGCATTTGAAGCTCTAAATACTCAGTTGTTAGCCGGGAATGCACGTACGATGACCGCTCACATCGTTAACTTAATACTTTAATGGTTATAGCTAAAAAATATATTAGATTCTGACATTTTACAAGGAAGATAGGAATTTAAGTATCAATTTGTAACTGTTTTGTCGTTTGAGATATAAATGAAGCAATAAAAATATTATTGTGCACCAATAGACCAATATATGCCATAGAGCTAGATGACGCAAACCTGTTTTAATGAGACACGTGTGTCGCGTTTGTGGTTCATCCTTTGTAAATGGGTTCCTTTGGGTTTGGGTGTTTATGAGGCCGAAAAGTCTCTCGTAGTTCTGAATAGATTCGCCAACCAACACAAATGAGTCAGTACTAAACAAACAGTATGTTTTAAATAATTAGGCTAAAATACAACACTTTGAGCAAAGTATAAACGAAATAAGGAACAAGACAACAAATCCTAATAAACGTAGTAACAACATTCCGAACTATAAAAGAGTTAAGCTCGATACAATAAAACCTTACATCATAAAATCCCAAGCGTCCTGTAAAAGAGTTGAACATGAACAACAGTAGCAGTTCGATATCGACAACGCAAATCAGAGACCTTGACATTACCTTAATGGATTCACCACAACAAAGATTTGAGGCGCTGAGCGTATGCGATCAGCCGGGGCTCAAACACTGTCGTTTGCCTAATGAGAAACATCTATGCGTATATTGCCAATACAAATGCAAAGTTCTGTATTTTCTAAATCATCGGTAAAGTACGTTTGTGTGTGAAGGAATAAATACCTTGCCACTATTTTTAGTTTTGCAATATTTTTAGAATTATCACAAAGTATCATAATGTTTGAGCTTAAGCGTATGCGTGATTAGTCAGGGCTTAAGGACTGTTGTTTGTGTAATAAGTAACCTGCTTATAATCATGAGTATACTATTGCCAAAAAATATATTACGTATTCTTCCGTCTGGATTTCGAAAGGTTGGCACAATGTGTTTTGTATATTGATGAAATAACCGGACTTGTAACTTGTTAAAAAGTTTTTGGGTTCTCATGTTCGTTTTTGTATAATGACAGAAATAATGAAATGTCACCGTGCGGTCTGGGTGTCGAAACTGGAATTATTTTATTACAACCGCAAATTGCTAAAACCTAATAATTTTCATACGCGTTCCAGAAACATTGGTATTTACTTAGAAACAATAGTAACAATTTCATTAGAAAAAACGACTATTGATAGATTTATAGTAAGAATAGTTTTGAATGTAAAATAATGGAATTTTAAATTAAGTATTTGTCAATTTATGGGTTTGGTGCTTGAAACGTGTTTTGCGTACCAGACTGAATGTTAAACACTTGGAATTATACTTTAACGACTCCTAATATGAAATTATAATGAAAATATCGCGTTTTATACTTAGAATATTTTAAACAATGTACAAAATTGCTGATTCATTGTGTAAACGTGAAGTTTCTGCTTGAGTAAACAAGCTCATTTCAATATCCTAAGAGAGCAGTTGTCCCCACATTTGTCATCGAACATTAGAGTTTTCAATTTAAACATTTCGCGAACGGAATTATAATAAACTGTAAATTGTACGAAAAGTATTCCGCTCGCGTCCCTTTGTGAGTCGATAGTAGTTAGACAGAGACAGTGGCATCTCCCCTCCCGCTCGCACATCGAGGATGACACTTCCGAGAATCGTCTGAGCTTTTGAAGTATTTGAAATGCCCCACACACAGTACCGTTAGTTTACTACACTACGTTTTTTTTTTCTCTCTATGACTCAATTCTTTTGTTATTATCCCCTGTTTGATCTGTGCGAATTTGAAAGAATGAAAGAGTGGCTATTGTTGTCTCTTATTAAGTGAATCTTTATACAATTTTACCTTTAAAATAATTTTCATGTAAAATTATAAATGGCCAGTTTGAATTTAGAACGTTCCTTATTAATTCCCAAAGAGCGTGTCTTAAAATGTGTTTGAGGGCGAACTAGCCTTGCACCCACCCCCGTTGAAATGTCGACGAACGGGGAGGCGCGACGTGCGACGTTGCCAAAACGGAAAGTGAAATTTCGTCACACTCTCCCTCTCATTCACTCACACCACCACAGTCAGGATAGTTCACTCCTCGTGAGGCGCGCGTGTGTGCGTGCAATTCGGCAGACGCGCTGTACTGGTGTGCGTTTGTTTTGATGAATATTATACTAGTTTGTGGTTGTGTGCGTCACACGAATTTGTATGGACGCTGCAATGTACGTAGTACGCTTCCGCGTTCGATCGACTTTCCTAGACGTCGACTTGGGAACGCGACTCTGTTCAATTAAACTTGAAAAATGGAGAAAACTTTTTCAACTATAATTTTTCTTTTTTAATAAATTGTTTTTGTGTTCAGACGTTCTGTGTTTTGACGAGGAGATATCTTAGAGCAATTATTTATTTTCTGCTATCTCTTGTCTTTTGTAAAATATTTATGCGCATTTACGAACAAGATTGCAATATTATATATTTATGAATCGTTTCCACTTTGTAAAATACTTCTATTTGTATCTTATAATCTAGTCTAAAGTATATCCTTTAGAACCAAATATAATTAGTAATGAAAACTCCATAAATGGCTTCGCTTTCGTTGTTTCTCTACTGTTAAAACAAAACACAATGTCATTGTTAATTATAACAGTAGGTACATTTATCAATTTTACCCAGATATTTTCAACATGTTAGCACATTTGAGCATTCCCTTAACAATCCTCTTAAACTTTACTACACCATGACGCCTAAATTACGACGGCTCAGTGTCCCCTCCAAACAGACCCGAAGTACAAGCACATCATATCAAAGGAACCTCTACAAAAAGTGTTTTTATTGTGAAATATTTTATCACGGAGCGCGACGCGTCAGACATTTTCGCAATTCCGCCGCTCGACTCTTGACCTTTTTAATTAACTTGAATCATAGTCTTGATATATTTGCTTTATCTACACTTGAAAATTATTCTGCTTTAAAAACTCTTTGTTGAAGATCTCTTCTTTCTTAGTAACAGGAAAGATAATTATTTATTACTAGAATATTCCTATTAGTATTATTTCCAAGACTTCACAAGCTAAGTAAACCCAGTATCATAAATTACAGATTTACATTAGTATTATTCAAAAACGTTTTCTATAACACTATCTAAATTTATTCAGCGCATTGCTTCCTAAGACAGCTAGGCATAACCTGCAACTGATGACTAATATATATTTTTTTCCTTCCTCTATTTCTATTTTGAACAAAAGTATCCTAGTGAAACGTTTCCAACAAAGCCCTTGAGCAGACGCAGCGGTGCAAAGCTGGCAACCGCTGCACCACGCCTCTGAATAAAGCTGTTAACCTTCACACCATTTGTGTCCGCCCGCGACTTCGCGCGAAAATCCGATAACTTTCGTGCAACCCCACCTCACCCCCGACGCCTCCTGCACACCGACCCCCCTCCACCCTCAGTCTTCACCCCCTCGCCCGCCTTTAATGGCATAAAAAATCAATTTCCCGCCCAAATTACGCCGAGTCGACAAATTGCGAGCGCGTCTAGTCTATAATCGAGTGTTTTTCGGTCTACTGTTCACGATTTTTTCAACGTTAAGCATCTTAGACGCTTATTGTGGAATAAATTCAGCTTGAAATTAAATAAGAGTACCGTTATTTTTGTGGTAGAAACATTGGGATATTTAAGATGGTTTAGAATGTAAAATCGAGTAATTTTCTATGTTTATCTAGATTGTAGACATTTACGAATACATATTTCATGTTACTTACGAAAATAAAATTAATCATTGAGACTAAATAGTTCCATACACACCCATCTTACACTCTTAATAACATTTAAAAAACATACTGTAATTTTAAAACCCACCTATCCCTTCTTTATAAACGCAAAACCGAAACTGATCCCCAACGAAATAATTACCGCGCACTTTGCCGATCAGAACGCACCATTGGATACGAATTTCATTCCACTTAAGTGCCAACGGTTGTAATAGCGCGATGGACGACACCTAGGCACACATCGCACCCGAAATACATGGTATACATAACACACACAGCGAATTTGCATGTGTACTGCAGTGTCCGTGTGACCTTGACGCGAGGGTGAAAGTGCCCCCGTCTCCCCGCCCCGCGCCGCCCCGCGCTTCCACGTGCCTTCCGTGATCTATTTTGGAGGTTTCTAACCTAAACTCTTCCGTGCTGGCCTCTTTGTATCGACTGTGTAATGTTTTTTTTTTGTAAGATGACGTGTTTTCGGCCAGTGATGTGATAAATAAAAAAATAGGTTATGTTTGGTAAATATTAAACTAAACTTTTTCCTTGTAGGATGTTAGAATGGCCTGTGTGCATAAGGATTAATTATAAGTCCTTTTATTTATTATCTTATTATTCAGTATTAATTTCGGTTGGTTCTTAACTGAGGCTTCAAACAAAATGTTTTAGTAATCAGTTATAGATAACATATTTAATAAATACGAATAATTGTAGTCTCAATTTAATTGAGAAGTCAGATTAAAAATTAATATTCATCTCATGCCTAATACAAAGTTGTAGGAGTAAATCTGCTTCTTAAAGCGTATTGTATAATAACATACCTTATAGTTTTATACGGCAATAAATTTTATGTTAGGACTATAAAAACCGCTGACATAAGAAATAAAATCGACTGGAAATTCATGAAGTTGCCTTGTTTTAGTTTCACCAGATAAATTATTTTACGCAGTACATTAATTTTTTCATGTTGCCAAACAAAAAGTGTAGGTAATATAAACTTTTATGGACCTTACAAATTGTGATCAATTTGAGATAGTAAATATTAACAAGATTGTTTAACTTTCAAATTACCAAAATAAAATACATTATTCGAAAGACAAATTGAAATACGAAATTTTTAATACATTTTTGTATATAATGTCTTTAGGAAATCCTTAGAATATCATAGTTTCTTCGGTTTGAGACACAAATTAAGCAATTAAATAAATAAAACTCGTAGTCTGCGGCGTAGTAATGACGAATGAAAATGGAGGCGCTACACAAACGTAGCGGCTACGTAGCCGGCAGCTACGAAACTGCGTCTCGCGTCTATTATACGCTTCCGAGATCGTTTCATGTTCTCGTCTCCCGTTCTTTTATATTACAAAGAAATATATTTTTACGATAAAATACTTGAGTATTTTTGTCGTTATTCATGATACGCGTGGATCCAGATGGCTCAGAAAGTAACATTAGGAGTGTCAATACTTCTTTGTATTAAAGGTAAAAAAGTGTCAGCATTACATTACATTAAATATTTATGCAATCACCCACATCATTTTAAAATATTTTTTTTATTATTTCATTACATTAACTGTGTATTACCGCTACTATAACCTCCACTAATAGGTCAAATATATTAAAAACCCATAAATTTACCTTCCATAAATCAACATACACATAACAAATATCACATGTGTAGGGGACACCCGACAAAAACAAATGTAAATCCGACCTTGAGCATCAGATAGCAGAAGCATTAATCTGGGTGGCAGACGCTCGCCAGACGAAGGGACCAGCCGCGAGGGATACGACGCACTTCGGAAGGTCGCGCCTGTAATCACAGCCATCGAACCGAATATATACGCGGGTTGTACCCATAAAACACAGAAATCAGAAGCCAAAAAGCTATAATAGACCATCTACAGGGTATATCAAGACTGCTACCGAAAACGAAGCCGGGTGGTAGTCTAAGCGACTTCAGACACAATGCAATAGAAAAAGTTGCAAAAAAAAGCGACAATTTTTTTTTTATATATTTTTTTTCTATGACCATATTTGGGTGGTAAATACATTTTTTCCTAAAATAATAGTGTATACCCTTTTATTTATAAATCATCTAAGGTATAAAAGAGTTAAAATTATTATTTTAGCAAAAACTATGGATTTACCACCCAAAAATGACGATATTTAAAAAATCATAAAAAATAATTGTCGCGTTTGTTTGCGAAATTTTTAGTTGCATTGTGTTTGTAGTCACTAAAACTACCACCCCGGCTTCGTTTTCGGTAGCAGTCTTGAGGTACCCAGTATATATTGCTGTATATACCGGTAAAAATACTTAATATACTTTATCTATACAATTGTAGAATCAAAAGGGTTTAAAATACAATTAAAATTTAATTGTAGTACCCAAGATGGTAATATATATATAAAAACAGCCAATGGGTTATGTTGCATGACCAGGTCAAATTGCGTGGAATACACGATAATACGATTATAAAAAAAATAATCTTCATTAAATAAAATTATTTTTGCACTGGAATGATAGGAGTAAGAACATACTTATGTATAATAAGTTGATAGAATGAAAGAAGAATTATATATACATGTAATAGAAAAGGGTAATAACGAAATAAGTAAGCATAAATTAAACATGGCATAAGCCAAAATAAGATCGAAAAAATAACTCCTGAACAAACACTTATATTAAAGTGACGCCTTTAAAATATATTTCATGTACTACAAAGAAGCAGAAAATACAATTTAAATATCAACCAAATTATCCCACATACTAATGAACACACTAGACGAGTTAAAACCTTAAAACTATATTAAACGGTTCTAATCGGCATGAGATCGGCATGAAACTCAACCGATCAGTCCATTGGTAGTCAAAGCCAAGTCTACAATCACCTAAATCCGTAAAGTATCCGTCAATTACCAACACAAGCACATCAAAGCTAAATCACAAGTACTAGACGAGTTAATACGTCAAAACTATATTAAACGGTTCTAATCGGCATGAGATCGACATAAAACTTAACCGTTTAGTCCATTGGTAATCAAAGCCAAACCTACAAAAACAAGCACATACAGGCTAAATCACAAACACTAGACGGGTTAATACGTCAAAACAATGCCGAAGCATCACGATCTGCAGGTGGTCGGCCCGTATCCCGTAATCCCGGTCAGCCCGCGGCTCATGAACACATCCCGCGCGGGACCTGCATTATTCAACCTTTTATTCCGCCACCATGAGCCCGTTTGAAGGCTCACGGTTTAAATATCCCCGGATTTGGATTGAGTTGTGATAAGTTTTGGATGTTATATTTGTGTAAGTTTGTTTTGTTTTGAATTTGAGTACTTATTGAAGTTTGATTTAATTACAACTCCTACTGATACTTAGTAGACTATCCAAAATAGAAATTTTGTTATATTCGCACTACAACAGCGTTTATTTAATTTAGTAATCACGTACAAAAACATTATATTCCATTTCGAAATGCAAAAACATTTAATCGTTTGCACCTTCATAGTTGGGCCAATAACAGCCCCAGAACACTTGACGTTAAAAGTTATCAAAATTCAGGAAAAAAATGTATCTCAATAAAAATGTACCTATGCTTCGTAATAGGTAGGGTAAACGGACAAATTGTCGGCACCTCGCCGCCGACCCGCCCCATTGGTTGTTAGTGAAGAGATAAATGCCGCGCCACGCCGCGCCGCCGTCAATCAGTTGGACGCGAAGACTTTTTCATTGACGAAAACACAGCCCGGAAATGTTCACACATTTTAGGTAATAGTTGGGAATAATTGAAAGTTATTGTAAAAAAAAGTGCAGTGTCCAATTTCATTTAGGAAGATTTTTCTGTACCGTCATTAAATGAACAATAAGTATATGTTGTACAGCTAAGACTGGTGTATTCATTCTGTAAGAAATATATTGAAGGAAGTAATGGCAAAAATGGTGCACAATTACATAGTTATGTAAATTGTAAACCATAGAAGCTACAGCAGAACAAAAAGTGTTCAAAAATGTGATAAAGGCATTTAAAATGCCACCAAAGAGGTCTAATAATCGTCATTGTCTCCAAAAACGATGATAATGCGAATGAGCACTCCAAAAACAATTTTCATACTTGGATTAACAAAAACACGTCTTTCAAAAAGTGTAACAACTTTTTTACGAGACGCTTGTCGCATTATAGCATAGTTAATGCCAGAACTCCTTTCATTTCAGTTTTCATTTACCAAGGAGTGCTTTTAACTATTATTCTCACACTTTTGCTCTTCTCTGAGTACGTTTTATAAACAGAGGTTTTATCGCGACTTGTGTAAATACAGTGCCGCCATCTTTAATCACCGCGGGGTGTTTCGGCGTGCATTTGGGAAATCACTTGCAATATGTCATACGTTACGCTCCTTTGAGAATATAATTTTTGTGGAGCCAGACAATATTTTTCTAATGCTAAACAAAAAGCGGTGTACAAAAGGGAACCAATTTATTAAGGATATTTCATTTGTAACATTTTGTGGAAAACTTCGTCCTTTGTGAATCATTTTGTTTTAAATAAATCGCCAAAATCTATACTAACCATACGTGTGATGTTATATTTCTTATATATTTATTTTTAGTCTTAACTTACATGCTGACTTCTATGCTTCAATGCTCGGTGTCATTACAATGCGTGAGGACGGATTAGTCTCCATACTTATTTTGACGTGAAACCTAACCTATAACCTCACCAGTCAAACTACTAACAAAACACCACACAGTAAATCCAAACCAAAAAGGCGTACCCACATAGAAGCCTACCACAAATGGATATTCGTTTCCAGCCTTCCCACATTAGTGCGGCCTTGGTGTCCAAAAGCGGTGATCTCACCCTGTCGGTTTTATCACTTTGTCTAGACGAGCGAGGGGAATTGATGGATCTCTCTCATTTACATCTCGACAAGAGACTTTTCAATGGATTTCGTTACGCAAAATCTGGTGGTTATTTTTAATGTCTTCATTTTACGGAGCTTTTAAATTCGATGCATCTTGGTTTAGATATCACTGCGATAATTTAATTAATATTCTACAAAAAACTACAGCTTTATGAACTAGAACGTTTAAATCCTAGTTCAATAGAGACTATTCTCCACCTGTATGATGCATCTAATATATTTCTTTTATAATTGTAATTAATCATGAGTTAGCGGTACAAGAAATTTTCCAAAATTTCATCACTTCACCGTTTTCATACACAATGAAAACTAACTTTAACAATGAGAAAAGCGAATGCTATTATGTAGTCAGGAATCCTTAAAACAACCTCCGTTTGGATGAAGCAACAAAGCCTCACAATCCTGACAATTTCACAACTTACGCAATAAATAATTTCATTTTGTTTTCTGAATGAAACATTAGGGTTGATGATGTTTTAAACGCGTATGGGACAATGAATACATTAGTAGAGACAGCAAGGATATATAAAATGGAGCGCAAGACATTTCTTCTATCCCTATTTAGTAATGGAAATTATTGCTATTTCAAATTATCATCACCATTTTGTTATTTTTGACGTCTTATGCTCTATATTTCTCTATATTTCTAATAACCTACTTATTGCTAACTGACCCACACAGAATTTGTAGACAAAAAAAACTGACCATATAATATTATAACCATTTTTCACATGTAAAAATTACACACACAAAATTAACTGTACTGTACTATATCAGCCTATATACGTCCCACTGCAGGGCACGGACCTACTCTGCAATCGAGAGTACGATTGAGAGTGGTAAGGCCATATAGTCCACCACGCTGGCCTAGTGCGGGTTGTCGGACTTAGCATAGATTTTTTTATAAATCGCTATGGTACGCAGGTTTCCTCACGATGTTTTCCTTCACCGTTTTAGTGCTTACTTAACTTAATTATATAACTTGTGTAATGTTGTTGTCGACTTCATTTGCTATTTGTGATTGCTATTGCTATTTATTCCAACACTACCTATTTGTACATTACATTTAAAAGTACGATAAATAATGTCTAGTAGGAGGATAATAGATGTGTTATACAAGGTGGCATGTGATCTTATTACTGTTTCTTATAGAAAATGTATATTTCCTGTATATTCCGCCATGCCTTTTAGGTTCAAGTTTAGCAGTTTAGTCTTTGCACGGATAGGCGATACATAAACGATAAAACTTGGTGCGGGTTAAATATAACTGAGCTATTAGTTCTGGATTTCTGTTACAAATACTCAGCTAAGGGTTTAGTACATAGCCTATCCAAAGGAAGCCATAAAAATATTATTCTTCTTTACCAAAATTCTTGAAAATTGTATTTTATGAAAAAGGAAAAAGGTCCTGTTGAGTCGGGTCTAAAAATACCCTCATACGTTTATTTTTAGCACCCATACATGTAAAAATAAAAGATGTCGTACGAGGAAAACGTTTGGACCCTTGGAGGGCGACCCCAAATAAACCGGTCACAAATACCCGGGTAAGGACACCCGGCGAGGTCAGCGGCGGACCTTGACCTTCGCGTGTGTGTTGTTTGTTTATGTTTTGTTTTTATTTTTTTTACGCCATTACACGCACGACCTTTTGGGAGAACATTTTTCATTCACACGATTCAGGCTAAGCGTGCTAGGGAAAGCTTGGAACACGTGATTTTGATGAGCGAGACAGATGTTCATGTTGTAACTATATTTAGGAGCTGAAATCTCTAGTTCCTGCGCGCCTTAACGATCGCGATGTCGTCGATTCCGGCCGCCTAACCAGCAGATGTCGCATCGGCAAAAAAACTGTTTTACTTTAACGTATTGAGAATGAGCTATCGTCCTGTAATATGACGAAAAGGAAAAATAAGACGCAGATTGCACAAGTCAAAAGGATATAATTTTACTTCTTAGCATTTTACTTTGTTTAACTTTTATTTCATGTAATTATCAGATAACTTAATATAGAGGATAAAGTCTCATTGTAATTGACGGATGTCTTAATTTTCATAATAACTGCCAATTTTATTGTTCGTAATCGCAATAAAATCAAACAAAATATAACATTGTGCACGCGACGCCATGACTCAGCCATGGTGGGATGTGACAATGTATCATTGCCGTGACTCACCCGCCAATCAACGTGAGCTTTTACGCCAGTTCCAAATTTAAATTTATTAGAACGTTCCTTTGTGCCAAACATTACATATTTATCTTTTTTTTTTGTAAAATTACAGAGAACATGGCAGTATGGACAGCGATTCCTTTGCCAGTTTTCAGAAATTGAAAAACGATGCCAAAGATGTATGTGTAAATTAAAATGTCACGTAAATTGACATTCAAGCTGTGTGGGCTGAGCGTGTTTACAAACAAATTGTTCCCAGAAACACATTGCGCTTTTATTATTTAACACAATGTTTCATACAAACTCATAAATAAGTCAATTTCACATGAATTTCACCGTTTCATAGTGCATTATACTAACAGATAATGTTAATAGGTATTTATATCTTCGTAATGAACGAAGTAGGTCATTTGATTTACATTTGTGACACATCGCAACACCGAAGTAACAAAAAACACGTGTAAGAATAATTAATTGCTTAAAATTTAATAAAAATATATCGCAAGTTAGAGCTTGACTGAATAAATGAATTGAATATGACTTATATTATTCCGTTACGCAAATAAAAACTAGGCATCCATCAAACTATTCCATATTTAAATTTGAAAACTAGAACGCGGAGCTTGACCGAATAAAACATTCAAATGCATTTTTAAATTTAGAATGCAATTCTGTTCAATTAAAAAGGCCGTATCAATCAGACCGCATAGACTAGACGTCTACGTAAGATTTGACGCAATTTTTGTTTGTCTATGGCATGGTTACGTGCGCGACATGCGTCATGAGAGCGGTATCATGACATATCCGCCGCTCGGCAGCGGATGGCGGACGACAGCCACAATTTGTTAAATTACCACACGCTACACACAGATTCATCGGCAGCGTCGCGTTACACTGCATAAGACTTCGAATAAAACCCGTTTTTTTTTTTGTCTTGAGGTCTATTTTATTCCGCGGTTAGTTTACTTGAACATCCTGTATACGAGTTTGTATAGATACTCCTGGTCTATGATGTAAGTTAAAAGTTCAAGGATAAGAAGCAAAGAAGCTTTCAATATAATTTGCGCTTAACTATTATTAATGTTATGATTGGAATTAAGCACATCACCTACTTGATGTTTGAGAATGTTCATAATAAATTTAAAGCCTGATGAACGATCTTACAATGTAATTTTCTGTTTTATCAAAACCGAAGAAGACATTGCAGTTAAAATATATAAGTCGGTATATACATAAATAGATAATGCCCATTTAAGCCAAGAGGAATTTAGGTACGAAACAAGCTAGATGGGTGTATAAACATCGTTAAGTTTAAAGGAATACGCTGGATTAGATATGCAAGGACCAGTAGAAGTGGTGTAATTGACAAGAGGACTATGTCCAGCAGTGGATAATTAAATGTGTGCTGATAGGATATAAAAAAAGTCGCAAATTCAGAACTATGACTGTTGTTACGTTATAAAGGTCATTTTCACGACGTACTTCTGTAGATACGACTAACAAAATCATCTTATTTATAAATAACCTTCAAAACTTCGCCAAAACGCAATTCAGTTCAAAATCCAACTGCAACCGGGCGAATATCGCAATTCTCCACGTTCCACATTAAGTTCCGCTACTCGCCACAGGCGCCGCCACCGTGCACGTGGAACCGGCGAGTCAACCAGTGTGCGTCCCACGTCACACAGCCGTGATTGCACTAAATTGAGCTTCCGCCGCCGACAGGATAAAAAATCCCTGCCGCGTCCTCGGTGACATTAAACAATGGCCAATCGTGGTCTGAGCGGTTAACTGTCGCCGCTCGTGGCCGCCGCTCGCACTCGCATTCGATGTTTAAATTATACGTATTCGCTTTTTGAAATCGAAAATTTGAAAAAAGAATGGAATGTATTGAAAGCTTGGTTCCAGCAATGAACTGATATGATGAACAAATGATGATTTAAGAAATTTGCCTTTTGTAGAGAAAATTTGAATTAGATGAGTATAATGTTAAACATTGAAAAGCAGTGTACGTGACTAATTTATGGCGAGAATTCTATTCATAACAAATATTAAATTGGTTGAAATTGTTGATAAAATCAAGGAAAGGGGTTGTAACAAGCACAAAGTAGGATGGAATCATGTGCCTTTTAACTCAAGGACCTTCATAATAGTTCACTTCAAAAAAATAGGAGAATAATTGCATTTCTGTTAGACACATATCGTTTAGAAATTTTAAAATAGGTTAATTTAGTTGAAGAGCTTGCTATTTAAATTGTATTATTTCACAGCTTTTTCGATAGGTCTTATAAAAAGCCTCTATCACGATAATCTAAGGCTACAATTTGAAGTGTATCTTTATCTAGAGTAGATTTACATAAATCTATTTGTTTAAAATCCTTAACAAAATTTACATTACCTGTATTTTAATTATTAGGTACTAAACTAGTTTCAGGAACAATTAAACTGAACAGCAATATCTTGATTTCTCACTTAAATTTTATGAATAGATTTGCGATATTTTCGACTTATTCAAGAAAATTACCTAAATCATCATTATCATCATCATCACCATACCATGAAATCGAAATAAACACGTCATAAGTCTACGCAGAAATATTTTCAATTCGACGGCCCAACGTTTCAAAAATATTAAGGCATATTTCTTTCTTGGCAATTTGCACCCTATCAGTCTTTTACCCCTTCGTTCAACCCTTAGGCACACACGTAACTAAATAACTGAGCACAGATCGATAGCAATTTCGCATTTAACGGGCGCATGATTTGCCTTCGATATTGAAGAAATAGTTACATTTCAATTGGGCAATCAATTTTGATTCTAAAAGGACGAACATAAAATACAACAGTTACAAACATAGCTTAGCTTTTAGATCTTTATGGTATTCCTTGTGGCAAAGTCAAAAGTACAAGAATCTTTTGTTTCCCAGCATAGGCATGAAAGTAATACTAACTGGATGATCACAAAAACATTTCCCCAAAAGAGTTTTGGTGCTCTAGTATTGTAAAGTCTAGAAGGTTCTATACCTACCCCACAAGTCTTATATAATTATATTTGCTAAACCTTTTCGAGTTAAAACTCTTAGATCCTTGTTCTAACTTGATCTAACTGTGTCCATCGTCCATGTTCGTTTTGCGTTCGGTTCTCGGGCATTGCAATTTGTGGACAGGACGTTACTAGATACGTTAGAAATTACTATCCACGTAATGTGCCGGTTCCTCCCGACGTTTTTCTCCGTCATCGGAGCGTGCTGTTATAAAAGCGTATACGTGAGAGTTTTGCATGCTATTTTCATTATCGTTGTAATGGTACGATGGACTTTTGTAACGCAATTTGTTTGTGAATATGTGGTAGTAATGGTATTTATAATCTAGGGAGATTTAAAATTACGAAAAAAGCTATGATCGCCATAGATTATTCAAAAGATATGTAATTTGGTTGTAGATGCTGGTCAAAGAGGTTTTGCCCCTTCTGTTATAATAATTCAAAACAAATTATGTTGAGAGTCAGATACATCCAGCTATAGGGCTTAAAGAACTCATAGAATATATATTTTATAGCAATAAGGTCAGCTGGAAAATAACAATTAAACTATATATGAGCACCCGATAAGCTGTATAATGAGTGCTGATAAAAGATTTTTTAACAATTCAATTGTACTACAATATTTGAAACAGGAAGTCATCAGGATCGAACATAAATATTAGAAAAATAAAAACAAAAAGTTCCTAAGAACTTCCACTCTTGTGTTTTTACCAATTCTCATAGAACATTCACGCAACAAAAATCTTAATTCCAAACGTATAAATCTACGTACAGTTGCAAACGCCATAAATTAATCCGGCGTACAGCGAGACCGGCCGAAATCCTTTGTTACTTATTCGCGAACAAAAAGTTTGTTATTACAACGGACCGGAGAAGTGAAACTTTATCATCGGGACGCAGACGAGACGACAACTTTAACATATAAATTATAACAATATACGGCTAATTTTACACGTGAGCGAGTTTAATCTTCCCGAATGCAAGTTTTTTTTTTTGTTAAACTTCCAGATTTATTGTCAGCGGTGAATATGTAGGGAGTATAGGTAGAATCATTGAGTTATATGTAACAAGTATTACAATCCTAACTTTATTTGAAAAGAATGGGGGTTAGTGTTACCGCTAATTTATAGAATATTTTAAATAAATTACAGGTGAATGTTTTACAAAAATTCAAGGTTTTTATAAGGCGTCAGACGGTTCAATGATTGATGCTATTGCTGTGGTGATAACACCAAAAAACTAAAGTCAAGTGTAGTTAGTAGTCAAGTTTTCTCTGAAAAAAGTTGATCGAATATTATATTTCCTATTATGGTGAAAAGTGCGACGTAAATAACTTTAGAGTCATGGCAATCAAAAGTAAAATACATTTATTCTCGACTAATTCAGTACCAAAGAAGTTTTTAATATATTTTATATTCAAATACACGATCCATTCCGGCATTATAAATGGATCATTTTATGCGAGTATCGACACATGCCGTCAGGAATTAATCGACAAGTCCTTTAATCTTGATGTACATCGCATTACACAGCGCAAAAAGGAAGTAGAACCACTTACGTTTAATAGGAAAGTAAAGTTACGTTTTTGTCCGGTTCACTCATTACTTTTTGCATAATGCAAATTGCTATGGAAATATTTGTCTAAACGCGAGGCTTTATGCGAGACGATATTCACCGCAAATCACATTTTGAATGCACGAAGTCTCCGAGACTGCTGAGTCGCAGCAGACAGCAGAATGGAGTTGCGGCGAATATTGTTATACTGCGGCGCGTATGTAAGTATTGTATGTTACAAGTATCAGCTACGTAGATTCCTTATCATTTCGCTTTTTATTAGATTTCTTTTTTATTTTAATCTTTTAACTAGTTTTTTTTATAGTAAATCCGTAATTTAGAATATGGATTGGTCGGTTAAATTACTCGCATTTTGCAATCAACTTTTTGTAAACTGAGGATCAAAAAGTTTTGCATAGAAAGAGGAATGTTGCAATATTTAAAATACCCATAGTAAGCACAATTTCAATTACAATGTAATTGTAATAAATGAAAAAGTGTAGTTTAAACATCCATATCCTGGAAACAACATTCGAACCCGTATTAAATCATATTTATGTTAGCGCATTTCCGCGAACTGCCGTTGCGTGCCATCTGTCGGCGGATAGCGGCACTAAACATGCCCCATTGTAATTTACTAACGGTCCGCAAAAACGGACCTACCGAAACGAAACAAAACACATACCAATTAACCTCGTTATTTTTACTGTACAGATTAACGTTGGAGATTATCTTGTGGCTTTATTATCTTGTGCGATTCACTGCACCTGCCCTTTTTAACCGATTTTAAATAACAGCCATTTACATCCATCATGTTGGCAGCGGCGAGTGATCCAACGTCCGTCTTTGGAACGTTTTTATTTTAATGCTAAATATAATTAACCTACAAATTTACAAATAGCTTTATTTCCGTACATGTTAATGCGATTCCCTGGCTATCTATTTCATTACCGAAATATGAAGCGCAATTAAAAATGTTGATATTATCGTAGGTAGGAATGTAGGACACGATGTTCCGTTACGACGAAACAGGAAGTACGTTGCCCACAAGTACACGTCCTTTTTGCCACAACAACTGTTATAATAATAGGGTGAAGCCATTGGTAATCAGAATCTCCTAAAAGTGGTAGTTGAGTAATTAAAAATCTATAGTTTATTTAAGTCAATAATTTATCACAGGCAATAGAATGTCATAACATAGAAAACATAATGTAGTTTTTACTTTTACGATACAAGAAAAAACAACAAAAAGATTAGATAGCATCGTGAGGCAGTAAATTTAACAACGTTTTTGTCTATGACACCAAGCAGATGACAAAGTTTATCCTGCAGCTGTCCCGTATTCCGGGATAAACAGGATCCCACATGACAATCCGGGACATTAACTCCTCTAATGCAATGCTTCGTCAATCAGTTACGTTGCAACATGTGTCGATAAAGGTGCTAGTAATCATATTCCAATTGTAATCCAATTGTAATAGCGTTAAATTACATAGAATTGTCAGAGTATCAGCAATAAAAATATGAAACCAATAAGAATTTATCTTAAATATATAATAATACGTTTACATGTATGACATCTAATCAAATTTATGGAAATAGGTATTGAAGAATTTGCAATTACTACCCGGAATAATAATTTTGATTAAGAAACATTGTAGGGAAAAATATACAAAAGTATTTAGTTAAGACCTCTGCTCATATCCCATAATATCGAACGTTGTGAGACGTATCTTAGTCATTTTTACTATAGGTAGTTGTAAGTTTTGTCAAGTAAGACACTTATGTATTGCACCTCAATAAGCAATATAAACACAAAGTGCCCAGGTAACAAGTTCGAATGGCTATCTCTCAATGAAATGATGAAGTCGCGTGACTACTGGACCTGCCCCAACTCACGCACGTCTTGCACACGTCGCGCCCACGCTTTACGCACGCTCCTCCCAAATTAGTACCGGTTACGTCGCCGATACGAACTGCGGAATGCCCGATATCGGTCACCTTCGGAATTATCCAAATTGCAATCATATTTCTGCATAACATTGAGATTGTATGGGAAGATCTGGTGTGTTTGTAAATTACTATCATGTGATATTACGTGTTAAAACAAAATAAATTTGTAAGATGAATAGCCATAGATAAAGTCACTACAAATTTAGGTGCAGCAATAAAATATATCGAAATATCGTCCCAAAAAACACGACATCGTTAAGCGTCATTCCTTTGTAATTCATAGCATTAATACTGTCTAATTTATTATCCATACATTACAAGTTGTAGAAAATGTTTATTTTATTCCATTTGGCAAGATTCCAGACAATAAATTGACGTGCTGGTGTATTTTAAACGCAATTTTAAGTCGTATAAGTATGCGTAGTGAAATAAAGCAATATCTCATATAATTAATGATAGCACAATCGCTTTACCACGTCTACAAACATAAAGGTGTTCACATTTATTATAATGTAAAAACAGCTCCCGCCACTCGTATTAATTAGAATAATGACGCGCAATGACCATCAGTCGACATTATCTGCAATATAACTAGAGAATTACTTTTTTGATAAAATTATCTCACTTGTAAAAACTTGAATTTTTGTAAGTCATTTAAATTTATATAAAACCCATTTGTATTTCTTGGAACACGTAATGCCTCGTACAAGGTAAAAGTAGAAAGTAAAACATAATTTTATATTATAATTGTTACTTTCTCACATTAATGTTTTATCGTTGAATCTATAAATTATCCACAGGATCCTATTACAACATAAAAATTTAGAAATCTACTGAAAAATAATTGGGTGTACTACATATTGTAGAAGTGAACATAAATAGCCCAACCGTTAAACAATAATTACTACAGCAAATTCCAGTACGATTCCCGTATGTACATATAAATGATGTAATTTCGCTTTCATTAACGACATTTTTTATTCACTAAACCAGTTACCGGCAGCTGTTACTCACGAAATGTTTATTATATATTCATTACAATCTCCAAAAGGATTCGGGACCTGTCCATGGATAATTAGAAATACTGATAATTTGAATGAGAATAGACAATGAGGGAGCGAGAGGATCATGTGCGAGCAGGATAGGGGATAACAAATGTCGTCGCCGATCTAACACAAAAACAGGAGTAACGAACTAAGGCGCCAGGTGTTAGCCGATGCCATGTGCTCGCCAACAGAAACTTTATTATAGTTTGTTCGTATGACTGTGGATAACAGTTTACAATTTTAATTAGTTGCGCTACGTTTGCGTTACGATCGTGATCTATGAAAATGCAATGATTATTGATATTTATTAATTACATCATTTTCGATTAGCAATATATGTAACTTATTTTTTAAAGACTCGTTATACGGAGCTTAAAGAATATATTGTTACTTATATACACCTTTTCATCTTATCAATAGTGAAAAAATATGTAAAACAGTTCTACGTTTCTAAAATTATATCAATTTAATTCTAAGAAATCATTCTCAACATAAGCATTGCCGTTTTGAAAACACTATAATTCGCGTTTGTTGTAATACTTGATTTGACCTTCACAAAAGCAAAAGTTTGGTGTAAGCTTCCTACAAGAAGCTTTCGAAAGCGCCATCTAGGGTTAATATCCCGCAACTGCGTTTCATTGCCACCTAGTGGCGAATAGCAGAACTTAAATCTACGTCGCGTTCTTCGTAAGCTACGAATAGTTCGTAACGTTGCGTGTAGATGGCGCTACTACAAAATATTGAAAAGGCGCTTAGGTTTGGTTAGTTAGGTTGAATTTCTGAATAAAATCAAATCAATCATAAACAAATTCAGTATCTACATTTTTCATGTACTAAAAACACTAATCCGTCGCCATCTAACCTCTCCATTGCATGTTTGTCTATTCATTTTTCCCTTTTTGTGTTAACGTTCTCCTTTATTTTACTTACTTTATTTTGCTTTATGTTAAGTCTGTGGTGTGTCTGTGTTGTTATAGCTTATTTTGGGGCCCGACGGCACGTTGCAGACGGTGAAGAGCGAGTCTCGCCGGGGCCGCGGCAGAGGGCGCGCGTCGAATGCTCCAGTAAGTACCTTATTATTTTACCCTCCTTTTTTGTTTTTTTTTGTTTCATTTCTTTCATGTCATGTGTACCCTAAATGGTGACTAATAAATTAACAAATAATCATGCTTAACCAACTCGTCGAAGCTGCAATGAACGTGCCTATTTCATGGAGAATATTTACAGCTCTGCCATCTTTTTTTTTAATAAACAGCAATCGAAGCTTTATCGTCTCGATATTTTAATAAATTCAACATCTTTATTGAAGTTCATCAGCAACAAAATATTTAATACAAAATATCTTCTTAGTAGGTACCTAAGGTTCATAAATTGTCTATGACTGACTGAATGCCTGTAAATACGTCGAAGATCTCTATCGTTTACTAAAAATAGTGATCGCTAAACAATAGGTTCACAACTCATCAAAAATACTCTTAATCCTTAAGCACATTCCTACACTTAAAAACAAAAAAATCGTATTCCTCATCATCTTGTCGATAATGACCAGTAAAGTTTTAAAAGTGAACTCATTTACAACATGCAATTACGGATACAACACTGTTCGTAAACATTTATAATATTCCTAAACAGATTACTTTCCTTCTTGTAGGACACAGGGTCCTTTACAAGAGAGATAGAGCTCTTTTATAAACCTCAAAATAATACTAAGTATTTAAATTCCCGAACACACATATCTCAGCTCTAAAAGTCACACGCGTAGCTTTAGCTGAAGGCAAAACAGAATTATTTTACATAATTGCTTGATTTATAAAAGTGCCTGAGCCCTAATCGACAATAGGACGACAAATTGTCTAAGGGCGAGACGAGAACTCATATCGTCAAGTTGTTAGAGCTTACCCTCCATCCCCACCAAATAAAAAACCCGACATGTCATTAGAGCAATCACCCATCGGGCATGCAGGTCACGGGTCGCGAGGTCAAAGCCGTGACACGCAAGCCCACCTTGATTACGCAACACGTATAAATCAAACGGGAACAAAAACGAGGCCACTCTCGCTTTCACAACGAAATGTCCAAATATAGGAATAAAGTGTAACCACGGTTCACGGCCAAACCGAGCCAAAACAGTAGTGGAAATGCACAACCCCATTCACCGAGATTAATAATAGCGACCAACTATCAAAGCGCGGGTTTTCATGTTACTTTCGCGTACATTGCCGCTTTGGTAATTTCAGGTTCGTTCGCGCTCGCGCTTAAAGTATTAGTCTGACCGTAACTATGTTTAGTGAAATTATTATCACACTGATTACAAATTGAGGGTGTATCTATCACTCTCAATCGTACTGTCGATTGTAGGGGAGGCCCGTGCCCTGCAGTGGGACGTATATGGGCTGATACAGATACTGATTACAAATTAATTTAAATACTCATTGATCTACAAGATCTAAACAAAGTAATTACAAGTACTCTACCATTACAAACAAATTATATTGAAACCTCTAAAATGGATAAATGTTAGTTTACTTAGGCATATCTCTGTCTAGGTCTTTAAATGACGTTCATCATCATCATCACCATCATCAGCCTATTCGCGTCCACTGCTGGACATAGGCCTCTCCTATGGCACGCCACATTAAATGACGTTAACAGCAGATTATCATTATTATCATTAGTTAACCATCATCATCCACAAGTTGGTCACTGTTGAGTAAAATCCTTCAGATCATATTTACATACTTTAAAAGGCAATAATAAAGTAATTTCAGTACATGTAAAAGTTTATCAGAATCCCGGGCGAGCAATGTACGCTGTCCAAATCCGTTGTATCGTGGATGTAGTAAACCATATTTGTAGAGATTTTTCCGCGTAAGCTCGCCGCGCTGCCACCTGTTCACTCACGATCGAGTGGAATTGTTAATTTGAAATTATTCAGTGGCCTCGTTCCGCCTTGTTTATTCATAAATGCTTTTTGCACGTTGCGAACGATGTGTCTTTTGTACGGGGAAATGTTTCCTATAATTTCATTTTGAAATAATATTTTTGTGAAAATAATTTTTAATTTTAATGTGAATCGTTGTGCATTGTTTGATTGAATTCGTCGTGTTAAATGTTGGTGTGAAACGTAATGAATTACTGAAAGAATGAAAATGTGGTCAGATTTATTATACAGAAGTGATAGGAAAAGAGAATGGGCCATGATTCACTCTTTTTTCCTTATCAGGGACTAATCAAATCAGGAAATCAAAGAAAAGGTTTCAAAAAGGTTTCAAAACTTCGGTCGCGCAATTGATTAGATACCGGCTTTGAAACTAAAAGCAGTGGATTCAATCTCTGTACTGAGACTAAGCTTGTGTGAGCTACAAATATTTGCATCTCACGGCACTAGCCTAGCCTGCTGAATTGACTGCTTAAATTGGTATTCCGAGCACAATTGTCTACATCGAGCAACTTATGGGGATTTTCCAAACTAACGCAACTGACCTAGACGTAAATTAATACGTACGACAGTTATACACATTGTTTTGACCGCAAGAAAATACACAAGTACGGTGTTATGAATATGGAAAACTACAAGAGACTTTTCAGTGAAGGAACCTACCACGGCCGTAAAGTCCGCCAACCTACGCTAAACCGCCATGGTAGACTATATGGCCTGACCTCTCAATCGATTTTAGGAGGCCTGTGCCCTACACTGGGACGCATATGTGCTCCTGATACTTTCTGTCCCCAACAAGGAAAATTCAAAATAGGTATATCACCAGAATATTGCAGTGAATCGAACACAGCACCTCACCATTAAAGCCTGTATTAATAATAGCATTTATAAACCGGAAATATAAACAAATCTATGGAAATGTACTTCCCGCAAGCCCTGTTAAGCTTCCGTTTGGCTGCAGAAGTGATTTATTGTCGATGCCAGGAGTTTATTTTGCTCCGACTGGTTTTACAGCTCGAGTGCTGGTTAAACTGCGGGGTTAATAACCTAAATATTTCATTTTTATAAGAGGTTTTTTGAATGTAATTCGCTGAAATGGGCTTTTTGTATCCTTATTTCTTTAATCATGCTATCGTGTGTTAAAAGAAGAAATATATTTACTAAATTTATTAGAATTAAATTAGTTCTTTATTCACGATTAACAATATACAAATGATACATAATTTAACGTCTTAACTTAAACTAAGCATAAAAGCTTATGTCTCATCGATTGATTACTCTTGAGTATCCAGGGTACCCAAGTTTCGCCTTGCATGTTCCGTCCCACTATGTGATAGGGGGCGAGCCTATCGCCATACCGGGCAAGAATTCCTGACTCCGGGCTGATATTGAATAGAAAAATCCAATATCACTTTGCCCAACCCGAAATTCGAACCCGAGACCTCAACTTTGTAACCTTACCGCAGTACAATTACACCAACGAGGCAGTGATATAATCCATTAAAAATAGTTTTATCTGAATTCGTAGAATCGTATTCATTTCAAATAGTAATTGCATTGCTTGAGTATGGGCAATAGAAACTCACTATAGTCTATAACTTTACAAACAGGTATTCTCCTCAACCAAAATATTTTCAGGAAAATCAATGTATGCAAGAATATCAGATATAACTTGGCAAAAAAGAGCACGATGCGGTAACAAATGGCATTAAAGACAATACTGGTATTAAAACAATTGTAGCAACACTATTAAATGTCCTTGTGTTCGTTGAATAATTTTATACGCAGGTACTTCTATACATTTTCGTTAGGATTTGTTTGATTGTGATTTTTAAAAAAACCTATTAACAGAAATAAATGAAAATAACAAGTATCTAAACATGTTCCGTCGTAGTATATCGGGTCGCCATGTTAATATTAAATGCGATATAAGCGCCCTAATTAAGAACCGACAAATTTTTGCCAAGCTATATATTAAAAGCATATTATACATTTAGTTCCACATTCCTTGTATGTAAATTGTATTTACATACAATTTGAATAATTTCAATACGGCATGACGTGTCAGCTGACGTCATCGCTATCAATCATGATATTGTTAGTAATAAAAGTGCATTTTAAATACGTGCGACGGACGTCCACTATTTGATTAGGCTAATGCATTTCTTTGTGGACCTAACCCACTTCGATAAGCTTTTAGCAGACCGCTCGCGGAAAATTCACTGGAAATTTGCTTCGCATTATTTATATTTTGTTTACTTTAAAGAATTTAAGAGTGTGTCCTGAAATACGTTTTATCGATGTCATCTATATTGATTAAGACAACCTCCGTAGTGCAGTTGGTTATATGCCGGCTGTGAAACGGGAGACCGCGGATTCGAATCCCCCACCGAGACCAATATTTTTGTATACCTGGGCTGTTTGGGCTGGGTGATTGTGAGACCGAAAAATCCCTCGTAGTTCCTGATACCCACGACACAAGACTCGTTCTTAGTGTGGGGTCAGGAATATGTATGTGACTGTAGACTGTATTTATTTATTTATAGACTAGAAAATGAATAACCCTCTAATGGTTTTATTAGCCTAAACTTAGTCATCAATTATATTTATAACACCTAAAACTTGCATTTTGTTTATTTCGAATAGGATAATGGGTATATACCAATCCCGAATCAGGAAAAGTGAAATTGGATTTTTCTATTAATGATCAGCCCGTAGTTAGGAATTGGTGCCCGATGTGGTGATTGGCTCGCCACCTATCATATCGTGGGAAGGAATATACAGGACAAAACATGGGTGTCTTTGTAGTATCTCTGCCTCTCTATCTGGGGGAAGGGTGTGAGTTTATGTATGTATGTCCAATAACCCAGTATTGTGCCGACGAAAAATTCATCTTATGCCGTTGTACGTAACTCCTACAATTACATTTTGTCAAGTGCATTCCATATAATAAAACGCCAAGGTAGATATATCTATAATATCCTAATTCTAAACATATAAAATCCAGTGCTTTCAAATTACCACGCGCAAGGTGATTGTCATAAAGAGCGTCTGACTGCAGTCTGGAGACACAAAGGGAAGTTTTTCTACGTAACAAGAGAGCTGAAAGATTGCGCGCGGCTCGAGCGAAACTTGTGCAAACCCATTCGTTTGTAATGTCCGGACTATAGTATTTCCGGAGTTTTAGATGGCCTAAGTCTAAACCTAAACTCTAATGGACTAATTCATAGATAAAATCTATTTTAGTTACCGAATATTAAGTCCCTATCAAACTACTTTTGAATTCCCTTTGAGCGAACAAGACAAAACACTGGTAGGTCTCTCATAGGTGAGAGGCCGCCTGGACAGGTACCAGTATAATGTCTATTCCTTCCGCTAAACAGCAGTGTAAATGCAACGTTGTGTTTCGGTGTGAATTGTAGCCAGAGTAACTACTGGACATATTGAGACTTAACTTTTGTCTTTATAATGATTAAAGAATAACCAATCCCCCCCTTCTCCCCGTCGCTCTATCTTCTGCCATAATCAGCCTTCCTGATGTCATGTGATCAATTTTGGCATTGCTTATGCATCTCATTTACGTAACGATATAGGCTATGAACATTTTATTTTATTTATTTGTAGATCACTTTAAAACAAAGACTTCATAACACCATACTACTCTACACAAAATTACTTAATCTACACTTAAAATAAACAGTAACAATAGAATAAAAGATAACAAGCCTATTTACAAAAAAAAAACTACAAAGATATTTATAATTTCTCAGCCCCCTAACTCCTTCAGTGCATCTTTGTGCCACCTTTTATATGTGTGTGCATGGCCCTATCGCTATAATGTCCCCATAGCCGATTTACGCAAGTTGCGGTTAGGCCGCGTGCACACAACAGCTCCCTGTCAGTGAGATACCGCCCAATGTTCACTCTATAGCGTAGTAATTGACTGAGAACAAAAGGGATCGGGTTCTATTACAAACTATTATGTTACTAAAGTTTTCTTCTGATATCTTGCCTCATTTATCTAGTGTCAGTAGGTATGTATAGATGAACCAAGTGGTCCTAGGTTCGAATCCTGCATCTGGCAATTTCCTCTGTATGAGTTCTTGTACAAGTATTGAAAGCCTCCGTGGCCTGGCACAGTTTTTTCCCCCGCACAAATGTTTATATCGGATTTGGGTGTTGTGAGACCGAAAAGTCTCTCGTAGTTCCTGATACCCACGATACAAGAATCGATCTTAGTGTGGGGTCAGAACTATGTACGTTAATATTGGGTGTATCTATCTATTTATTTATTTATAGTTAAGTAACCGGAAATGAAACTATGGGGACTAGTTCACTCCGTATCACATTTGGGAATAAAATAAGCTTGAGGACAGTGGATGGACTTGGCTACTAATACTAATCTGTCTTTCGGAAATATTGACGTGTATTTATATCTTCGACATTAACAACAACGTATGTATGTATGTATGTAGTAGTTATTGCTATTATTTTCATTTGTTTTTTCTTATCTTGTTTTTGCGCTTGTGACGTCACGCACTAGCCTTGCGGAAGAACAGCATTGGTTTTAATACCAGCACATGCTGAGTATGAACCATTTCGTTAACAGGCACTATTATATTAGTACTATTTTTTTTTAATAATTTCATTTCTTTCTTTGTTTTTCTTTCATTTTGTATTCAACAGCAAAATCCCCACCTTTTTTTCTCTGAACTGTCATAATCAGTCACGGCACAATTTAACAATAAATATTCCGAACATAAAATATATTAAACACTTGAAAATACATTTATATCCAATAGTTCTGACGTAAATCTATTGACGTAAACGCTACCTTGACAATACAACGCTGTTTTTAACTCCAATAAAAAATATGACTGTAATTTGAACTAAACTAAAAAACTGACCGTTTACTAAACAAACAAAAGCTAACAACTACGTAACAGCAGTGTACGTTATATCACATATATACATACATAAACTCACGCCTTATTCGCAAAAGTGGTAGGCAGAGCTCCTATTAGGACACCCACGTTTCGCATGTGTGTTCCGTCCCACGATGTGATGGTTGGAGATCCTATCGCCACATCGAGCGCAAATTCCTGACTGCGGACTGATAATGAATAGAGAAAAGTATTATAACTTTGCCCAACTGATTTTCGGGATTCGAACCCTCAGTTTTATAATCATATTAGGGATTTACGCTTTGCGGGAGAAATAGACATTGCGGTGGTACCTATCCAGGCGGCCTCTCACATATGAGAGACCTACCACTTCCAATCAAATGATTAAATGGTCAACCAGATGATAGCTGATTTATAAACGCTGATTTATAAATGATTTATAAACAGGATCTCCATCACATCAAATATTGATACGCCGACAATATCTCAAAATGGAAAAGGAGAGGAGTATTGGGTGAAAACTATTGCAAAAACGTTAAACGTATTTCCCCTCTCCTATAAATGTACTTTGTACAATTCAATACAAGCGGATTGCAATAATATAAACATTAAAACACCAGATTACAACAAAACAACCGAAATTAATAAGAATTCTAATCGTGGAAGCGTTCAATTCGGAAATAAATTGAAATCCTACTTAATGAAGACGGGACGCATAAAGGCTGCAGACGGACTAATTTCGCGTGCGCCATCTTGCGGTTGCCATGGCAACGAGACTGTCCCCCCTACCCCCCTCGGGCCCCACCGCCTGCACTAGCATTGCACTTCCTAAAGGCTAGACTGTTGTAGATGTAGGTAGACTTAGGCACCGTGGGCTGATTAGTCAATTTCGTTGGTGGATTACGAAATCAATTTAGAATATCTTCTAGATATCCGGATTGCGGGTGAGGTTTTACAGTTTGAAATGGAGATTTATTAGGTATGTAGGTAGATAGTTTGTATGCCTTCATGAATAGTTTATTTCTTTTGGTTTTGTATCCATGTTACTGATACGGTAACACTTTCAACCTCCACCAGTTTTTTCTCATCCGATTCTTTTTTGGCTTGTTTCAATGCTCTTCTTTTATTCTTTTTTAATATTAATACATCGATATATTATGATTGCACTCAAATTATATTAAAACAAAACCACCACTATTGCATCAACGCAAATCAACACCAAAAACGCCAATAGTGTGGACTACTCTTTTTAAAATCTTTTCAACATCAAACGCAACCGGTCCAAACATTCAAGTTCAAAAAAAGAATCATGAGTGACGTGTCATGACGTCACACTTACGTCAGCATCCAAAAATAGTATAACAACGTTAACCAACAATTCGCGCCGGTGGCCACGACTCCGTAATAGAAAAAGTTTGAAAGCTGTCGACTCGGACTGTGCGAAAACAGAACGCGTATTTTGACCCCGCCACTATGAAATCTGTCAAACGGATTAAAAACACTATTTTGTATTCTAAGCTACATACATAAAAACACGGATATGTATTTTTACTGAGTGGGAGAGTGGCTACAATGGTTATGAGATGTGCAATTAAAATTAAGTAAATAGAAAAGAGGCCCGTCCAAAACGCATATACACTAGACAAACCCGTACGTCAAAGCTACTTTTAAATAAAATTATTTTCTACCATCATAGACTAGGGTTACTATGCGGGCAGATGCGAGTACATCCCACCAAAGTTAAAGTTCCGTAATAAATAGGAACTGCATTACAAACTAGAAAATGATTTCAATTCAACCGAAACTCCCATTACACGCATTTGCAATTCAACGAAAGGTCAACTAAACTGGTCACTCCATCTCTTAAAGTTACCGAAGGAAATTAACTAAAACAGTTTTAATTAAAAGTTATTAACAAGTTGCCATTACTTTAGTTTAACCATAATTTACCTGAAAGTTCTTGCCTAAATGCAGATCAGAAAATGGTCCTTTGAGCCGGATATGCTTCTACTTGGAACTATTATCTATGTTTCTAATTAAAATAGAGGATATGAGATTTGGGGGGACAGTATGCACTGTTGCCTACGTATACTGTTGCGTACATATTTAGGGTGTTGCAAATTGCAGAGGAGAGGAGTTCACGGAAATCTATTTGGCTATGACCAGCATCAGACTATATCCGGTTGATAATGATGGCACAACTGGCTGGAATGCAATGAAATAACTTTTTATAATCTAGCAATACAATATTGCAGCTACAACAAAACATATCACATCAGTATCACCACATGCAGACGTTTAATGATTAAGTGTAAAAAAATAAGAAAACATTTCAACTTGTGCAGATGTGTCACGAATAAACTTTTAAAACGACAAACATTTCAAAAACAACGTACCTAACTGGAATTCATATTCGCCGGTAGCGCCCTCCCAGTCTGGCGGTGGCGAGAAAATGCGAAATTCACCGTTATAACGGTGCCTTCGAATTATAAACTCGACGAAATTTGCACACAGCACTTTGTAATTGCAAATTTTCCCGTGTGGCGCATGCGCCCCGCGACGATCAATACCACAAGATTTTATTATTGTTTTTTTCTTATAGTACATCATTTGCGCGCGAAAATATTTGAAAACCATAATATACTAATGGGAACGGTTTGGTAAATTTCAAAAATAAACGGTTCCAATTTTGAATTTAGTTTGGGGCCTCATAAGACGGGGCGGGCGAGGCGGTGGCGGCGTGGGGTGGGCCGGCCGCCCGCTTCTATTGGATAGTTACTCTAAACTATTGCCTGAAACTTTCATTAATGCATTCTATTACCTCGTTTGTGCAATATTCCGTCTTAGCGAGCCAAAATTCAATTTTATACGGCTTATTATGTGCAGTTTTCCTTTAAGGAAATCCACGTGCTACCGCAAAAAATTGCTAAATTAAAATTTATTGCGTAAAAGAAGTTTTAATATTCGAAATGTGAGTTAGGACGTGTCGTGTTGTATTATGTCGGAATTACGTACGCGAGGTTCATAATTTCCGGCAGATATTTGAAAATTTCATAACTTTTCAGACTGTTTCAATGTTATGAAGAGTCGTTAAATATTTTATTCGGTACGCAGTCGCGGCGAAATTGCTTCTTTTGATTACAGCCTTGGGGAAACAACGGCATAGCCCTCCAATTGATTTTGTAAATATGTAAACGTCAATTGTGTTACACAAACAAATACATTCTGACGACTTCCGATAGAATTATACTCAATCTTTTTTCCTCTTTCAATTGAGTAGAGATTTTTATTTTAAATAACCCGGTAAAAATAAAATAATTGCTGAACAGAAAAGTGCTGTAAATTCACATTTAAAACGCCTGCAGAAATTAAACATTCCCCTTTGAATTCGTTAACCGGTGCTGTACAATGATATCGCAGCCAATGTGCGGAAAAGCTGTCCGAAAAAATTACGGCCAGTCGTATTTCTCGCTGTCAATTAAATCAAGTGTACCAACCTTACAAAAACAAAAAACAATGGCCCATTGTAGCCGCGCGTCTGCACTCACACACGGCCTGGCAGACGAAATGCATGTGTTCGCTGTGTATTATACATTACCGCGTATGTTTTCGCTCACATTCTCGACGTTCTTACTAACGAGCCAATATGCTGATGCGTTCGTCTGCCCGCACTGAGCGTTCAAACACACACACACACACACACACACACACACAGCATAGACTAACCTAAAACGAGCCTTTGAATTGGAAAAATCCGGCGGAACATTTTTATAGCGTAATACTCAGAGGATATTTGATTTCTAGTCTACTCTTATTGGAAATGGCGGCCATTTCTACTATTTTTAAATATGGAACTTGCAATGTGATTTTTGTAATGCTACTTTTAAAGTTCATGGCCAGTATTTTAAAATCCAATAATGTAAATTTCATTTTTTATAAACATCAGTAATAAAGGAATATGTTTTGTTTTACGATATTATATTATTACACCCGTCTAGGCTTAGTTTTGCTTATGATCATTTAACCTATTTTTCAACACTTCTTGAAAATATATTTTTATCGAAATAACAATTTTTGTGTTAACAAATTTAAATGATTTTGCGTTCGAATTCCTATCAGAATTATGAATTATTCAACAACCGAAGGTAAATGCTCGTGACTAAGCTATAAAAAGAGAGAGATGTATCTCTCATCCCTTTCTCACATAAGAGGGTAGATAAATATCGGATTCCAAATAATGTTGATTTAGTATTACTCAGTGTTTATTATGGCTCTACGTACTTTTAAGAGCAAATATCATAGTTCAAATTTCTCGTATAAATAGAGTATTGTTGCGTGCGTTACACAATATGGTATTTGAAGTAAAACTTCACGGCCAGTAGCCCGTTAAATTGAATGCCGAATGAATAGAATGGAGATTTTCAAAACTCTGTGAAAGTTGTTACCTTTCAGTTCTGAATAGCAACAAAATAAATGTTTTGGGAATCATTTTGTCTCTATTGAGCATTAAGTTGAATTAACATGGATCCTAACAATAAATAAATCGTTTCTAAATATTTGCGATAACGTCCAATTTGTCAATGCTACACAGTGAAAGAGAATTCAAAAAGAAAAGAAAATATTATTACAAAAGCGGCGATGACGTCAAAAGCGGCTAGTAATATTAATAAAACAGAGTATTTTCACAGCGATTTCCACGTGGGATATTTTCACGGCACATTGAATCCGACAATCCCCTGAGCACAGCCCGACCACTGCCCGAAATGTCATCCCGCAAGACGAGCAACAAGTGAGCAAGTCGAGCACCCGCTAATAAGCCACGCGACAAACCCGTGGGTCGGGCCATTACTGTCCACGACATTATCTCTTACGATATCTCTACGAGTGTGAAGACAGAGCGATCGGCCGAAGTAGCGTGGGGCGATAAGGACCTATTCCGAACACTTTTTGTCGAATGTTTTATATCGCCTTATTGAATGGTGATGACACGTTTATTGCCCATTGGAAATGACATGTGTTGGAACGCTGGGAATGTTTTCTGAATGCTTTTAATTTTTACAATGAACTGTTACATACGTCTAAAATGGTAACGTTATTTAGACGAAGAATAATAAAAAGTATTAGGGGAGAGGCAGGTAATTAGTAAATGCAACATGCCATCAACATTTTCTAGAGTCAGTGTTAATTAAGGTTTCTTAGAACTTTTAATTTTGATTCACCATCTATAGTGGATGTTAACAACCAAAGTAGACAACTTTCAAATAAATTTAAAGTTCCAGTGCATAAATCACCGCTAAAACAGACTCCCAAGAAAGGTGAAATCTACATTATACATAAGTTGTAAATGTAGAGATGGGCTGATAGTGGACGAAGCGATTTTCACGTCACGGCAATAATACTACACCTGATGCAAAGTAAAGTTCTGTCCAGACAGAACATTCATTGATGGGGAACGATAGACTCTACCATCAAAAAAATATCCCAATAGGGAATATGCATGTCATTTTTTTATATTTTTAATCAATTCTGTATGTTATTACATTATCGGAAAAAAATATAAGTCTTTGAAAATATCAATCAAAAAAGTACAAAAAAATAATCAAAACTGCTATCGGTTTTGAAGCATTTGAACGCCATGTTGGCGCGAACTCGCTGTGACGTCATAGGGCACGTTATGAACAATGTAGTATTTGGATTAAGTTTCTTTCATGAATTGCTACAGAACTGAATTTCGTGACAAAATAATCCATTTTATTTAATAGTATAAAGAAAGCACAAAATAACTCATAAACAAACGTAAAACTATACACTCAACAATCTAAAACTTCATAAGAACGTGCCCTTTGTCGTCACTTTCCTTTTCAAGCAATAGATCGCGTTTCGGAAAAAATGCGCGGCAAATTTGAAATGTCATTTTTTAAGTATTTATTTTACCTATTTAGAGTTGATAAATTTAAAAAATATCTTTAAGGTATATTTCTATATTCATAAAGATTACAAAAAAAATATTTTGACTTATTTTGAAGTCTGGTGCATATTCCCTATTTGCTCGAAACTAGATCTAATACACACTATATAATGCGCATTACATGCTCGTTACAACTTAGCAGACCTTACACATAGGTATACATACAGTTAATGCTACAAGCATGCCATCATGCCATTCACCTGATGATAAGCGATACAACCGCTAATGAACAAAACGCAACAGCAAAACCAAACGACATGAGTTACAAAATGCTTAGCGTTCCACTGTGCTCGCCATCCTGAGACATAAGATGTTAAGTATCATTATGTCCATTACTTTGGTTACAATGTCCTTCAAACTGAAACACAACAGTGCATGTACACTACTGTTTAGCGGGAGAAATATACCTTATTTGGGTGGACACTAATACACTACAATGGACTATTGTGAAACTTCATAAAACTATCAAATACCATATAAATTCAACAGACCCGACGTCGCAACATCCTGAAAGTGGAATAGTGACAGTTTCTAGTGTACGTGACGCGCCGGTCGGAAAGAATCCGTGCAACAAGTGTCTCCGGGTATAAATTGTGGGCGTTGGGGCTCGGCGGCAGGAGTCATAGACTCTTGGGACCTAGTCTACATTACTCTTATAGGGAATTTGGACTCTCGAGTCCTGCACAAATCATTCATTACTATGCAGTTGTATTGAGGCTCGAGTGCATCAAGTCGGTTGACAATATCAATCGCATTCATTTGGCGCTTAATTGTGTGGCGTTCATATCATCATAGTGCGTGGTGATGGACTATCAACACACATGAGTCCGAAAAATCAGAGTGCCCTGGGATTCGAACCGCTACAACCGTAAACATGTTGGCAGTTGGCTGATCCGTTGACCAACAGGTCATCATTATACATTGCTTTCTGACGAAAAAAAATCCTCACCAATACGTAATCTTTTAGATCAAACATATTCATAAACTAAATGATATAAACAGCCCCCTATCACGATGTAACATTTTCTTTAAACCAAAACAAAACACAAACGAATACAATGTGACGTTAAACAAGCATAATTATAAATGTGGAGCACAAAAGGTCCGCCCCACATAATAAACTATACATAATGTATACTCCTGAATTATTCATGGCACATGTCAATTTCCAGAAACTTGTGCGCCGCTATTTACATGCTATCTAGTTTGGATAGGAAAAAGACATGTTTAAAAGATAGGAATTAGGTTTGCTGGATAACTTATAAAATGTTTGTTTACTAAAAAGCCTTGTAGAATATTTTGTTTATATATTTAAGCTCACGACTTTTTTGACAAGGGATAGTTAGAAGTGCTACGAGGAAACCCACGTTTCAATTGCGTTCTGACCTACCGTGTGATATTCTATCGCCATATCGTGCACAATTTTCTGACTCCGGGCTGATATTGGTTAGAAGAATCCAATATTACTTTTCCCAACCTGGGATTCGAACCTGAGCCCCAGTTTTGCAATCATACCGTAGTAAAACTATGCATTCACTGAGACATTCGGAGTTTTTGTTTGACAGCAAAAGGTCCATGAACTGTGTGTTGCCATTCGTCACAATTGTGTCGGCCTACGAAATATTCACTATAATAATATTTAAGATGTATTTTAATTACGCCCAATAATTTTTGACCGAACCAAATAATAAAAAACTTTAAATTAATCAAGAATCAAAATTAACACTCAAACTAGCATTATACAATATGACGCGATAATATGAAATCCACATTTCATTTCTGAATGCAACTATCGAAAAGGCGCAATTTCATTTCATACGCACTGCGCGGAGGTAAGGGGCTTTAACGGCGACTTTTAATATATCCCGGATTACCAGGCTTCGTCCCAAATCTGTTTTATTGTCGGATTATATATCCGTATATCCATACGGAGAAATCCTTGCGTTTCGTTTTATTGCCGTTTCAATATTTATGTTATCAAATTGTTGCTTGCGTTTAAGCCTGTCGATGCTGCGCAGGTAAATAGGCAATATTTGAACATGTCATGTGATTTCTAGAATATCTATACTAATATTATAAAGCTGCAGAGTTTGTTTGTTTGAACGCGCTAATCTCTGAAACTACTGGTCCGATTTGAATGATTCTTTCAGTTTTGGGTAGTCCATTTATCGAGAAAGGCTATAGGCTATATATCATCACGCTATGACCTATAGGAAGAAAGCAGTAGTGATATTTCTAGCAAATACGAGGAAATTTATTTAGTTTTTCGTGGTCCGATTGGTCGATATTCTAAACTGATAGTCAGAATTAAACATTTTGACCGCCATTTTAAATCGTGTATGCACCCGGGCGGAGCTGGGCCCGACCGCTAGTCAAATATAAAATAAATCAGATGGGATGCTGAGAAAATACCCGTTTAGGAAGTTTGACTATAACTACCTAATTAGACAGGGACGAGGAAATATAAAGTAAATCACACCAAAAATAATAAATTGAAATTAGTAATACGCTAAACGTTTAAAATATTTTCAAATATAATGTTCGATCCAATCAGTTTCAGAATGACATATAGTTATTTTAAAATAAACTCTCAAAAATTATTTCAAGCATAAGGTGTTAAATGCAAGAAAATTAATTACAAAAGTACAATAAACAATTAGTTAATCCAAACAATTATAACTGTATTAAACAAAAATACTACATTACAATAGGTCGCAAAAAAAACAAACAAACAATATCCAAAAAATAAAAACATACGAGTTGCCGTTGCGAGAGCCTTAACTTTTTCCGGGAGAGCGGAAAATTTAATTTTCCCTGGAAATTGGTATCTCGGGGCACGGCGGTGCTGCGATGAATCGAATTTGCCCGATAAAACTGTTATAAATACCCATTGTTGTTGGATCTGTCGATAAATACGATGACACAGATACATGTACACCAATATTTGGACAAGTTGAGGATTAATCTGTTTTTAAGTTTTTTTTTTTTGCATTGAATGGCGGTACAAATGGGGAATGAATGCCACTCGCCTGAGAGTAAGCGGTACGACTGCTCATACACAGAAGCAAAACCACACAACACAATGAATTTCAAAGCAATGCTTGGCATTCCACTGCTGTGCTGCACTGCGCCCGCCATCCTGAAACATAGGATGATAAGTTTCATAATGTCTAGTAGTCACTCTGGCTACAACGTCCTTCAACATACATTTACACTACTGTTTGGCAGGGGATAATAGACATTACGGTGGTACGTAGTACGTACATTTGAGAGACCTACCACCAGTTCTCAAGTATTTAAAAATTGAGTATATTTACCGTTACTTTCGTCAGATTGGGGACTTTGCAGTGCCTCACAGAAAAACCTGCTGGTGTGTTATTTATAGCTAACAGAATAGTAAATTCCAAGAGGGTATAAACCCCATCATATTTTAGTATGGCCTTCGGCCAAACCGCAAGTGTCCAGATAGACCAAAGGCCCAATTCCAATTATATGTTGGTATCCTTGATATTTATAGATGTTGATGAACATTTTAAGAGATGTTAAGAGAGATTAAAATATAATCCGTGCAAATCGGACACTTCATACTTTAAATAATAGTCTTAATATACCAAGTTTCGAAGCTTTGAATCAAATTGTGTCAGAATTACGCAATCTATTTAAACTTCCGCAATAACAGTTGAAATGCAGTTGTGACTAAAACTAAAGAGATTATTAATCCTAGTGCAGTAGTTTCAAAACATTCATTAAATTAAAAGTTTAGCTGAAACAAGTGATTGTTACTCCTTCTTAAGAAATTAAAATCTTTAGCCGGTAGGGGTTGAAAGGTGAGAATGTGTCATTCATTCTGGAAACGAAGAATGTTGCTGAATGCTTGGGGGAGACCTTTGCTCAGCATTTGACTTAGTTGATGATGAATCAATAATAAGAACAAAAGCTTCACATCAACTATGACTTCGGACGTATATAAATCAAACGCACGATAAAATAGCCTTGAACCCAACATTATCGACAATATCGTAAATCACTTAAAGATATTTTAATTAAACATCCTCAATATATCAGGGAGATAGCGGAAGGCGGCGGGTGGTGCAAGCGGGGTTCGAGGGGGAAATTAATTTAATTTTAACTTGATAATATATCACGAAGACGTCTACTCTAATAATGGAATTATGTTTGTGCTCAGAGAATCCATTTGCATTCTTATTAGACTCGTTATGAGCTTCGAGGGCTAATTAAACGTTGCTACAGGAATATTATTTACCATCGCTATGTGTTTCTGCACTAGTTAGCAAAGTACACTTTAATAGTGTGTGTGCACCTGGCATAGCTATCTGATCTCGATGACTCTTAACAAAAAAAAAACAGGAATATATATTGGATAATTTCTGTGACAACCGCACAGAGGTTTTAATCCCATGTTAGTCAATCTTATGTTGTTTTGATGTATAACCTATTTCGAGCACACTGACATAAATTCGACCAATAACGACACCGTTGCCGACTTATTCTTTATTTAAATTTCACAGCATTAGATACTCTTTCGTCAAAACAAAAAATCTTTGCCTCCAGTTTCCTTATTAGGGAAATAGCTGCACATACGTCTGTTGTATTCCCGCCCGTGCTATTTCTGTGTCCAGCGTGACAGACGAATTTGCCGCCGCATTGAATGCCGGCCGCATTGAAAATTCCAATTGTGGTTGTATTTCTTAGTGATGTATTGTTCTCATGTGCCATTTAGTGTCGGGAATTGATAGATGAAGTCTACAAATCTTTACGTTGTTTAGGGCTAAAGTAGAAGTCCAACTTCAAAAGAGCCTCGTGTCTATAATAAAAAGTGAGACGTGTGTGTCAAATGAATTTGGACACCTAATTGGACTTAGTAAAAATGTTATACGCATAATTACTTCAGATATTCAGTTGTTTTTTTTTTGACGTGTTTTTTTTTTCAATATTTATTTTTGCTTTTTTGCTGCTCGCGATATCTATCGTATCTCAAATTAGCGCCTTAAGACGGTTTTGATATTAACATATTTTTAACTCATATTGTATGATTAAAATAAATGGTTGGTAATAACAACAATTTTAATGTATAATAAACAACCCAATAATGAAGTTATCTCAAGTTAATTATGTTTCCAGTGAAATTAATCCCAATTTCCTTAAACTCTTATTATAAGAAAAAAGTGTAAATATTTATTTTAAAATAAATTGTCTTTTACATTTGAATTCAAATTAAAAATAAATTAAATTAAAACTCCTTGCTAGGAAACGTTACGCAATACAATTTCATAGAACAATACCCAAACGCCTGTTATAAATAAGCTAAGTCCAACATTGTGTACTGTACACACGATGTTAAACATGCGAAGCCAAGCCTCATCTACCGAGCTTAATGCGTTTTCGTAGGCCTGATGGGCAGTCGGCAACGCTAGATATTTCATTCAACCAGACTATTCGAGCTCCCTAGATTGCTATTCTAGCCCCCCCTACGCCCTCCTCTCCCCCCACCCGTGTAGAAATGGGGGGCGTCTACCCCCCCCCCCCAACCTCCCCTCGCACAGGCGCTTAATTTCCGTATCGTATGGTCATTAATTCGTAAAGCGATATGACCGTGTATTTATGTTTATGTTACAGAGTTACTAATTAATGCGCAAATATTAATATTTATTTCGATTGGAAATTTGATCGTTCTGTAGCTGGAAGTTAATTATAACTAGAAAATATATGAACAAATCTTATTTTCGAACTCTATATTATTATTTTTTCAGTTGATTGGGAGTATAAGGCATTCGGTATATTTGATGAAAGTTCTCAACACTGGGTTTAGCTACTGACTATCTGAATAAAATTAAACTTATTTTATATATATTTCACTTGCCAAATTTGCGATCAAAACTGATGACGGCAATGATATATCTTCTCATATGCATGACGACACCCAATTTGATCTGCACAGAATAACTTTTAATTTTTCATATAACATTTGTTTAACCCTAAAATAAGTTATTTCCGAGGGTGGATATCGGACCGACGGCCAGTCACGAACACGTGTGACGCCAGCCACAACCCCCATGTATGTATTCATAACCTCGAACATAACAAATAGGAATCCTATAGATTAAATTTCCAAATCAAACGACATAATTGAACTAGAACACTCAAATGTCAATGTCCCGTATCTCAAACAAGCGCAGGGCTTAATCGTTTTGATAAGACAAACCGAGTTAACTAATCGTTGCATTAGCCCACTTCAAAGCGAATGCAACAAAAAGGCGGCAAGTTGTTTATCTCAGTAAGTTTGGCGCCCTTTTTGTGCGGCCAGCGCGGCGCGGTACGTCGAGATTATGGCGGATTGCCGCTGTCACCGCTCGCATTCCCGCCAACTTTTAATTACGGCCATTGTGAACAAAGTTTAAGTTGACTACAAAAGAAGTTTTTCTAATGAAACTCCGGCCGGTGAGGGCGCTATGTCCCCGGTATTTGTTACGCGTTTTTATTTTAATGCAAATTTTTGTTTGTTTATAAATTATGAACGTCTGACGGCACGGAGGTTGTCTGTCAGAAACAATATTTCAAACGTCTTGGAAATTCTTGTCCTTTTTGAGCTAGTGTCTTAATATTTTCTGTAAAGATGTTACTTCTATTGTTTATTTAAAGCCAAGTTGGAAGCATAATACATATTTCCCGACATTAGTCACTCTTCAAGCTAAAATAAACTAACGTTTTTCAAAAATTCCTACTCTTCAGTAGTAAGCAATTATTTCTAACTGTCAGCAATTTACACAATTGTTTCCGAACTGTCTAAAATTGAAAGTTGAGTTTACATCGTTTGCTGCATATTTCCGAACGCAAATTGAGCTTGTTCGTAATGTTTACTCAGAAAACTGAGACACGGCCCTGCATAAATTGCAGAGCTCCACATAATTAAAAATCAACATTTACATTCAATTCGATCTTCGCTACTCCGCCGTCTATATCACACTGTTATTTTCTCTCTTCATAAATATTACACCGAATTCAAATAAATCTCAAGCATTGCCGAGTGTTGTTCGAACACTTTCGGTACTTTATGTTAGTGTTCCTTCATATAATAAATATTAAATACCTCTTCATTCAATAAAAAGAATTTAATATAGTAAGCCGTTAAGTAATTTAAAGTTAATACGTAATAGAACTCTTCGTCCCGCATAAAAATTGCTTTATCCATTGCAATATTAGATTTTATAATGGGCAGCATCGCGGATATACTAGTTATAAATAAATAGCGATAAAATACAGTCTGCGAGTCTAATTTACGAATAATATCTGATAGGCAACAATTTTCAAAGCCGTGCAATCTATTGTAAGGCAGACAAAAGCTAGGGCAATTTGTTCGAAAGCCGTAATCGATGTAATGATAGTGCGCCGCGGCCATGTTTCACGCGAGTGGACGCTCCGCGAGATGGAGCTGCGGCGGTCATTTTTATTTTTCATTTTTTAATTATTTTCACCGCAGTCAAGGCCGCGAACCAAACAGCCTTGTCAGCCTCGCATCTCGGGCCCTCGAGTTTTTTGTAATACATATTAATGGTGAATAGAAAAGTGGGCTGAATTATGCATGTTCATGTAAATCACGCCTGATTTATTGGTGTAGGTCATGACTGATTTAGAAAATGATAGCGGTGTATTTTTTCCTCGCCATGATGTCGTGGAGTTTTTAGTAATGCAGTAAGGAAACAAAAATTATATTATAGGAAACAAAGCACTATTCATTCGTATAACCAGCCTTAATTTGTGGTAATGTTTATTATACTACACTAATTAAAATTAAATGTATTGTTATGAAGTCTGAAGACATGGTACTCAAAGTTAGAAAATAAATAAGTTTGAGCTTAATAAAGTGTTGCCTAACGTAACATGTGAGGTAATGAAAGGACACGCAATACTTCAGACTCACTCATTGACAACTGTTTGTTATTTGTTACGTATTTATTAAATAAGTTTATTACGAGCTGACATAATATGTTTATTGTGTGGTACTACGAGATATAAAATTAAAACGTTTTAGGATCATTGGACATTTGACAGCCTCCATGGCGCAATCGGTTAGACGCCGCCTGTGAAACGAGAGGCCGCGGGTTCGATACCCGCACCGAGATAAATGTTTGTGCGGCCCACAAATATTTCTTTAGGGTCTGGGTGTTTGTGAGACCGAAAAGTCTCTCGTAGTTCCTGATACCCACGACACAACACTCGTTCTTAGTGTGGGTTCAGGACTATGTATGTGACTGTTGGGTGTTATTTGTTTTATTATTTATTTATTGAACGACATTTTCATAGAGAGTTCTAAAACCTATTTTAGCTATCGAATATTTTATGAGTCAGTAGAAGATTCAGTGAGTTTCAGCGACGAATACAAAACCGTGTTAATACAAGGCGGTTAGTAATTAAGAAACAATATTATGACAAAACGTAAATTAAAACACAAACAATCCGGGGTTAGACTAAATTGATGGGAATCAAGATATCGTACAAGATTATAACAGCCCTACCCGAAGGTTATTCAAACGAAGCGCAATCAAGTTCACGATATTTTCCTATCAAATTGGCTATAATAATTCGAGGTCATTTCACCTCTATAAGCCGTCTATTAATATCGACACGGCTCGATTTAACTGTTCGCGTAACAAATAGTGTAAGTTAACACTTGGCAAGAACAAACATTATTTCCGAACGATAAAGTAGAAAACTTTAACAAATCTATTTGAAGCAAAAGAAACTAACAAAGCTATAAAAGCGAAATAATAGTTATGGAAATAGTCTTTCATTTTGCACGAAAGAAAACTACGCGAAACTACCGACAATATGAATGAAACTATAATATTAGAAAAGTTTCGTCTCGGGGAAATGAGAAAACGTTGTACGAACTCGTTGGTCTAATACACGTAGTTATAAACTTGTTCAATATAATATCGAGTGGGTGCCGAGTCTGGGCGAGCGGCGCGGCTCCCGCCTCTCCCCTGCGCTCAAATTGCCTTCGTTTAATTGCATATGCAGACGAATAATGCCGGCCACATGCATGCGGACCGCTGCACGTCTCTAAGATATCGTGTACCGACTATTACTGTAAAGTATTGTAATAGCATCGACTCTAGGAAATCTAAACATTTTAATACTTCAATTTAAAAGACAACAATGATTATGGGTACTGTTATATTCTTGCAGCAAATTGCTAAACACAACATTAAATGCAATGGATAAAAAGCTTCTAATTCGTCAATTTTTATCACTGAAATGGCTGACAAATATTCGCAGGATAATGTCTGTTCCTACTTTCTTTTATGTTAGCCTGAAACACACCAAACTGAGCTTTGATGAAGATTACCATCTGGGCTTTTTTCTTTAGTTCACGAGGTGTATGAAAATATGTTAAGCAATTGCTATGACCAAATATTGTAGGTGTTGATTTGACTGATATGGTACCTATCTCACAGAAAATCGAATTTAAATAACAGTTAAGCTGTCGTCTTCCAGCTTTATTGATCAGTCAAATAACTGGAGAACAACAATCCTTATCCGGCCTACCTTCCGCCAAGTGTTTAGTAAATCATCTCTAAACAATTGATAATTATTAGTTTTAATAAAATTCAATGCCCGTTTAATAACCACTTGCTTTTCGATGCAGTTTAATCGGACTAATTAATTTTTGACAACTAATTTTTCAAGCCTCATTTAAATAATACAGCATAAAACTAACACAGATATCTTCACGATTACATTCCTTAAGTGATAAGCAGAAAGCCACTCCCGCCCAGAGTTTATCTGTATCGAGATATGGGACGAAACCAACCATACTGGACTATTTTATTTATTTTAAAATCCATTATATCTCGAAGACAATTCTACGTAATGTGTCTACAAATATAGAACCTATTGCAATCGACCTTGGGGTGAGAATAGGCTGTATATTCCCACCGCAACTGTCCGCTTGATGCATACTGGGACGAGATAAAAAACAGTTTGTTTTACAAAGCCCGCTGCGGATTTCACACTGATAGTTTTACACTATCTGGTTTTATCGAAATGTATAGTTGGATAATCGGTGATAGTTTTTATAAGCCCTCGCTTGAGTTTATTTTTTGTTTTAAAATATATTTGTGAGATAAATATTGATATACATATTAGATCAGGTTTTAATTAAGGTTTTCATTAGCTGATATTATTTAGAAATGCTTAAAATATGATTTAGATGAGTTTTTTTTTTTTATAATGGCCTGGCATAGTGGCGGCATTGCACCTGATGGAAAATGCCAATGCCGCCCAGGCAGAGTATCCATTGGCATCGGACGGCAGTCCCATGCCAATGGAAACAATTATCCCGGCCTGCTTAGGTGCCTCTTCACACCACGGCGGAGTCTAGTGATTTAACGATTAGTAAGGCATTGACTAGAAATTATAGATTTTAATCTATGCTTCTTTATTAGCCACAAATTCTTTAAAAATATCATAACCAATATTTCGGTATTAAAAAACCATAAAATTAAAACTATCTAAAAATTAAACTGAAGTTTACTTTCACTCTGATTTATATTTTTACTTCTATCACAAAATAGATCGTTCTAAAGTCCCTAAAATTTATACACGGGGTCGTTGCCCCTATTATGTAGGAAGTACATAGTAAACGATTGTTATGGTAATACAGGCTGCAATAGACGTAGCAGGATGAAATATTAGCCCTCTTTGCATAAGTACCGCGCTTGGCCGGCGCGCCGCTACGCCACGCTACGGGCGTAGACCCGCTAATTATTTGGTTAATGCTAAAAAATATAACTATTTGTATGATAATGTAACTGATTTGGTGGTTTTGGTGAATGTGTGTATTAAATTAAATGCAAGAAAATAGGTGGTCGGAAAATGACAGATATAAATAAATGTTCTACTTTGATCGTCTTTTAGAAATGCATAAAAAGTATATGTAATTTGAATATTTTTTTATAATGAAAATATTTCCCTTAATTAATTTTGAGTCTTTAAATGAAGTATCTGTATCAGCCCATATGCAGGGCACGGGCCTACTCTACAATCGACAGTATGATTGAGAGTGGTTAGGCCATATGACTATATGGCCTAACCTTACAAAAACACCACGCTGGCCTAGTGCGGGTTGGCGGACTTCAAATGAAATATAGGTTCTTTAAATTCAGATGACAGTTACTCATAGTCGGCGGTACGAATTTGTTATTCGTATTTAATAATCCTAATCATGATGTTTTAAATAAGGGTATGTAATCGGTTTCTTTTTTATACGGACTAACTTGACGCGATGTGTTGTATATATTTTTGGTATCAGAAATATACACGGATATTAGGAGATGTCTTAAATACGAACTGTATGTTTTTCTAAAGAGAAAACTGAAGCCATGGATAAAAATAGATCGAACCATATCAGCATTATACAATAACAGTAATGGACCTCAATTGGTTTCGCCTACTTTCCGGTTCGATTTGAGTGTTAGCAGGATAATCCGCTCCGTACGGCTTCTTCCAAATTGACACTAATTTACAAGACAGATTTCGTTTACTGAAATAATCATTTACATTATATACTGGTTCCAAAATTAAATAATAGGGAATATAATCCCAAATGTGAGAAATAAATGATGATTATATTTAGCACCTATTGTGTTCTTATTAGAAAACAATAGGTGATCCTTCAGATCATATTGTAGGACGATGAGAGCATTTCATAATTGTTCTCATTAGTTCAATAAGAGAGCCTAAGAGTTATTTTATGTGAAGATCTGACAAAGTGACTGCAATGCTCATGATATGTTTAATGTAGCCCAAATATACCCGATGATAAGTAAATTAAATAAATACATTCAATAGTCACAGAGCGTGGTGGCCTGTTAGTAAACGAACTAGACGTGACTGCCCACATGTTCACTCAATCAATCACCACGCACTAAAACGGTGAAGGAAAACATCGTGAGGAACCTGCATACCATCGATTCATAAGAATTTCTATGGTATGTAAGTCCGCCAACCCGCACTAGGCCAGCGTGGTGGACTATACGGCTTAACCACTCTCAATCGTATTGTCGATTGTAGAGTAGGCCCGTGCCCTGCAGTGGGACGTATATGAACTGATACAGATACATGGTCCTAAACCCACATTAGGGTCAATTAAGCCTTGTGTCGTGGATATCAGGAAATGTGAGAGACTTTTTGATCTCACTAACACACAGACTTGAGACAATGAGATATGATGATGAAAGAATGCCAGGTCAAAACCGGGTGTACATAGGCTAAAACGAAATCCCAACAGACTTCAAGGTTTACCTTACCAAAACCACTACCATGACTATCGGACGCCATTTTTTTTACTCCGGCCCTGCATAATGACAACACTGCGAGGATCGAATGGCATCAGGCGGTAGTCCCGAGCAAGGTACAATTATGCCGGCCTGCTAAGATACCTCTTCACGCTACTTCCATTCATACAAATACCTCAACCTTACATAACATAGGTATTTTAAAACATGTATATGTACAACTCAATGTATGGAGGAAGTGTCTCGACTCGCTCCCCCACGAAGAAGAATGCTATTACACGGAGTTTTCTCGTAATTGACCCTCCGCGGAAAATGTCTTGCAATCCGTCTTGTTACTCTTGCACTGATAGTCGTCATTTAAAATGATTGCATTTTATTTTTTGTAAATTAAACTTACTTAAATTGTTTTGTAATTTTGCAATTAAATTTACAAAGAGAAGGAGTGCAAAATTTACTAACAAATTGCGTTATTTTTTGTACAATATATTTGATCGAAGAGATTAAACTTAATTTTGTTGTCATAACGTTATACTGTACAAAGTTAAATTGAGCAAACTTGATTAATAAATTGTTTATATTTTTTATGTATTGTGGGATTTTTTCCGTAATAAACATGGTGCTTTAATTCGCGTAAATAAGCACAATATGCACCATTTAAAAGTAGTTTTAACGCATACAACCTGTAGTCTGACAACTGAGCACCAGATTTTAATAACAAGATTTTTATTAGGAAAAATTAGTACTACTTTTAGCCTATTTTCAAATATAATAAACCCATTATGTTAAAACGTATACAAAATATCGGGGAAAGTAAATGTAAGTTGGGTTCTCCTTGGCCTAACATTTGCGGCGCGGAAATGTTAAGGTCGCTGGGGTGATTTATATTAGAAATAATATCGGCCGGGTAACGAAACAATGCTTTGAAAAATGGACGCAATTTGCTGCTTGTGGTTGTGAATTTAGTGTGAAAAACATATTTATAGGTTTATTTATTGAAACCTGACTTTGGTGAAAGTGGCAATAGGTCTGGGCAATCAATCGTAATGGTCTAGATTCCATTCTCCGGTTTAGTACTAAACTTTGTTTTAGTATTTCGATTTAAAACTTCTCATAGGTATGAACATATATTTTTTTGAAAGGATATCAGCAGTCTATGGATGACAAAAGTATCACCTCTACCAACCCTTTTGAGGAAACCAGAGAGAACTTATGTTTGTATAGTATAGGTTCGATACCCAGCGAGTTACTGAAATAGACGTATGTCGTGTATTTACGATGAATGGTAGTAAAAACACATACATAAAATGATGTGTAACTCTACCTTAACATTTTCGAACAATTTGGTTCTTATTAGACTGTGACGTCTTATATAATTACTTAATTCTTATGATTTTGGTAGAGAGTAATGCTCTACATATGTAGAGACAGTTATTTCAATGTTACACAACATTTACCCCATGCGCGATCGCTACGTGTCTCTACAACAGAAACATGTTACAATTTCGGAGTTTCGTAAATTGAACGATTGGAAAAAAGAACGAACAGAACGATTTCTGTACAACAAGCATATAAAAAATACTTTTTACTGAGCTATGGAAATAAAAAATAAATACTGCTCAACCTGTACCATGTGGCCTCTTAAAAACTTAGCTCAACCCTTTATGTGACTAAAGTTTTTAAATACAAATGTGATCGGAAATAATTCAATATGTTGCGTCTAAGCTTCGTTACCATAACTTTCCTCAATGCCATTTGATAAACTATAGTTTTGTTATCGCTCGTCCCCGATCGGTCACTCACGACTGCATTCGGACGCAAGACAAGGAAAACAATATTCTGAGATACGCACCATCTAAGCAAAAGAGCGAGATGAACGTATGTGCAATGTGAACTAATTTGTATCGATTTCAAATATAGAACTGTGTTTCGATTATTTTTATTCATCGTCTATTGAGTGCAATGGAGTGCAATAAAAATTTAGTCTGCCAGCTATGTTTTTGTAATAAAAAGGTGTGAATTACAGGTTGATAGTTCATAAAAAATGGTTATTCCTTAAATTACCGTGAAAATAATTACATTTATTGAAAACTCGTTAAAACACGTTAAAACTTTATAGCAATTTTGAAGTTCACGAGGTTCGCCCGTACACAAAAGCCCGTTCATAAAAGACTTGTAGAACAAGCTATTAAAGCTCAGGCAAGCTCTCGTATATCTAAAATTTATAATTTGTTTATCAAACGTGTACAGCGTGTACGTATACGTGTGTACGCTGAGACGGCGGGGCAGGCGTCGCGGGGCGGGCGCGGGGCGCGGCGGCGGCGTGGCCGGCGGGGGCGGCGGCCGCGTTGCCGCGCTCGTTCCGTCACACAGCCAGCAGTCACGTGCGACGACGCCGGCCCACAACGCGTTTTACGTAACATATCGATTCCCGCTGCAACTATCGATCGCCGATCGTTCGCTGCACATCACTACTGCACGTTTCCGCGCCAAATTTCATCTTTCGAACGCGTGTGCTGTGACTTTTTTGTTTTTATTTATTTTTTATTTTGTGACACGTTGGATTTGTACGTTCGGAAAGTTTGAACGTTTCAAGGTAAGTGCGATTTGTTCGGCCAAGTTTAGCCCGCGGTTCGAATAATAAATTTATGATGGGAAAATTAAACCGGTTGGATTGCACTAAATCTGTGGAGGTTATTACTCCGGCGGCACGCGACCAGCATGCTGCGGTGGAGGCTCGGCCGGCACAACACCGCCGATGCTCGCTACCGGATGTGGGAATGTCACAACACTAGCTTTAATGAGGGAAAATTGAACGAATGCCGCAAAAGAACGAATGAAAAAGTTGGCGCATGAATATTTAAGTGGAACAATACTTTTAAAGTAGATATCGATGACTTAAATACCTTAGTTATAATGGTAAATTTATGATACATTACACTACTTTAGAAGTAAGAAAATATTTCAATCAATAAAAAATGTATAATAAGATAGTACTACTATTATAATCACTACAAAAAAATAAAAAATACCTAATTACATACATACAAATATTTCTCAAGTCTGCACAAAGTATTTTTAATCAATTACTGGCTATTAATTTTTTCATCCAACACGCGCGCTCCTAACCTTCATTCACAGTGGTAAAAATAACTTTTTTTATGTCCGTAACTAAGATATATTATTTTAAAATATGGCTTGAAAAAAGGTACATCATGAATTGGTTTCCTTTTCTTTAAGGAAAATTATTTCTTCTATAAGCTTTGATTTTGACTATAAGCGCTTGAGTAGAAAAGCAAGTATGAAGTATTTTATTACCTGTGTTCATAATTATCGTGTTCTTTTCTATAATTTTATCGAAAAATCAATTCCGAGACATTACTATTCACGGACCATGTAAGTTGCCCATAAACTGATGTGGTAGTTATATAAACTAAAATTAAGAAGTTTTTATTCAAGAAATCCATTTATTTTCCGCCGGACATCGCTATAATATTTTGTTTTCATATAAAAAAGGCTTAGTCGCTAATGCGATTATGTTGCCCTAATTATAAGTTAAAATCACTAAAGTGTGTTAATATTAATTTTTAATCTACGGAAATCCTAATACGTTACAAAAATCGATCGCACTTTTAGTAAAAACACTATTTTGTTAGAATATAATATTTGCAATAAATATTAGTTATATTAATTAAACTTTCCATATTATGTTACTTCTTCAAGGATGATATTCTAGAAAATCAAATGATTGAGCGTTTTTATTATATTAAATTTGATCAAATTATACACATCAACTATATCATCACTACATAGTATAAAACAAAGTCGCTTTCTCTGTCCCTGTGTCCCTATGTCCCTTTGTATGCTTAAATCTTTAAACTACGCAACGGATTTTGATGCGGTTTTTTTTAAAAGATAGAGTGATTCAAGAGGAAGGTTTATATGTATAATAATAATAATAATAATAAGCCATTTAATTTCCATAACCCTTAAGAAAAGTACAATTCAAATGATGTTAGTTATTTTTAGTAGAAATGCTTAGTAGCTAGAGTTAGTTCGAGTTAGAGTAAATTAAGTTCGGTTAATTTAGGATATGGACCCCGTTTTGGGTATAGGCCTCCCCCAACCTTTTCCACCGTTCTCTATCTCTGCCTTGGTTGATCCAATCTTTCCCAACCGCTTTTACGATGTCGTCTGCCCAACGTTGCTTTGGTCTGCCTGCTCTTCTTTTGCCTAATGGTCCCTTCCATTTAGTAGTTTCTGTTGTCCACCTTCCATCCGTACACCGTGCTATGTGGCCAGCCCATTGCCATTTTATTGCTAGCGCGTGTCTCAGTGCATTCGTTATCTTTGTTTTCTTTCTGATCTCCTCACTTCGTATTTTATTTATTTTTCTTATCCGTAATATGCTTCTCTCCATTGCCTTCTGTGTATTTTCTATTTTTCGTTTGATACCATCTGTAAATATCCAGGTTTGACAACCGTATAAGAGACATGGTATAATACAGGTGTCCATCACAGTCTTTTTCACGTGTAGGCTATAGTTTCCCTTTAATATTTCTTTTAGCGACCAAAACTTTTTCCACGTTAAAGCTATTCTTCTCGTTACCTCCTCTAGGTTACTGTTTGTATTGAAAGAAATTTGTTTACCCAAATAGATATAGCTGTCAACATATTCTATTACGTGTCCGTTTGCTTGTATTGGTCTTTTGTAATTATTGGTCATTATTTTTGTTTTGTTTATGTTCATATCAAGTCCGACTTTTTTACTTTCCTGATCGAGTGTCGTTACCATCATCTCTAAGTCTTTTGGTGTTTCAGCCAGTATCGCAATATCATCTGCAAATCTTAGATGGTTGAGGTGCTTACCGTTTATTAGTATTCCTTTTTGTGCCCAGTTTATTTTGTTAAAAATGTCTTGCAGAACAGCTATAAAAAGTTTTGGTGACAACGGGTCGCCCTGTTTTACACCTCTTTCAATTTTAAATGGTTCTCCACTGGTCTCAAGTTTTACTTTGCATGTACTGTTTTCGTATATGTTTTTGATTATGTTTATATATTTCTGGTCGATTTTTAATGTATTTAGTGCCTTCCAGATGGAGCTGTGACTAATGCTGTCGAAGGCCTTGCTGTAATCTATAAACGCCACGTAAAGGGGCCTGCAAAATTCTCTGTATTTTTCGATTATTTGTTCAATTGTCTGTATGTGATCGATAGTGCAGAAACCTGAGCGGAAGCCTGCTTGCTCTATGGGTTGTGAACTATCAATTTCTCGGGAAATTCGATTGAGTACTATTGAAGCAAAGAGTTTGTAAATACTTGTTAGAAGACTGATTGGCCTGTAGTTTCCGATATCTTGCGGGTTGCCTTTTTTAAAAAGTAAAATAATGTCTGATGAACACCATTTTTTTGGAACTATCTCTGTTTTCAGGATTAAGTTAAATAATTTAGTCAGATGGTAAAGTAAGACCGGTGCTCCAATTTTTAAAGCTTCATTGCTAATTCCGTCTGGGCCAGGGCTTTTTTCATTTTTCAAATGTTTTATTTGTTTGTATACTTCCCTTTCGTCAATTGGTGGGACAGTGTTCATTTTTATTTGATAGTTTGTTTCGTTTTCCCAGGTCATATTGTCTTTTCCCTTGTATAGGTTTTTATAGAAGTTTGTGGCATGCTCGATTACATTTTTCCTTGTCTTACTTCCCTCTGGTATTTGATTAAAGTTATGTATCCATGTTTTGTGTGTGGTTAGTTCCTTTAACGCTCTTTTTGTACTTCTGAATGCTTCTAAATTTTTAGTGATGATGTTATATCTGTAGTTGCCGTAATCTTTTTTTATTGATTTGTTTGTTGTTTTGAACAATCTGCTTAGTTCAGTTTTCATTTCATTGTTTTTATTTTTTGTTCTTATTAGTTCTGTGCGTCTTTTAATTAATAGTTCTGTATCCTTACTGAATATTTTATGTGTTTTGATTTTTGTTATTTCTTGTGTTTTTAAGCTATCAAGAATTATCCGTTCAAGATGATTGTAATAATTCTGTACATCGGTAATTTTGCTTAGTGTTTCCGAAGATTTTATATTATGTGTAAGATTTTTCAAATAATTGCCAATTTCTTCGTTTGTTTTAGGTCTGGTTATCTTATTTTTGAAGTTTTTTCTAGATATTTTTGGTGATTTTAAGGTAACACTAGCTCTTACAAGCCTGTGGTCGGATGGAAACTTTAGATTGTGAATAACCTCAACATTTGTCACAATTTTCGGAGTATTAGTCATTATAAAGTCGATTTCGTTAGTAGTTTTTTTATCCGGAGAAATCCAGGTCCATTTCCTACTGTTCCTCTTTTTGAAAAAGGTATTCATTACTGATAGTTGGTATTCAAAGGCATATTCTATTGGCCTTTCGCCTCTTTCATTACTTTCACCAAAACCGAATTGACCTAGGATTTGATTATTATCATCACAATTTTGGTGGCCTATTTTTGCGTTAAAGTCTCCTATCACCAGAACTCTGTCGTCTGTAAGAGAGTGGGCTTGTTTTAGGTCTTCATAGAATTGATGTATTTCGTCCTCGTTGGCGCTTTCTGTTGGTGCATAAGCCTGTATCAGGGAGATTGGGAAGTTATCGAATTCCATTTGTAAGAGTGCTACTCTTTCCGATATACCCGTAAATTGTTTTATCTTGTTTTTGTGCTCTTTTTTAATAAGGAATCCTACTCCATGTAGACCTTTTGTTTGTCCTATATAACACAAAACATAGTCTTGGTATTCTTCGATGTTGCAACCTATTCGTCTAGTTTCTGCCAGGCCTATTATGTCCCAGTTTATTTGATTGAGAGCATAAGTTAATTCCAGGTATCTTTCAAATGATGATAGGGATCTTACATTATAAGTGCCAATTTTTAATGTGTTTTGATTTGATCTTTTGTTGTTGTTATTATATTTGGTTGGAGGGTAACGGTCTTCTTCCCCCACGGTGACCGGCCGGATTGGGGTGCTGATTGTTGTTTTTGTCATTTGTTTTTTTGTTGTGATTTTCTTGATCCGGTTGTCGGTACTTTTTAGTTTTTTGAATCAGAATACGATGACAGAGATGTAGATCTTCCTCTAGTTACGTAATTAAAAATGTTATTTGTGTTTGTTTTCTTGGAAGCCCTACCGGTTGCGCTTGTTTTATCGTTAGGAGACTCCTTCGTGTCTCTTTTCCTTTTGATCGAGTTGGTTTCTTTTGGATCCTTTATTATCAGTTTATCCTTCTTAAGGTAAGCAATCTTGCCCTTCTCTCTCTCTTCTATTAGTTGGGGTATAAGTTCTTTTCTTTTCTGTAGTACGTCTTTCGAGAAATCTTCCTTAATCGTGATAGTTGAATTGATTAGATTTTCTTTTTTGTATTTGTTTCTTAGGATTAAGTTTCTTTTCCATATTGAAGTAAAACTAACTAGTAAGGGGCGTGTTTCTTTTCCTTTGGCTCCTAATCTATACACGGTATTTATTTCAAAAGGTTGTATCGTCGTCTTAGTTTCTTTTTCAATTATTCTTCTCGCGTAATCAATTAAGGGAACCTCTTGTTCATTCTCACTTACTCCAAGGAATATTAAATTGTGTCTTCTTTTATTATCTTCCAAGGATTCAATTTTGTGTTGCAAAGTTTCAACTTTAGTTTTTAATATGTTATTCTCTTCAAGAACGGATGCTAATTTCTTATCTAGACTTTCCAACACACTCACAGTTACTGATTCTGTGATTTCTTTTGTTTGAAGTGACATCTGTTCTTTTATTTTGTCGAGAAGTAAATCCATTTGATTGTCCATTTTTGGTCTATAGAGTTTGAGTAAGAATAACCTTCTGTGTTTTATTTAAGCTGGCAACACTGAGCACATGACAGTTGACGAAAGACAGCTGACACTTGACAGTTCACAGTTGATAGATGACAGTTACAATTGGATTTTGACGGTAGCAATAACAATAAATTATGCACATAGATTATTGTTATGTTGGTACTCACTTCTTGCAGCTAACTTCTCAGTATTTTTCCAACCTAGCTAGCAACCGTTGCATTGTATTGTCTTCTCTTCATAACAGTGTTTCTTGCTTAATAATATCTGAGTAGAACTTTATTTATTTACTTTTGCTGATAAGTACCTCTTCGTCGATGTAGTGGTGATTTTTTACACTTTTTCAAGCGGCAGTTGTACGAGCACAAACGGTGTGTGTTTCTTGTGACAGTGCCGGAACCGGAATCCTAATTATAATACGTACATATTATTTTACCGAAATCTATTTGTACCAGGGCGAAGCTGGGCCGGGCCGCTAGTATATCATAATTATCATAATTAGAATCCTAACAAATTGTATATTTTAAATAATACTTTTTATACAAGTTTATAAATAAAGTATTGTACAGTCACTGGATCGTTATCATGTCAGAATATTTATGATGTCTAATTTAGTACCGCGCTGAAGGCCGGAATTTATATTGTTAAAAATATATTTACATAAAGACAACAATCCTTTCAAGGCAACTCAACGAAAATCTTAGCTAAGATTTTACTCATCATTTCATAATTCAAAATTTAGTTCTTAAATGTTAGGACAATGTAGATATTACCTATGTTAAAACTCATAATCGTATTGAAATTAATAAAATAATAAAAGCAGAATAGGAAAAGTGTATCAGATCTTAGGCGCGCACATCTCAAATAATATAGAAATTTCGTCGCTTCACATAATTTTCTGTTACCACCCAGATAGAGCCGATCCATTTTAACAATAGTCCAAAATTACAGTTTGTCCCTCAACCTCCTACTGCAAGGGACCTCTTTTACAATCCAGAGTACTATTGAGAAGGATTTAGACCATAAAGTCTAGCACGCTGGCCTAATACGGCTTGGGGAACTTACATACAGCAGGTTTGAAAGAGCAGGATTAAAATATTTTCTTACATCATTTCATTTCAGTTCATAGATTATCTTTTATCGGGATGTAGTGTTCACTCACTCATGAATAAACTATTTTAAGAATTTATTACAAGTATTAGGAAATAATTCAACAAACATTTAAATTATTCGTATATTTATCAAGATATTAGCCTATTACTATTGCATTGCACCTGTAACTTGCATCACAATTCACATGCGCGTTGTTAGTCTAACCCACTTCGCCCCGCGGGCGCTCCACAATAAATTTTCATAAAAAAACAATCCGACTTATCCGATAATGATGAAAATAACTAATACAAACGGCCCGCAACAATGTGCGGATTTACTCAAAGAATACCTTTATTTATATTCGTTTTTGTTGAATTTATACGCAATAAACTGTCGCATGCATCATTAGGCGCGTTTTATTTTGAATATAAATCTCGCAATCTAATCAAGATTGATGTGTATTTTCATCTAGTCTAATTTAATATTTGTTTGGTCGAAACTTTGTATATTTTCATCATTTTTTAACTTTCGTATATGAATTTAAATACTCAATACTATAATACGATTTTTTGTCAAATTCAAATTCTAAATATTCCTTATTCAAATGGTCTTTAAAAAGATCTTTTGAATCGTTAACGTCTGCTACCACCGCTTAGGAACATGTTGAAGCAACACTATATTTTTTCTTTTTTTTTTTTTGTTTCTTAATTTAGTATTTGAACTAAGACATGAATATAACTATGATAACTATAACGCATTCCAAGTAAGGCCTACGTGAGGTCGCATGATCGTCCGTCCATCGACGATTTAAACCGCCGACTCTGATTGTTGCATTAGTCAATATCAGCAATGGTCAAGCACTACCAGGCATCCTTTAGATGGCTTAACAATTCTGATACTGGGTTGGCGAGTGGTGTAGCATAATCCATTCATAATTAATCCAGAAAAGCGGATTATAGCCAAAGCCACTTAAAATGAGACGAGGCCTTAATCCAGTCTTTGACCATACACATTGACTATACCTATAAATATAAGTCGGTATAGCCACACTCTCACAGAAACTGTATCTGGTAGTACACGTCAGAGCCAATCTATTTGAATCATAGGCATTTCCGTAGATTTTTCTAGAAATAACGGCCAAAACATTCTATTCCATACGAAAACAATTTATGAAACGTTGCACCGGCGTCCGGTCACGTATCGCGTATTTACTTTGAGATAGCTTTTTGAGGGAATACAAACAAAAACAATCAGACACGCAACTAGATTGCTTTGCGAGTTACATACGAATGGTTTGGCCTATAGAAATTAGAAATACGGTCAGAAAATCCATTTCATAAGTATAATATAAAACTGTGGGACGGGCAACGGACAGTTAAAACAATGAATATAAAATGCACAGAAAAAACTAGGATATGTTTTAGTAGGTTCGTGTTCAAAGAGGGTTAAAATACGATATATTTTTATACGAATATTCAAAATTTTCAAAGTAAGGAGTTCAATTACGCAGACAACTAATAACTTTTTTACCTATTCATAATTATTTGTACAGGGGCAAATTCACATAATGATACAGACTTGAATCCAATAAAATACTTGTTAACTATCAATTGCAAAGGACTGTTCGGCTGAAGAATTCCTGATCCAAATCTGTTGGTGTTGATCACACAAACATGACTCGGTGCTGACACAGGGACAATACCACATAGAATGCCTGCCTTAAGGCTCAAAGGCAACATCTTTGCCGTCGCGTTGCGTGCGGTCAGTTGCTTGAAATGACTGGGACATCTATCATCTTTCTCCAAGACCAGAAATACGACCCCGATTCTCTAGACTTTGTGGCTGTATGCCTTTTGCACCGTTGTACTTTCTATGATAAAAAAAAATAGTTTACAACTCTACATTTCTTAACTTTCGTGATAGATCTCTAATATGTGAGACCGCAATGTCTGTTTCCCTCGCCAAACAACAGTGATAATGCACTGTTGTGTTTTGGTTTGAACGATATTGTAGTCAGAGTAAATAAAAAAAAAACAAAAAAGATAAAATAACGTCACTGTTATTTCAAATATGTCAAAAAAACAATTATGTAAAACGCTTTGAGTCCTGATTCGTAATACTCGTCAGTTATCTCGGCTTATCGCGATGTTAGTTTACACAACATAGTAAATTTAGATTGTGCGTCCGCAGATAGCTGTTATCTTGTCCCCGTTCCTCATTTGTTGACAAAAAATATATTTTTCCCCAATTTACGCTGATGGGCGACCTCTGACCAATATTTTGTAACTTATTTGTAGTATAAATCTTCTTTTAAAAAGTTAAATTCAACTCGGTTAAAATTAAAAAGCTCACTCTATCTGATTTTACTAACGATGAATACATCTTGGAAAAATAAATCAACAATTAATTTAGACATTCATCTGTATCAGCCCATATACGTCCCACTGCAGGGCACGGGCCTACTCTACAATCGAGAATACGATTGAGAGTGGTTAGGCCATATAGTCCACCACGCTGGCCTAGTGCGGGTTGACGGACTTACATACCATAGAAATTCTTATGAATCGCTATGGCATGCAGGTTTCCTCACGATGTTTTCCTTCACCGTTTTAGTACGTGGTGATTGACTATCAATACACACATGACTCCGAAAAGTCAGAGGTGTGCCCTGGGATTCGAACCCGCGACCACCGTGAACATGTTGGCAGCCGCGTCTAGTCCGTTTACCAACAGGCCACCACGCACTTGACATTCATGCGTATGAATATATTACATATAATTAGAACCGCCCTTGTAAAACCTAAACAATAATAATCGCAAGGAAACATACCGCAAAAATTTTCCACCAAAAATCGGTAAATAAAAAAGGTTTTGCATCACATTCATAAATCTTAATTAGAAAAAAGTTTGTATATCCAACTGGCCAGTACATAATTTTAAAAATAAATGCCGCGTGGGGCTCGCCGCGGTTGCCATGACACACGCTAACGTTTTTGTGCGTGAAAAATTTGGGTCAGCCGAGTTTGCGGGCCGATTCATTGAGCTGCGATCGAACACACGTTGATAGTGTTGTAAATAAAAACACGTGGACGGCAGCTCAATGGAATTATACGCACGCCGCACCAATCGATACGTGTGATAAAATTGTTCGAGGTTAACTTTGTTTATACCCATTATTGGATGCATTTAAGGCAAAGGTTGCCTCTTTTATACGTTCCTCATCTCACCGCGGCATATTTTTAAAGAGACACAGAACAGAATATTGCGTGTATTTATAATCTCAAAGGATATTATGAGGTACAACGGCATTCTCTTAAATTATCGTTTGGAAATTCTCCACCTGGGATAATCACTTATAATACCACAAGAGCTTCAAAATTATCGGGTATTTCCCGATAGGTTCGTTGCAAACAAATGAAGGAGTCAAAACTTGACGACTTTATTTGTTTGCAGGGAACCTTGAGGGAAATGCCAGATAATTTTGAAGCTCGTTTGGTATTCGGGGGATTATTTTTCCGTCCCAAATTTTAATTTCAAACTCATTTTCATGCAAAATCTCCAATTTTCACAATTGAATTCAACCTGTCAGTTTGACGTGTGGTTAATTTGACTGGATCATGTTTTGTTTTTTATATATAGCAACTACCAGAGAAAATTTTCAAAAAATTATCATTATAATACCATGTAGGTTGTACCACGTAACGTCGAATGGTGCAATTCTATTGGTCGATATTTGGGTCGGAAAAATAATCAATATAATTTGTCAGGCAAAAATTAAAATACTGCTCTACCTACTTAAGATCTTGTTACATTTGATATTTGTTCAAATCAAACTACCTCGATTTGTATTTTTTTATTTTATTAACCTAATGGCAACTTTATATGTCAGTAATAAGCATTCCGCCCCCACTTCTTTCAACTACAAAGTTCATTACACGACCTTGTCCGGAAAATCTTGGAGCAAGAACTGTTAATGCTCGCTCAATTATCTGCATTTTAGGCAATCTAATTATACGCATTGCCCGTCCGTGACGCGAAAACTATTGAACCGATATTAACCGACCATTACCCGGTCAACAGCTTCAATATCAGTTGATGCCTTCAGGTTTCCGCGGACGGGTTGTACCGCGGGCAAAAAGTCGCGCATAAATTGATGAGCAAATAACAGCAACGTTTATATCCTTAAACATGTAGTTACAGATATTGATTGACAGCATAATGGCGAGCTATTCAAGCTGTAATTTAAATTAATAATAGCTATCGTTCTCGTGACTAATGTCTGCTCGGCCCCTCCGCTCGTTTTATTGCGTTTTGTTTGTTGATGCTGAAACGTCTTTTATGGCTTCGATGTCTTCGCTTGTACGACACGCGTTTATGTTTGAGTGGATTTTGTTTTGCAATTTTTAATAGGTTTTAAAATAACAATTGGCTCCGATTTGCCTTCTGCCTTGAAAATTAAACATGAGATAGCTGGACTAGTTGAACCAATGAGTAAAGAATATAAAGAGGAAATTACGTAAAACAGAAAATATAAACCCAAGTCCCTTTAAAACAAATTAAAACATTTATCCCAAATACTAGGATGAAAGTAAAATATTATTTCTACTCGACTTTGACACGAAACTGGCACTATCACGTGATGCGGCAAAAATTCCGATGACAAACCATGAGTGGGACAGTAACACTTTGGAACCAGGAATGTGCGAGGATAGATTTAAAAAACAAAGTCTCCAACAACACTCACAGCCATCGGCAGGCAGACAACCCTTCACGAAGTGAGCAGCACCTGATAGCGACTCAATCGATCAAACCAAACCCCCGGAGTCTGTGACGCATCATTTTAATAAGCGTTGTGTATTTTTTTAAACAAAACTGAAACCTGTGTGTGGACAGCGGCGGCGGCCAGACAGCCGACAGGCGGACAGGCGCTCGGTTAAAAAGTGAAAATCAATATTGTACCGCGGCCGGCCCGCCGACACTGGATAATTGGAAAATTCGCTCTACACGTTGAAAGCTATAAATTTTCACTTTTGTCCACTCCATACCTTTTGTCGTGTTGCATTAAAGCCAATAAATTAAAATAAACTGCGGCCGCGCAATGCCGTTTTTATTTTATATAAAATTTAATGTTCACGCTGATTTTGTTTATGTGCGGTTGTTTTATTGTGTAAACTGCATGCGAAATATATCTTGCGAGGCCTCCGCGGCCGCGTTACTCAACTGGAGTTTACCAACCTTATGTATTAGATTATTTATTTACCCCAGTTGGACGTGCAAATGAAAATCGATGAGATTTTTGTAAGGTTCATTCATAACAAATATTACAGTGCCTTCTAACTGACCTTAGCCGATTACATTATTGTTATTTGAATGAAAACTGCAATATTTGGCATTTGGCTTTGCCAATTCTGTGCAATCCATATTTTACACATACATGCGGTAAGGCCAAACATATTCTGTCACTCAATTTTTCCTACAAATTTATCTTACATAGAAACTTACTGTTGACATATTACTTTCTCTTCATTGTAATCAACCGATTAATTATGTATCTAAATACGTAAGAAAAATATCATAAACGTATGAAACCTTAGATCTGATGTCGTCAAACGAAGCCAAGACATTACGGCTAACCGCACAAATAGTATAATATTTAAACAGCCGATTTACGAGTACATGCAGCTTTTAACCGTCAACGTAAATTTAAATTCTGGACGTTTTCATGAGCGCCATAATTGAGTTTACGAGTCATATCAACTGCAATTAGGCGACCGCGACGCTCGAGCCGCGTTTAATGTGTTTATTTCAAAATATCAACTCTCAAGTATTGCTAACATTTTTATAATGCTTTGGTAATGGCTCGAATGAGACGATTCGGTTTTTACGTCACTCAAATAAGTAAATTTATTGTATCGAAGTATCGGAGCACCAGAATTAAATTGTACATCAATTGTCCATTTGTGGCTAGAGTAGGCAGTGAAATAGTTTTATACAAAACACACAAGCTATAGTAAAAATTCTATAAAATGAAAAACATACGGCACAAGAAACACCTTAGCAACATGATATTTGTTGCATTGATATTACATCGTAACTAATAAATTTATCTTTGAACATTACGAGACGAATTTCAAAATAATCATCGGAAATAACAAACAGGTTATCCTGTTGTAAAAACAAATTCTATTTGAGTCCAAACTGGTTTGAGCAATTGAGGAAAACTATCAAGAAATTACCTAGCAACAATCGAAGCCCCAAGATTTCATAAATATTTAAGACATCGACCAAACAAATGAGTAGTTATGGCAACAAAATTAACAGCCCTTAGAGATCAAGTCACGTTGGCTAATAAGGGCATGTCTTGCCTTACCTTTATTGTTTGGTTATTCTACTTTCACCAGTTATGTAACAACTTTCTAGTATGAAGTGTTGCTTGTAGTGATAAGTATGGTGGTGATAAGAATTACTTACAATGTTACGTATCAAGTGTTTTTAGGAACAAAACTACAGCCTTAACTTAAAAATATTTCATACATGCTTTAATTTAAGAGGCTCACAGTATTCCTTATGTTGTATCTGGATCTGTAACAAAAAGAGTTAAGCAAAAATAACTTTAAAGTCTCGAGAATTATTTCCTTATGTTCCTAAAATTAGTTACAGGTAAAAGCGCACCTAATATTAGAATAACTTGGCTGTCAAATATGTATAATTTAGGCGATAGAGTATTGAAATCTTATCAAAAGTTTCTTTTGTTGTTAACTGCACATTTCTTTGATAAAATTAACTTTGAGAGTAAATACTGTAACAATTACACGAAAGTACTAACTCAATTTAAGTTATTCTACAATTACTTTTATGTCGTAAGCGAGTCTTTAAAACTCTGTTACGACACTTTATTTATTGGTCTCACAAATACTTTCCCTTGCATAGATAGAAATCTTAGTAACTTAGGCACAGAAAGCTAACTTTTTGAATGCAGTGCCAATCAATGTTGAAACCACAAACACATGTCTATTTAACCCGTCATCAGACAATGTTGGGCCGAGCGTCCTATATGACAATTATACAATCATTTAAAAAAATCCCACTACATCCAAGCCACATCCACGACACAGCAGTGTAGCAACAGCAATGTTTGTTTACAAATGTTCTCCATTCACAATCCTGAGCTTATATTTCCCCCGAGAGCTCGGCGGCGCAAGACATCCCGCACTTCTGATCCCGCCCTTGAACTTCAGACGTCACGCGCTAAAGGGCCGTTTACCTCGACGCAATCCATTTATTGACCTCAGATATTTTCTATTTACGGAACCGTTTAATTGCTTTTATTTTACTTATAAACGTAGGAATGAGGTTATGATTTTACATAGCTGTGTACATTCACGCCTGTCTACCCGAGGGGGGGAGGTAAGAGAAACTTCTTTTCCGAATGTTTGTCCCAACATGAGGAGGTAAGGCAGGCGTCAGGAGCCAAGCCTATTGACGTGCCGGTCATAAATTCCTATAGAGAATACCATGTAGATGTAATATCACACAAAAATATGATACTTCGTTATAAAAGCGACCTCTGTATAACACAATATGCAGCTAGGAAAATCTTATAACTTACTTGGTTAGTTACAGAAACCTAAGAATTTGAAACGTCCATCCCAAGATTCTCAACACCAACCAAATTAAACTTTGGCCCACATAAAATCAGTAGCGATGAACAAACGTGTGAACTTTCCCTGTACCGTGCAAAGAACCTGTTAAGGTTGCCAAGTCGGTAGAAACACGGCCGGCGGTCGGGACCGCGCAGACGGCCACCAGACGGCCCTTGAACTCCGCCGGGTTAACAACGTAGTACGTACAGCTGGATGTGATGCAAAAAGGAAACTTTTTGATGGACCTCTTTGGTTTGAATTAAAAATAAAGCTGAAATGAACCGGCCTGCATTACGCGCTGTAATGTTTGTTAGATCGTCTGTTTAGCCTTTAGTTGGACGTTCTATGCTGCTTTTCACGGTACGACGTAGCCAAGAAGTATACGGAAATAAGTAAATTGATATTAGTTTAATAATTTTATTTTATCGACGAATTAATAAATACATTCATTACGATTGAGCGTATGCCATAGTCCAGCTGCCAGTGCGGTTTGACAGAATAATCTACCATATTAATGTCCGAGGTTTCCTCACGATGTTTTTATTCGCTCTAATAGTGCGAGTTTAATACCCACTTGTTCCAAAAAGCCGGAAGTTTAATAATATTAAATATCAATAAAGTCAATTTCATAAGTTTTGTATGACAATATTATGTGTGTGTAGTCAGTTGTAAATTATAAAACCTACACCAATTTTCGCCAAATACAAAGCATCTGCTCAAATACATTTGACGACTTTCACCTATATATTACCTAATTATTATAGTATAAACAGTTATTATTTTAGTATAAACAGTTGTCGTATTTTTGATACGGCATCGGTCGGTCGGTGCAAGACCAAGTCATTAGTATTCCGTCAAGGTTTCTTTACAAGGACTTTTGAATGTTGAATTTAAATATTTATCGTTAACCATTTCGCAATTGTTAGAAGGGCATTTATTGTTTGTTGTGTCCAGGGTCGTGTTTAATGATCATTATTATGCCCATTTTGTTCTTAAATATGTTTAGTATTTACCGACTATCCGACCACATAGAACATTGAATTTATACAACTAATTACTGTCTTACCATAAAGACACGTTTATTTCTCCAAAATAATAAAGATGAAATTTTTCTCGTTCATCTCGTTTTGCTTTTTTATTGAACGGAGCCAATGAAAGATGTGTTTTATTTCATAAAAAAAAAACTAGGTAAAATATACCTTTTGCGTAAAAAGGAAAAAAAAAATCACTATAACACCACATCCAGTATTCTTAAACCGGACATCAGTTTCCTCATAGTGATTTATACCCGGCTGTGGGGATAAACAGCACCGATTGTGGTAAGTGGATATAACGACACCCGGTTATCCGGGTCGGGTCTGTGACGTCACGCGACGCTTTTAACCCTGCGTGCTCCCTGCCCGTGAAAGGTTTAATTCAATGCTACTGAGTTTACTTCAGTGTTTATACGCCGACTAATTAGTTTATATTTGAATTTGTATGCCTTCTGTCAGATAAACCTACCTATTTGCATGAAGGAAATAACTTTAGAAAATAAAATGGTGTAAACGTACTGGCTGAGTGAAATGTACACAAGGGAAAAACAAAAAAAAAAATTGCATTTTAAATTTGGAACATGGATAGTCATAGTAAAGTTTCTTTCGAATTTCCTCATAATTACCCGAACGAGAAACAATCGAGAACCACTAGTACTAACCCAACTCATCCATTTTTCGTGAAGAAAATCCCAAGAGGTTTTCCAATAAAAGCAGGCAATAAAGGCGACCTACCTCACCGCGATTAAACCGAGTTGTGAGTTGATGCTGGGTCCCGACTCCCGGGTCACTCGAGCCGGTCGATAACCCTGGACCTCACCGCACCTCACGATCGAAACGTCTGCTGCCTTTGCTTCCCTTAAAAAAAGTATTTTCATTGATTAGATTCATATCTGGGATTGAGATTTGAGGCAGTTTTTGGGGACGTCTTTTTCTTGTCTTTAGTTGTTTGGTGGTCTAGATGGCGAAAATAATTTAGGTGACATAAATAGTTTTTTTTTAATTCTAATCATCGTATAACTTATCAAGCTAATTCGTAGAACTAGTAATTCGGAAATTTTGACGGTTTTAATATAATGATTCATAAAATTGTTACAAGCAGAAAAATTTAAATAATACCCATAAAATACATAACATTAATAAAAAACATAGAAATAAAACGACTCCACTTTCCATTTATATGAACAATCGATTCCCATAGTGTTTTATTCATAGTGAATCATCCATTTGTCATAATGATTCATGTTTAACTTAAAATAATGCATTTGAAGCTACTGGTTGAACGATAACTGTATAGTTTATAAACTTGTTTGTGAGTCATTGTAAACATTGTGTGCTCTGTAAATACATTTGTCAGACGATGTCAAAGTTCGCAAATCGCGTGTACAGTCAGCAATATAAGTCGCTACACATTCATGAGATTTGGAATTGTCTTATCATCCAAAATTATTATTATTCTCAATATCGTATGGCACTTCTCGACATAGATGACTTTACTTAGTTATATTTTACGACTACAGAGTAGTACGTACAAATTTTAATTCATAAAAAGGTTATCAAAAAATGTGAAGTGTTCAGCGACTTATGTTGCTGACTGTACATATATATTTACAATTTACTACGCTCCTTACAGATAAGCATAGGCGATTAAACGTCCCGAGGAAAGCTCAGTGTCAAAGTTAGTTTCAAAAAAGACTAGAAGAGTCAGTGAAAAGTGCAGAGATAAACTAAAATTTATTGCAATTTTTCTACATTCGTGAGTCTAAAAAATCATGCGAGAAAGAAATAAAAACTAATATTGTTTGCAAAAATAAATGAGCATCAATTATACGTAGTTTACTAATTTCATATCCATTGTTTACTGTATCATGTACACAATTAAGGTTTTGGCGATTATGGTCGAATAGAACTGTTTCTTAGCTTTTAAACATGGTTTCAACAAAACCCTAAATTAAATTATAATATTACAAAATATCCTGATTAAATAAGAGTAGAAAGCGGTCTAAACAAAATTAGATGAGGATAACAAGTCCTTGTCCAGATAAACCAATTTGCCACAATTTCTGCGCAACCAGTGTCTCATGTTTAAATAAATTTGTTTTCAAAATTGTTTTGTTTCGAATCCACCAATTCCCAGCCCACCCACATTGGTCACAAACAATTTTAGGTCAAGCAAAATTAGATCTCGATGCGGGAATCGAAAACGCGACCTCCCGCATCTCGAGCTGGCTCGTAAATCAATACCTCTAGCGAATTCCTGATCCCAGTTCAAATGTGATATGAATTATTTAAGCGTTTCCAAGACTTATGAATGAATTACGCCTTCAGACTTCAAGTTGTATTGAGCCAGAATTGCTCTTGTCCTACTTATAAATAATCCAGTATTTGACTTTTATTCTTTAGACAATCACTGCCTTACTATCGGATCTTTAAATATTATATTTTGTCTTCAACATCTAAATTGTTGAAAGATTCCGAGCAAAACTTTTTAAACACATCAAATATTCCGTTAATAAATTCATATTTGAAAATATCTCAAATAAATGAAGCAATAATTTAACCATATAAGTTCATTCCAGGTAAACACACTTATTCCATTAATTTTCTACTGTTTTTATGGGATATACAGCAGTGACATGTCCGGTCGATAACCCACCCGCATCCATGCTTATCTTCCCAACAATTCCAACTTAAGCTCTGGAACACAATTTACTATCGTCGTCTCACATATTTCAAAATGTCATTCCATCATTTGACAACTAGCTGTCAAAAATTTGAAAAACAGCGTTCAACTTTTGAATAACTGGCTAAACTATGACTGGCTATTGCTATTTATTTGTTTTCGTACGATATAAATGTGACGACTATTTTGGTATATTGTGTATCCAAATTGTACTATTTCATAATCTCATAAAAGGTTCAACAATCTCTCATAAACTTAATTCGTGGAGTCATAATGTTAGCAATTTACATAATTAAAGTTAGTGTATTTGTGAACTGAAATTATAACGTCGCGGAAATAACAATAATAAAAATATCATAAAATTAGTAATAAAACATTTTATTACTATCTTTACATAAATTACGTCTCGTCTATTAGATAAAAAAACCCAACAATGCATATTCATTTTAACGAAATTAATGACTATCTCAAAGTTTATAATATGCATCTGAAATGTAACAATAGCTCTTACAAAACCAATGATATTTAACCTTACCTTACTTGTATGTTATACCTTCATAGTTTACATAATTTAAGATGTATTATGTTTTATGATGAGATACTAATATTCGATTACTTCTTTGCAGGTCTTACAAGACATCAAGGTAAATACCCCTTGCTATGTATGTCTTGTGTAACATTTTTTTTGCACTTGTCTTTTTCGTTGCAATTTCTAACCACTGACGCTTCTTCATCAGCTTTCCTTTCATTTTCTTATCATGCTTTTGTAGTGTATAAGTCGGAGTATCTCACGAGACGCGACGCTGCCTATTGTATCACTGGATGAAAGGTACATTTAGTAAATCCTCCATGACTAAACCTCTTTTTAAAAATGGAAATTATGTTATGTAACCTCTTTAATTAAAAAATAGTATGCAAACTCTTTGTTCGGAATGTTTTCATTAAAATTCGTGTATTAATGTCTAGATACTAAGACATATAGCATCCGCGAAGGTTCGATACGTCGTGGAGGCAGGGGTAACGCGCAGGGGCTCCGAGGTGGGAGCGGTCGATGGGTCAACGACCCAGGGTGGATTTCGATGCCACCCCATACCTCCTTCTACTTATTTATTTATTAAAATTTTCGTACTTTGAACATTATGTTTGATGAAAACGGAAAATTAATTTTCACATATTCATCTCGGCTCCAAAAAGTTAGATTAGAAATGTAATATGTATACTTTAGTTGTTATTTTGATGAGTTCTGTTGTGCGAATGGGAATATTAGCATGAGCACTATTTTGAAAACATTGAAGTGGGCTAAATTATCGTATTATTTTATGAATTCGAAAAGTGTAGCCTTTTAAATGGTGATATTAAGCTATAAATTAAAATCAAAACAAAACCTTTGACCGTCGACCAAGAACAGGAAACATTTTTGTTATTTTGACGTCAACGTAGCAACTAAAATACAAGTGTTCCACAAAATATGTTAACACTCGGTAATAATAACCTTCACATTTGAAACGTCGCATCGCGTCGGCTTAGCGGAACAACATTTACGTTAAATACAAACATAAATAAATATTTTAATTAAACTAGCTATCAACACATTTGCTACTATTTTAATTTTGCCGTGTAACACGTGATTTCATGGCGTCATAAAAGTTTTAATTAATCAGGTCATCGATAAGGGTTATCGGCTAAAATACCACTCGGGGAACATTAACCGTACAAATATAAAAACATTTTGAAACGATCCGAGCCTGCCGTATTCCAAATATCGGATGCACTCTCATAACTGTACATAAAATTCATAATTCCACCGCGTAAAGACCAATTTCTCGCATTTGACAGATCCGCCGTCCCGCTCTTGCGAATAATGGCGTCTCTGTTCCACGACAATATGTTCTATTTACAAAACATTGGAGGCGACGTTGCCGTTGTGCGCCGGAGTTGGTGACGTCACGTCGAACGATATCTCTGTCCTTGTCTTCACGTCCCTGTCTAAACGTGCCGTGTCCCGTTTTGATGTAAAGCTCCTGCAGAGACAAATTACGACAAATGCTCTAGAGTATTAGGATGGAAAGATAATAAATGGAATAGAATCGATTGAACGAGTTCCAATGTAATAGATTACCAGATTGATCGGGCTGTTAATCGGTTATTCGTGACAAATCAGCATTACTAATAAGATTTGATCCATGAATGTTGTGTTTAGTCTAGTTATATAATTTATAGATGCTAATATCAAATAGAAAATTTTAAAATGTTAGATCGATGTAGTGCCCTTGGAGATTTGATTAGAATCCAATGAGAATGACATGGTAAAAAATAATAAGACAAAATTTATAGGGCTGCAAATGAAACAGGAAACTTTGCCACAGTTAAAATGCTTACATAAAAATATCATAAATGTTTATTTATTTAAAAAAAACGAGTAGTATATCGGTAGAGTCGTTGACATCTTATAACAATAATTCAATGAATTCTAGGGTTCGATTCCCGGGTAGTGGAATTAATATAAGTTTAAAATACCATAAAATAAATATAGAAGTGTTTATTGTGCATGCCTGCTATGTAGTGTAAATGTAAATAGTCCATAGCTTAGATAGTAATTACTCCTTATGAAAAGTGGAGTCTATACATACTTAGTTAATTAAAAAGCAGTTTTTAAGAATTCTCGTATACGTAAGATGCGAAAACAATAAAAAAGTAGTGCAAAGTAATGGTACAGGCTGTATTCCGATTTCCGATATAGGGGCCCTACTATATAAATCCGAAACGAAGTTCGAAACTTCGGACGATCGAAGTTTATATACGATACGAATGTATCTACTTTGTAAAAGTTCGAATTTGTATAACGTACAACGTAACCATAAGTTTATGGTTACGACCATAAGTAAATAACGACCATAAGTATATGTAGGTGCATTCGTATCGTATATAAACTTCGATCATCCGAAGTTCCGAACTTCGTTTCGTTGAATATAGTAGGGCCCCTAGAACGCATAGGCCTCAAAAAATATTATAAATTCACATCATTTAAATATTGTAATGCAAATTATCTTTCGCCTCATTACAAAACGTAAACTAACTATAGTACCATATTTTTTATTTCATATTCTTCAAAATATTATTACCTCTGAAGTCAGAACTTGCACTGATTAAAAGGCAGAAACAAATACCTTATTAGAGCGTAGTAGCCTCACGAGTAGCGGATTAAACATCATAACAAATAACATTTCATAACTCATTGTATTTTCTAAAATATTACCTACCCGAGTTCCTTTCCCCGAGAACCCGAGAATTTCTATTGTAACTATCTTAGCAATACGTTTTAGTTCATCGACATCAGCAAAGATACATGTTATTTATTTAAATCGCGCTAACGGAACTGAGCGTAACAATTGTAGAAATGTCAGGCGATAACAATCGACTTGTGAAAATAGTCCCAACTAGATTTTCCAATCGCAGTCGGAGCAATAACACCGATATGCGATATTGCTGCAATTTATACAATAAAAATTGGTAATATCTAGTGTAATATCGATAATGTTTTGTAATACTGCATATAAGTCCATCTGCAAGGTATGAGACAGCTCTTCAATTAGGGATTAACCTTTATCGACCTTGATGATAAACGTCAGTTTACAATACACATACATTTAGAATATAAGCAAATGTTAAAAGGTTACATTAATGTCTCCAGATTATAAGATTATAAATATCTAAATTTTCATATAAAAAAATATCAAAATAATTTCGCCCAACAAATTATTTGTATTGCACGGGTCATCATTAATGACAAACTTACAATGCTTGAAAACTCTTGATGCTTGAAGAGCTTGTCGTACCGTTCTGCCATCCAGAAACAATAATCATCAAACTAGGAACACTTGAATCATGGCAGCGCTGACCACTTGTTACTGACCCAAAGCAGGTTAATTTAAAAAGCAGTAACTGAATAGTTTCAGTCGCATCATTGTAGCACTACTTTAATATAATAAAATTATGTTGTAACACCGACAACATTTGTGAAAAGTTTCAGTAAATTCCTGCCCGTGCGTGAGTTGCCTGGAAGAGATCGCAGCTAGCGATAAGGATGCCTATTGTAACTATGCCTTTAGTTTTTTTTTACAGTGTATTTATATTTTGTGGAGAATAAAACATATTTTATTTATTTTTTATTTATTTATTTAAATGCTTTATTGTACACTAAGTTAACTTAATTACAGAACATTATATTACATAGTGGTACAAAAGGCGGTCGTATCGCTCGAGGCAATCTCTTACCGACTACCTTGGGATGAACAGTAAGAGATGGAAAAAAAGAGAGGGCAGTCAATAGTGTACCAAGATAAATATTGAATAAAGAAAAAATAAATTAAATGAAATCATATATGCAAAAAACGTGACATACGAATATAATTACAAAATTAACAAACATAACATATACTAAATATATAAATACATGTATATACATATACAAGTGCACAGATATCATAATAATATATACAAATACATACATAATATACAAACAATCAATCACTTGAGTAATGTAGTAGTTAAAGGGACAGGTAGTGTTCTTTAACCATTTTCTTAAAGGACACCAATGTTCGTGCCCGTCTCACTGCATCAGGAAGTGCATTCCATAATCGGACTGCTTGTACTGTAAAAGACTTGTCCATGAAAGTCGTAGAGTGCACGGGCATTCTCAACATACATACATAAATAAAATTGTTTTGCAAAATAGCACATGTAAAAGTTTTTTAAGCCAAATACTCAATGATTAAAAACACCCATGTAATGTAAAAAACAAAAAGAAACATTTAAAAATGGATAAACGTAAATTGATACGCATCATATTAATCTGTTTACGCCTTAGTCCTTCCCGCTAGACCTACGCAAATGAGCAGTGATGAATTTATGACTACAAGGCGATCTTATTAGTTAAATGCCATCGTTTAGCACGTGATATTAAATTTGTGTCAATGTTCCATCTTCAAGGCGAATCCAATTAGTAGCTGGACGCATTACATCAAAACCGTTGTTTATAATTGGCCATGTGTTCACACGTAATTAAATCTATTTGTATGAAAGAGACAGCTATATATAATATAGCTTTCGAGAGAGCAGGACAGCGTATGTGTTACACCGGCCTCATAGCCTCGGTCAGTTTATGATAACCATTGTTATAAAAATGTAGCCTTCGAACTGCAGTAACTGGGCGAATATTCCTTTGTCACGTCGCTTAGAAAAGTGTGTGTTCTTGATTGTTTAAAGTTGCACGTAAGGCTTCACGCGAATAATTAAATCATATTTATTAATTATAATAATTAAGCTATAAAACAAACTTAAGTAGAGGCGTGGTAGAGGCACGCTAATTTATTGTCGATATGAACTGATTTCCAATTGTCTGTCATATTTATGGATTAACCTCAATAGAGACTGATGCTCCGCAATCAACCCTAATAATAAAGTTATGTAGTCTCCAAAAATAAAATATTTTTACATAATTATTACGCCTACAACTCGGAAGGCGTGAGAAATGATGCCATAGTTTGTTGTTTTTAAACAAGGATGATCTTGACAAGATAAAATGTGATTTTGATAAGACAAGGATGTCAAAAATGGATTCAAACCGAAATACTGTTTGGGGCCTATGCATCAATTAGTAATTAATAAATAAATTATATATACGGAGTCTTCACCGTAGCAACAACCCAAAAAGAACTCATACGTACAACAGTAGATTTCACAAACTCAATTCAGCACGCCAGTTGACAAACGCCCACTGCCGAAGAAACGAAGTGGTCCCATTCATTTATTTGTTTAACAAAATATCAGTCCGGAAGCAATCAATTCAAGGCACAATAGAGCCAATGAAGGGAGGTTAAGGATCAATCGGAGTACAATGCGCAGATGACCTTACAACCAGCTCGGCCTGCTACAATACGCAGAGAAAACTACATACATCCAATCTAAGTATATAATCAATTTCTACCTAACATTATCCTGACCAAATATCGCTTTCTTGCTTTTTGTCCGAATTTAAAAATCTAGATTATAATATTACTATTTCCAAGCTGAATATTATCACCTAGTGTGATCCCAACGAGCGGTATAGATTTCTTGGTTAACCTTCACCGTTTCACCCGATCTTCAGTAACTTACTATCGTACTAAAAACATTCAATGTCAATTAAATTATTTCTAAGCGTAGTCTTTATTGCTATGAATGCGGAAACAAGCCTGCCGTTCACTTACTTCACATACAAACACTCATGGGCAGTAGCAAAACCAACACCTTGTATTACAAAGCAATACTTGGCATTCCTCTGCGCTCGCCATACTGAGACATAAGACGTTAAGTCTCAATATAGCCAGTAGTTACTCTGGCTACAATGTCCTTCAATCCGAAACATAACAGTGTATTTACACTGCTGTTTTGCTGAAGAAATTTTCATTTTCTAATAAACCACTATTATTAGTTTTCGAAAAATCAAGAGCACAGTACATGAATAGGTATCAGGAACAATGAGTAGTTTGAAATAAGTACTGTCGGTATATTAAATTACAATTACAGTCAGGAATATATTACTCCGTCAATTTTTATACAAAAAAAACCGCGTTACAGTTTGGCCAAAAGTGAGAGAAGTTTTTACCTGTATCTAGTTACTTTCTTTTGTTAGAATAATTTCTTAAATTTCATGTTAGTGCAGTTTTTGATAATCGGTAAATATAAATGTCATGGTAGGGTCCATCGATCGCTAATGCCTTATTTATTTTGACCTATGAATGTTTCTCAAAAATTATTGCACTAGTATAGGTATGACCAGCAAACACGTTAGCATATTTTTTCAAAAAATTCAATCAACATTAATTTAAACGACCTTTCCTTCCAATTCAAGTTAATTCCTATGCAAGTTCTAAACAAGATATATTTGTAAACTGGATTAACATAGAAATAGTTAACGTTTATGATAATTACATCAAAACATTAGATGGAGTACGGAAGTTACCATAATAACATCTAGGACTCAGAAATGATAGAACAGAATCTGGATCAGCCCATATACGTCCCACTGCAGGGCACGGGCCTACTCTACAATCGAGAGTACGATTGAGAGTGGTTAGGCCATATAGTCAGAATAGAATACTTATAAAAATATGAAAAGCCATAAAAAATTACGATGAATAATTCTTGGGACCTTCACCTTTTCTGACGTCACAGAAATAGACAGCCCATGGTCCATTGATCAATAGAAAATTTAATCCATGATGAAACTTTCCAACATTCCAGCCTTTTATAAAATAAGAGCGTAAAACGGTAATATAGAATTACGCCAACGTAAATCTCAATTAGGGTCGTAAGATATTCGCGTTTATAAGTACATAACAGTATAATATTTTAATAACACGGTAATAAGGATATAAAATTTAATTACGCAACATATTGTACGAGCTTTAAACTGTAGTACAGTGATAAAGATACCAGCACGGTACGTTCATGCCGTCCAAAATATAAGATTACGCGATTTGATAACATTATACATTGCGTTATGTGTACCGTGTCTTGTTAGATATGGCCATGTTAAATTAGCAATGTATGCTAAATGCACAATTTCATGTTTAAAATATTTATATGAATTTCATGGCATTTTGTAAAGCTTTCGTAGTTCAGTTGGTTATGACTTCGACTATGAACAAGCTGCTACGGGTTTGATCCCTTCCTTGAGGCCTTACTTTTTGTTAAAGTTTGTATTTTGTGTACCGAAAAGTTATACATCTGACTTGCGTGTATTTCTTTAACTCACTGCGTATTAAAAAAAAAACACTTTCTCTCCAAGATTCAAATTTACTTATATGAAAATGCAAATATCATTATCTCAGTTGGAGATACTTTATGATATTTGAGGCCATTTATATTATTTACTTAAAGATTATTCCAGATAATCTGTTAAGTATAGTAAGCCAGTAATAAAGTCTTTGTTTATCAGATAAGAGTATAATCTCAACTAATTGTCCAGTCATCTTTCATATCTTACTTAAAACAACATCATATGCATTTATTAATTGCCCAGAGATATAAAATTAAAACAGGATTAAAAGAGAAGAAAATATTTTTTCAAATTATATTTTCAAAGCATCTTGAAAATGGAACAAAATTCATCGCACAATTTGACAGTTTCGGTTATAGTATCTGCAACTATAAACATGCGATTTTTAAAGTCTGTAAAGACTAAAATCTACACTATTAGCGATAGCTAATAGGGCATGACTAAGCAACTATAAAACCATTTGCTACTATGACGAGTTGTACACCTTCATTTTAGTCTCTATAAGAGCCGACACCGAGCTTCCAAGTTACAATACTTTCAAAATACCCCGATAAGAAGTTTTAAACATTACGATATCTGTCGGGGCTGACACCAATATTCCATCATAAAATTCTATCTTCACATAATTGGCAAGCCCTTTTTTCGCCCGCTGTCTTCTCTGCCCTACACCGAGACACGATTCACACACGCCTCGTCCAGGAATAGCAGCCCAACGTGGCCTTACACGTGTCCTAAGATTACTGCCACTTGTGTAATCACTGTACAAATACATGCGCTCAACAGCTCATTGTATCGTTAAATGTCCGATTTTCTAGGATTATAAATACTTTCATTGAAAGAAAATATCAATCGGATGTTATGCTATTTCTAAGGTATGTGAAGTCACCAACCCGCAATAGTTAAGCGTGGTAGACAGTGGGTTGATCCTCTCGATTATAAAATGCAAGCGATTGCAGGCGGAACCAGGAACTAAGCCATTTGAATCATGGATCAAATCTACCCTACAATACATTTAATTAAATTGTTTAACTATGGTTTATATATCAATAAGTATTTCCGTAAACCTTGAAAATAGTCCTTGAAAATATTCAACAGTGGACTTCCTGTAAAAAATATGATGTTTATAACCAAAAATGTCACGACTATAATCTCCTAAGTTTAATAATCTTAAAATGACAATGAAAATTGAATGACAGTGTAAAAGGCGATGTTTATGAAGATTCGATTGATTTAACAATTTTTTTATAGCAATGACAAAACGAGCATGCCATTCGTCTCATGGTAAACGATAGGACGGTAACAAAACGAAACAACACAGTGAATTATAAAGCAATCTACTGCGCTCACCATCCTGAGACATAAAATGTTAACTCTCAATATGTCCAGTAGTTACTCTGGCTACAATGTCCTTCAAATAATGTCACAATATGTTTTACACTACTGTTTGGCAGGAGAAATAAACATAGCGGTGGTATCAGGTACGCAGGCGGACCGTCACAGATGAGAGATATACCACTAGTCTTATTTAAATAAAGTGAATCGACGTAATAAAAAACGCAGGACGTCGCAAAATGAAAGTGGATTAAAACAATTGTGGAATCATTTCGAGTTATATTTTCAGCGCAGGAGTATCTGTGTCTGATGACAGGATAATACGGTTGATTAAGATTGAAACCGCGAAGTAAATTCAGTATCAAAACAAAATAAACAGTGTTGCCAGTCACGCGTGCCAACACGACCCGTCAGTATCGTTCACCTCGCGTTTAATTTACGACGATTTCCATCATAAAACTATAATTGTTTGTATCGTAAATGTCTTCGCGCGGATTATTTACCGCGCGGTTTTCGGCCAACGGACTTTTTGATTTCAGAATTATTTTATACCGTAGCATTTATCGCGTAGTTTGATTTACTCGGTTGTAAAATGTTATATGTTAATGTAATAAATTTTGCGAATTTCGATGCGAGTGAAAGTTAGTCATGTGCTGAATATTATTTATTATATTTCGTAACATTGAACTTGAATTTTAAAGTGATCGTCCTCTGTTCACCTTTATTTGACCCACGTAGAATTAACGCAAGGTTTTCATCATCCTCAAGTACAATTCCCAAAGAATTACACGGCCTTTTCAAGTTGTTTCAAGAACACAAAAGAAGCAATCTAGACACTGAATATAGAAAGATACTAGATATTGAAAAAGCTCTATAAGCCTACATATTGATTTCTATGTTAATGATTCTATTACTTGGTCATATACATCAGTTAATTAGTCTAGTAATCCAAAAATAGTACAATAATGGTACCCGCCTCTTCCCAGAACTCTTGTAGTCTTTACTCTATAGCTCTAGCGCCCTTGAGCTAATTAACTCATTTACTAAGACTTGAATCTCTCACTTGCCTAGTAACTCTAAAATGCCTATACAGTATATCAAAATATTGTGAAATGTTTAAGCGTCAAGAAAAATGAGTGCTAGATTTGTCTTTAAGTATTTTTGTGTGATATAAAGAGTTTTATGACACGAATAAAAACATTATATTACTTTTACAAAGACAGCTAAATAATTCTACGATTATTTAAACGCATTTTAATCTATAGCCCGTTAGTTTATTTTCCAATAGACAATAACATTAAATTGGACGAACGATGTAACAACAGCTGTTAGAAATCGATGAATGCAGACCGCTTCTCAAATTTCACTGAAAATCCTTCCAGGAAGCCTAGGTTCAGCATTTGACTTCCTGTAACTGAAAATTAAGATACACAACATCTAACTAAGCTTTGCAACAATGTGAACAAAATAATCCACAATCGCATACAAAAAACTCATCACGATAATAATTTAATTTACCTCTCAATGGGCTAAAATAAAACAAATTCATTTTGTACAAGAAATGTAACAATTTCCTGCTGTAAGCGTGCTCCGGAAATTTCTCTTATGGAAATGTTATGAATTTTTTTCACATAAGCCCATAAAATTCTTTCATCCTGTCTGCGTGTTTATGTTCTTTTTATTTCACATGTAAATTGGTACACTTATCAAATAAATGACGTTACGTAGCATAAATAGAAATAATTTATTCATAGCTCAGAATGTGCTTTATTAAATTCAAACTCGTTTATTACACCTATTTAAGTGATTAAAAATTAAATGCTATTTATTTCACGCCAATGAAAACCTTATCAACGAGAAATAATTAAGTTTGCTCGCACAAAACACTGACAACCGAAAAAAAATACAGAGAGAAAAAAAATGTAAATTCTCCCTCGTAAAATCAGCGCTTTTTAACGTTTTTCATGAATAGCTGAATAATATTTTTGTAATGAGAGCCGTTTGTTACGTCCGCCACAGTTTGCTTAAAATATTGCCTTTTTATGTAAAGTTTATACGTAATATCTATTGTTTACATTTTTTACTGTGGCAACTTTTTATACTGTTTTTATGGTCGTACCTGGTGGGACATGGTTACAGTGCCATGTTGTATTGTACCCTAATGCTTGACTAAATGATGATAAAATTAAAATTTTCCATTTGGAAGCATTATCTACATTGGCCGTTTTTGTTGCGGTGACTAATGACAATGCTATCCTCGAAAGCTGTGTGTTTTTCATCGAGCCAATCAAATTATATCAGTTTGTATTTTAAGATACTTAATTAACTGTGCTATTATCAGACTTATTTTGCTGTAATAACTGAAACTGAATTCGTTGCCCGTTTTAAATGTCAAATTAGACCTTTAGTTGATTTTTTGTGCGGGATATCAACTGACCGAATATTGCTATGTATATTGGATTTTAACGAAATACCAGAATATACACTAATCTATTGTTCAGGCACAACATGCATATCTTGCCACATTATATAAAGAATTCGAATCAAGGTGTTCTTCTATATACCTTTATCAATATTTTTACCCATATCTTAATCCTAGGAGCTGTCTTACTTTCTCACTATGCTCGTCTAATACTGTCTTTAATGTCAAGAGGTCATTTTAATTTAAGTTTCGTGACATATCTCCTTATTCAGGGAATACGTGTCACCGCACGTTCATTAACACTTATTCAACGTAGATTTTCCAAGTTGTCGTAACATCCTGCGTCGCCTAGTTGCAGATAGTTGATTAACAAACTTCACGAATATCTAATGAAGTCGGTGTCACGCGAGCACCGCTTCAACTAACACTTATCTGTGAAATAAAGATCCGAATAATAAATTCCTTTAGGTTCGGGATGCACTTCTGCAATCAATTTAAAAATGAAGTTTAATAAAGTCAATGTAAAGGCTAATAGGAAATTTTAAGAGATTTGAATTTGACTGTATCTTAACTCAAGTCACACATTGCTAAATTATAAAATATATGCAAAATCCACTTTTTACATAAAAACAAGTGGAACAATGCTATAATTTCAAGTAGATGCAAAATCCACTTTCAGCATTAGTACTGCCCTACAAGTCGCCCTTAGCTTCTTGCTGGTGGTCACTGTATGAGCTAATTTACTCTTAGGCATCGTTTTGTTACCTGTTTTACTTGGAAATAATAACCTCTCGAATAGAAACTCTTAAACCGCGAAATCCTAAATTAGAAAACGTTCACGTTTTCCCTTTATATCAGCCCACATAAGTCCCCACTGTAGGGCACCGGCCTGTATAACAATTCAGAGTATGATTGAAAGTGACTAGTCCACAACGCTGGCCTAAAGCGGGTTGGCGGATTTTACAACCATAGAAATGCATACAAATCGCTATATTTATTACTCGTATTTTTACTACTCTCACTACCACTCTTAATCCTACTCTCGATTGTAGAGGAGGCCCTTGCCCTGCAGTGGAAGTACGAGTATATGGGCTGATACAGGTTGCAAAAATAAACAAATAAATAACACCCAACAGTCACATACATAGTCTTGACCCCACACTAAGATCGAGTATTGTGTCGTGGGTGTCAGGAACTACGAGAGACTTTTCGGTCTCACAAACACCCAGACCCGGAAGAAATAAATATTTGTGGGCCGCACAAACATTTCTCTCGGTGCGGGGATCGAACCCGCGGCCTCTCGTTTCACAGGCGGCGTCTAACCAACTGCGCCACGGAGGCTGGAAAAATGTATTCTATAAGGCAAACTTATAAATACAGTAACTATCTGAATATCATCAGAAGCAAGTCTACGCAAATAAGATGTCAATATAACCCAACTAACCAATGATCGCCCGGTGTACCACCGACGTTGATGTTAAATTTATCGCGGCCTATTTACACCGGCCATGGCGTGGTGGCGGAAGATTAATTATATGAAACCCGTCGTCTGTCCGCGATAACACTATCTAATTGGGTCGCGGTACGCCTTCTGCACCTCTCCCCTACCATCGATCAACAAGTATGCTGTTTGCAGGCAGTTTGATAAGATTTGCTTGGCTAAAAATAGTAATGGTACTTTTGAGGCCGATGGAAATATAATTAGGGTCAAAGGGTACAAGGACTGCCTGTGGTGTGACCCTACTTTGTGAAGTAAGGTAGACACACTAGAGGCAGTCCTTCCATCTACTGGGCGTTATTCTAGCTGGTGCCAGGGTCCGCCTTCCGGCTGAGTCTCCTCCATTTCGCCCGATCTTCGGCAACCTCAATAGTAAGGCTATTCCGCCCCATATCTTCCTTGACAACGTCTAGTCACGTCCCAGGCAGTGAGAACCATAATATGCTCATCTTGATTACCACGGTATAAGTATTTTTATTAAAACAGTTTTAATCTGGCATTTTATGTGATCAGTGACCTAATAAGCCCTTCATTTTTCCATTTTTGCCCCGACCTATTTTCGAAGGTCGACAAACGCAAGCTAAGATTCTTTAGGTGTAACAAAATTTTATAAGGTGTGATGATTTGCTATTAGTAAAGAATAAAAGTCCGGTTAGAGTAAATGAATTCAATATCCCAAACAAAACAATTCAAATATCAAGGAAAATTCACAATACCACCTCAAATTTCCAACCCACCTTGATGCACAAAGATTAATACCAACAGCTGTAACAGTAAATTTGATTTAAGACTCAGTTAACCATAAATTACTGGCTAGAAAACAAACAACGCTGTTTAAAATCCAAACACCGTGCAATAATACACGCGGGTCGCACAATATTGCGTTACGCTTGATATTTTGCCAAAAAGATCAAAGATACGGCGGCCTTGGCCCGTGTGGCAGAGTAAACATTCATGGTATTCCACTACGCGTAGTACGGACAGGATGTCTCGTATTGAAAACGAAAATGTTAGTATACGTTGCCCTCAACAGAAAAAGTCGGGAAAAGTTCGCGTGTTACATATTCTTCTGTTGTACCTTACAGTAATTAAAATTCGAATTATATTTATTTTAAAGGATTATAAAGGAACAATTTAAGAAGCCTTATGTGATTCAAACGGCTTTAGATCCCCGCATCAAGATGAATATTTGTTGGAAAACTTCTGACAACTTCTGAATTTCACGATAAAAGACAGATATCTCACTGCAGGGCAACAACTGTGCGACTAACATATTTATTGCAATCGAAATTCTTTTTGACTCAATCTAGAGAGCGCTGGTTCAAAGTGACTCAATGGCCCGGTTCTAATGTTCCGTTAATAATGCATTTTTGTCGTGTTTATGCTATTTGACGGGCCGACCTCGTTACCTAATTGTATCCGGCTAATACGACAAACAATGGCAATCTGCAAACTGGAAATTGGGACTTAATTAAATGAACCGATTTAGTTTGCTCCCGTTCGAATCATTTGTTATGTTGCTCATTAGCTTTTTCATCTGTTTTTGTAAAGGCTGATTTTTAATTGAGGATATTTATTTGTTTTAACGAGATAATTTAATACGAGCATTGCAATACATGATAAAAAAAACGTTGAAATGAATTCGATTAAATATACGTCCTTTATAGTAAACTTTTGGTTTAATTCGAGAAAATCTTCCACGCAATTGGATTATTTCATTTAAATTATTAATGTTACACATTAAAGTGACGTTAATGAAATGAATTGTTAATACATTTTTATTTGGTTTTTAAAACTCTTATTATTTTAGTTAACTTCGGTATAATGACTTCCTTTTTCCATTTTGAAATATTTTGTGATAAAAACTTATATATAGCTTAGCTACATACCAGCAAAGGTATTTAATTATCTCAATATTTTTTCCAATAGTCTCATACAAGAGCTCCAAGTTTCCTTCAGATCGCGTAGACAATTAAATAGAAGCTAAAGCTGTAGACGCACGGAACAATGCCGAGCCGCGGGGCTGCAAACTTGCAAACACAAAGGCTTTGTTTACACCTAATATACGGCCGGCTTTGAACGCCGACGCAAAAATTTGACTCATTGTCCTGCTGAATGCGACAGTGTCCACACACCTTTACTATGTATTGCTGGGTAAATATTAGTCTACTTGAGAAAATGTGGATGTAATAAATGTTGATGAAAGCACTGGAAATTGTTGCTATGTGCTTTTGGGATAAAACGATTTAATGCTTTTCGCCTTGTCTAACTGGATGGTAAACATATAAATACGTTACAAAAATGAGAACGCAATGCAGGTAAATATCGACCGTTAGTAAAAAATTTGCAATTTTAGGTCAAATTCGGACTTATTATTACAAAGTTACTATCTCTGCTACGGCTGTCAAAAATATTAATTTCCAAATTCAAGATCAGCAGCCTTGAACCCTATTAAATTTCATTTTACAATTCATAAAATAAAAATGAATGTTCTTACAATGGGTGGGCTCAACAGCTGGGCGGTATAATAACATTTAATAAACTACCCATTACCCGTGCTTAGTGAGGCAAACGTGAAATCATATCCCGTGAGATTTCTAAACGCGGAATAATCCAATTTTACAAATTAAAAAAGTTTCCAAAACATTCCGAATATGCAACCGGAGTACACTCACGTGCATAATGCTATAGGATTTTTTTATTTAAATTTTTTCGACGACCATTCATGCTTTATCCCGAAGTTAGTAAAAAGAAATATTAACTGTTTAGACATAGTTTTCTATATTCAAAACTCAATCATTTGGTCCACATCATAAATTTTGGTGAGCAAAAATTTTCTGAGGCGTTTTATGGATTGTCTACCGTAGTTGGGGTTATAAATGGAGCGTAAAACGTCTGAGATTGGTGAAATATTACGGTGATAACGTGACAATAAGCTAATAAGTCGTGATTGATGGCTCCCTGCACACGGTAATTGCCACCGTCTATCTAATGTAAATATTTTTAACACGTTATCGATATTGCGCCCCATTTTTTACTTTATAGATATTTCGTGCTATTACAATCAAATTATTATCTTGATGTTTGAGGAATATTTTAGATATTATTAATTTTACAAGGAAATATTAAATTTTTAGGAAATCTGTAAATTATTTTTAGTTCGGTACGCCTATTTGGTGACCAAGACCTTAAACCTCTCAATTGTAGATGAGGCTAGCAGTAGAACATATAACTTAACGTTATTAGGCAATTTCTACGAACAGCAGTACTCATAAAGAAAATGATAATGTAAGACAATGTCTAATATCAAGTATATTTAATACATTATCTTTCTTTTTCAACTATTTATTTTACCAATAGTGTGACAGAGATAGCTTTGTCTAAAATACTTTAATCGTTCAAGAAATCTGTGTAAGAATGCTTAGGGTCTGTAATCTGCAAAAGCCACTTTCGTTGATATCTACAAAGGACATCGCTGCAACGACAAGATACCTAAGTTCCGAGCATTTTACTCTACTGATATTATTACACTATTTACTTTCATTAGAATTTTATTTGTTTACTTTCATACTGTTTATTTTAACACTTTGAAAACTCTGTTAGATTTCAAGCTAAATACGGATAGATGGAAAGATAGACATAATGTGGCAAATATAATTACCGAAAAAAGTATGAGCAATTTAAAGTACCCACTAGGACGATTTCGTATATAAATTTTCTAGAAAAATATTCATGTTTATGATATTGTGCGCTACACATTTAACATTCCGCTATTGTCATGGTTGCAGCTTTGGCTAATTTTAATGTGTAAACCATTATTTAATTTACCCAACACCAACTCATTTATCATACTATTACAGTAATAACATTGCGTTAACGAAATTAATACTCATGGATATAAAATAAAATACAGTATGAAAGCTTGTTGTCCACGACTGTACCGTGTCCACCGGAGCGCGTCCGAGGAGCGATCTCTCACGGTGAAATGAACACAAGCGCATCTTTACACCATTGTAATTATTTAAACGTTTTTACTTCTGCTATTGAGTGTACTTGCACTTTAAAGATATGAATTTCGAATAGTTGAGGAGCCAGGTGTATTAACAGTTGTATTATTTTTTACTTGCTGTGGAGTTTTTAGATTTCCCACATACTAGACTATCCCACAGGAAAATATAATCGGTTGCCTCATTATACCTGGAATAAGTAGCAACAAATTTATTGAAATTAAACAAAAAAGATCCCGACGAATTGACAACCTTCTCCTTTTTTTGAAGTTGGTTAAAAATATAAAAATAAAATAATCAATTTTAATTGATATGTACTAACTTAATAATAAACTATCTTACCCCTTCTCAATCGATTGTAGAGGAGACCCGTGCCCTATAGTGGGACGTACATAATATATGGACTGATGCAAAAGAGAATTGAAATTACATTTCAAGTGGAAATAATATTATAATAAATAATATCTAAAATTGTATAAATATTCCTAACAACAACAGTTTACATATAAAATAGTTCCATAATACAAAATAACCCTATTTTACACAATCAAAAGCATTTAGGATATGCAACAAACTTAATAAACGTATAAACGAATAACGTAATATTATCCGCAAACCCGCAATTTATATTACAAACACATTAGCCGTAACTGCAAATAACGCTCATCATCCCGCAGTAATGGTTAATAACTAATAACGAATAATAACTGGTTCGTTGCACCGACTTGCTATTTTGTTTTCTATTTCCAATTTCAAATTGCTAACGTGATTTCGAATAGGGATGAGCCGTTGCAAGATGTATTTGTATTTGATTGAGAGATATTGACTGTTGGAGATATATATATGCCGATATCTTACCGCGTTTTGTAAGCAAACGAAAATATAAATGACATAACTGGAAAATTATTTTAAAATGTAAACGCAAAATCTTGGTTGTAAACACAAAATAAAAATTGCGTAAAACACTGCTGTTTTAATATAAAGAATTTTTAAGATTAAAGTAAATGCATTTTGTAATTTATAGCCGTAATCACGATAAATCAAATTTGATGGTTGGCCATCCTTAAAATAATGAGCTTCGTGCAGTCGGCCAATCAGTGCGCTTGATTTAAAAAAGGAAGACGTTATTCAGCCAGTATTACCGTAAATACAATGCCAGCCGGTGGTTTTTTGGCCGTAGATTGTCATAGGCTTATCTCATTTTAGTGATTGTTAGAACAAATTATCTAGACTAAATATCGAATATTGTGGACATTTTTAATTAGATGTTAGAATTACATTTTAAATTTTATTAGGGTAAATATTATTTTACTAAAACGGAACAAAGAAGTTTTAAACGTCTTTAATTTTCTCAAATGTATCATGGTGAAAACAACTCACGTCACTAATTCTAAAACCGATAGTTTTGTTTGTACACAATTTCAAAGTTATTTTTGTATTGCCTAGAAAGATAGAGAATGCTCTTCTCTTAGATTCCCAGTCTATCTCCATAAGCTTCTAGAACGTCCCATTGTTGCAGAGCTATCGCGGCCGCAAGCCCTTAGGAGGCACCGCGGGCGTCGCAGGCGTCCCCGGCGGCGCAGTGGGAGTGGGGGTGGCCCCCGCCGCGTCTCCCAGCCCGGCCCCGCAGGCGCCCGCCGCGCCCAGCCCGGCCCCGGCCTCCACGCCGGCCATGAAGGACCATCCTAGTCAGCCCATGGTAGGCCCCACTTCCATTCTACTAGTTCAGGTATATTTGGAGTTGTTTTGACCGGAATTTTTAGTTTTAGGCAACATGAACCAAGATATTTTTATACATAAATTTAGATTTGAGTGATGTGATTATTTGATACCACATGAATGGTTCTCCCCCCAATATGTGGCAACTGACATAAGCTGATCGTAGACGTTATAGCCTGTAGATGTCACTAATAAGGTTACACCATGAACCGGAGATACCGAGGAAAATTACGAATTACATAGCAAATACTGATCCCAACAACCACATAAGTGTCACACACCATTTACCTCATTATAGAATTATCTCTAAATTAGGCCAGTTAGTGCACTCACCACACGAGTCCAGTCCCACCTTCCTAGTGCGAGAAGGTGAAAACTTTACTTACAGTTTTGGCTTCCTTCCAAGTTGGAGAACCATATTAAAGTTGAGCATGAATATCGACCAAGCTCATAACTGAATATGCGGTGTTGTGGAGCGAAAATAATGCAATATTCTCGTCAGATTTAAACCAATCACAGCGGGCGTTACAGTACGTACTGCCATGTCTAGCGCAGTGTAAACTATCTGAATGTGTGTCATATGAACAACATGCAGCTGTATATTATGAGGATCTTGAACTCGGGTCCACCATGCTGGTCCATTGAAATGATTAATAACGAATCTAATGTCTATATTACAAGCTGTCAGTTCTGTATCAGTCACCTTGTTTACTTCTTCTTAACATCTTCTTATCCCGCATTATCTTTTCTATCTATATTGTAGAATGATTTGACGTATAATTTCATGACCGACTGCTTTCCTGACGTCAATCCTTTGGAGTAGGCTTTTTAATCTACCAAGATGGTAGCTTATCGTAAAGATCCCACATACCTTCGAATTTTCTCCCTTCACAGACACTCACAAAGTTGAGCTGTCGCACCTTTTTTAAGATATTAAATTAATAAACATTTTTGCAAGTTCCTCCTACTAATGTTAACGTCATTTACATACATACAATTTAAAACGTCATATCTTGATTTTTTTATTTTATATTAAAATCACAACCATTTATGGCATCAGTGTAATGAGACGACATGTCGAAGCGTAACCGAATAACAACATAATAACGTTATTTATACATTTTGTAACGGTTTAATAGCAACAATAACTGCAGCTTTATTTTCTATATTAGCCGTTTATCGATCGTAAAAACTAACAGCATGTCTTTAGTCAACGCCCGGTGTCTCGGTGCGAGAGAATTGAGTGTCCACCGAAGAACTTTAGAGTATTATTTTTATTTTGGGTTCAATTCCCTGATCAAAAACCAGCATCAAATTTTCTGTTTTATTTTTAAAATATTTACGGTAATCAAATTATTGAAAGGATGAAGGAATTGTTTTCCGAAAATACTTGCATCCAAAAAATTTAAGCTATTATTAAGCATGTCACTTCGAAATAAACACAGGTACAATTAACTATAATTTACAAACAAAATTTCTCCATTATTTCAAATTAAGACAATCAACAAAAAACGCGAACAGTGACAAGCGACGGGTAATTAAAATAAATTATTTACAAATGTTAAATAACGTGTAGCAATAGCGTAATTACTGCTTTAACGTTAAACGCTTTGTAACTATGTCGTAGAATAACACATGAAAATACCTTTACCCGCCGACAGCCGATTAACATAATTACCGTGGATTTATTCGTTTGTTGCTTAATTGCTCTATTAATAAGCGACAATTGTTTTGTAATACTTTATAGTCGAGAATACGAAATAATATGTAGGTAGAGCTGCGATATAGTCGATTTAGTATAAGACAGAGTGGCGTGGTATCATTGTCTTGTACAAAATTAACGTAATGTTATAATAATGAATATTATGTTTTATTAAGTAAAAGACAATGCCAAAAATCAATTCCAATGAACATCCAATTAGGCACTAAAAGGATATTCAGGATTTCCGGATAAACTGATTCTCACAGCGTTAGGTCAATATTTAAAAAAATCTGCCAACACCGTGAGAGTTTTCTGATATCTTCTAGCACGATTCAAGCTATTCTACGCTGGCCTTACCAATTCACGATCACACTACACAAAAAATGCCAAGATATGGGACTGTTTAACAGGCGTGACGAAACAGAAGCCCGTTTAGTAACAGCCAGCGCAAATCAATGGGTCGTGGTGCCGGCAAAGTTATTGCCGCTATCTCTTCCGACTCGCTTGCTCGTTTGTTTTGCTTATTTGCTTTCATTATCGCAGTTTAATTAACGCTGCACTAAGAGCCCTCGTCATAGTCTCGCGATACGTAGCGCTGCCATTTGTGCTGTTCTCATGCCTTTGTATGTCTTAAGTATTTTTTTTGGACTGGGCCAACAGATTCTGAGTTTACTTCTTATTCGGAAATTACCTTAATAACATCTGTCTGTATCAATCCATATACATACGTCCCACTGCAGGGTACGTGCCTACTCTACAATCGAGAGTAAGGTTGAGAGTGGTTAGGCCATATAGTCCACTACGCTAGACTAACCTCCATAACATATAATTTTTTCACATATAAACACGATAATGCAGCACAAAATGATTATTTCAAGCAAAGAATCGAACCTCCTTAAAGGTCACAACTGATGCGTTAGAAAAAAGACATAATATACGAAGTAATAGAGATTTTTCAGTCTGTTTCTAAGTAATTATTGTAGTAAAAAATATAAAAACGATGTAATAAGATGCATAAATTAATATACATTCGTTATTATAAAACAAAAAATAACTTTAAGTTAACTTTAACAATTTACATACTTTAAAAAAAACTTTTACCCTCATCGAAGCATTAATGTATTTTTATTTATTTAGTTTTGTAAATATTTGTTAATAATAAAAATAATAAATAATAAATAAAAGTTATTTTATTTGAAATTTGTTAAGCGCTTAATTCCTTTAATTATTTACTCAAACAACGGTTTCCGTAAATATTTAAATAAACAACCCTAACACGCACGTCACCCGCAGCAAGATGTCAAAGTCGAAAATTTTTAATTTCTCCGACACGCTGCCAACTTTGCCAATTTCGGAACTCGACTCGGTGCGCGCCAAATTTATCGCTCGTTCTGTGTGAACTCACTATTTTTTACTGTAAAACTTGTTAGAACCCTTCCACGTTCTAAAAAAATTAAAAATATAATTATGAATATAAATTTCGCCACGGTCTGCGGTGCAGCAGTTTACGAAAGTGTAAAAACGCGTTAATTAGTTTTATGCATCATTTCATAGTATTATCTACAGTTGGTTAGATTTTCATGAGTGCAACATGATTAGGATAACAGAGTTAATGCAAGCAAAAAGGCTAGGCAACGCGATGTAAAAATATTTTTAAAATACCGACAAACTGTGGACACGGAAAATGCATTGAGATGTTTATCAAACAGTGAAGTAATACGACCGTAAAAGTATGAGAGGATTAAGAATATTCTGAGACTAGTATTTTTTACCATATTTCTAATCAAATCACGCGTTTGCATTAGATAATTAATTAAATAAACAACTTAAATATATAAAAACATATTAAAGTAATCCAAAGAGACATGCAGATAGTATAGGGTGCATAATCATATATCTTGGATTTTTTTTAAATTCAGTCTTCAAGTTTATAAGCTTTTTACTCAGGCAATCCTATAAATGTATGGATAAAGTCATAAACTGTGGAATGAATACATTTACCCAGCCTTTTCGCACCGTAAAAAGAAACCCGATGTTTGTACTAAAAAAGTATCACGGAGAATCCAGTCCACCCCACTTAACTTTCATTTTAATCGCTATGATAGATACAATTTCAGTCCAACATTGTTTCGCAGCGAAATATTATAGAAATGGACGGTAATCGGCATAGTTTCCAAGCAATAACAGTTAATATCGCGCTGCATTCAATATATAACTTATTCTCTTTGACACAGAGTCGATAATTGATTGTTCCCCAGCCATTGTCGTTTGTTATGAAACATCGACAATTTCCTATTAATATTAGCTATAAAATGTACGATGTTGTTGAACTCTACATAAAAGGAAAATGTATTATCGTCCATGTATCCAATTAAAATTAATTTTGTAATGTTTGTTGATTTCTCTTTGCAAATTGTATGTTAAAAAGACTATTGTTAAGAAGTTTAGAACTCCATATTGTGATCTCAAGAGTGTCTACCGAATAACAATTGATGAGTCCTAAATATTAGATTCACCTCTGAGAAGTTAATTGTGAGCCATAATAATGGTGCCTTGGATCATCTCAAGATAATCATAGGAATCATAATAGTAGATTTTGAGATCATAATTGTATGTAGTATGGACACACCCTCGGTGGTAATACAACATCACTTTCTTAATTCAACATTGTTTTCTTAGACTCACTTATTTCCTCTTAGATATACATACATACATATGTATCTAATTTCATTGACATTTAAACGTCTCTAAACAATGGCATGTACCAAGTCTATCAAATCCTATCTGTTCCCATTAATAGATATTAAAATAGAAAATATTTTAGGTTTCTCTGTGTTCTAAACATAAGGTATCTTTGCAGGTATGTTAATATCTGTCTTATTGTCTTCAAAATCGTTCCTGTTAACTATTCCCTAAGAATTTCAACTACGTCCAACATCAGGCATTTGTTGCTAATTATTACAATAATTAAGTCCCTATTTTAAAGCAACAATGTATTTTAATATCCTGACATCTCCCTCATTTAGCGCGGATGATAAGATACAAGCCTATCAATTTTATGATACGTAATACAAAGTTTTAATTACATGCGACGTACGTTGATGTTAATAAAACATGTAGGCCGTTTGTGCTCGCTCCCTTCGCGTTCAAATTAAAATCTTGCCAAGTAATAAGAGTTGCCGAAGTAACGTTACATTATAATTTGCCCTGGCAACATGTTGCCGACAACGTTTAACATGTACCAACTTTTATAATTTAATCATTAAACTTTGCTTTGGTATTTGCAAAAATTGATAATTTAAGCCGTTTTGGGGACGGGGTTTTAAAAGGTCTTACATGAGATTTTAAGATCAACGTATTGAAGAAAATCACCGTGAGGAAACCAGCATACCATGGAGATTTGAAATAACTTCTATGGTATGTAATGGCTCCCTACCCGCACTAGGCCAGTGTGGTGGTATATGGGCTAACCCCCTATTATTAATGGTACTCTCCATAGAATAAGGACGTATATGGGCTGATACAGATACAGTGTTATTGGCAAAAACCATTGTGGATTCATATTTAGACAAAAAACAAGCTCTGTAATTATTATAGGGAATTTATGTTCAAGACAGCAGGAAAACCATATGTAAATCTAATGACTAGGATATTAAAGATAGATACAGCCATCATTTTTGCATTAGAGAAATCTTACAATGAAATGTTCAGCATAGGATCATTGACATGCAATTTAGCGATTTGTTAATAACATTTTTTTTTTTATTAAGTGGCTATCGTTTGTTCCGCAATTATCAATATTAATATAAAATACATCATGTTTTAATTAAATGTCTATAATAAAATAATAAACCATTGGAACCATACGACGCCACGCACGATGGTGTTACACAAATCAGTGCGAGATACACGCGGTGAGTCAGAACGAGAATAGGTCCGTGTAAACAGGCGGTTTGCCGACCTCGGTCAACGTATGATTACGTCGGGCCGGTTCACACGGCTTGTATAATGAAGTAAACAATGCCCGGCCGCCAGCCACCAACCTCGACCGACATTACACCCGTCACGTGAATCGCACCCAAATATATCAACCCACTGATAAAGCGGGAACGGACTATTTGCAGCTAATTGCTGACTAGGCTGCGCTTGTGAACGATAAATGTGCTAATTATCAATGATGGGTCGTTGAACGGTGTGAAATTATTGATTCTGAAATAACAACCGATATTAATATTTTGTAAAATCTTAATAAATTATATATTTTAGGAGCCTTCAAGGAATCCTATAGTATAACTTTAAAATAAGTTAGTACTTTTACGACTAAAGCGTTTTATTTAGGTAGGGGTCAAAAAATCTTGGTTCTGTTGTTTTTAAATGTAAAAACTAATTGGAATATTTCATATTGTTTCAGGCCCCAATGCCTTTCTACGCCGGAGATCCCAACAGATTTCCAACGGCATGGCAAACTGATCCATCACAAGGTATGTCGTTTTAAAATATTATACAACAAACCATTGTTATCGCTGTTTCAATATTTTTATATTTACATTATCTACAAGAATTCATATACGTTTTATCTGATTCAAGGTTGCGGAACTGACCTCCAATGTTCTAAAATAAATACAACCTTTAGATAAACACCTAATGTAAACAATTTGTATTTATAGGTTGGCAGAACCAGTTCATTCAGCAGCTCCCTACACAGACAGGCCAGACCACGTTAGATTACCAAGGCAACCATACTGCTTACGCCACGTCACCGCACTACCAAGCGAACACAACTTACACCGTCCAGAACGTGGCTACCACTTTCGACGTGACGAACAATACGTATTATCAAACAGGAGTGCAGTCTGTGCCGACTCAAAGGCCTCCTTCGAACCGTGGAGCTTACACTCCAGTACCGTCACCGAGAGCGCCGCATTACACCACGGAATACCAACAACAGTACGCCCAACAGGCGCCAACTCCCGGTGCTACGTCAGGCACTGACTCCAGACCAGCGTCGGCGGCTTCTTACCAAAATACAGCACCGACTTCAGCCACACCTGTGTACACTGTCAGCCAGAACTACGAGCGCCAAGAATATTCAGGAGAACATTCGGAAGAATACTCCAATCCAGAGACTGGTTCAGGAGATGGGAACAACGACGGAGAGAGACAGGAACAGAATGCGCAAAATGGACAGCATTCGGGAAACGCCGAGCCTGGGTACCTGCAGGGGAGCAACGGTCCGCGAGCTTCACTCGATTGTAGCGGGTATCCGGGCGGCTATAATAGCGGGCAATACAGGGAGAATGGCCAATCACAAAATCAGAATGAATGGCAGCAGCAGTGGCAGCATAACCAAAGATTACAAAATCAACAAATGCAGAATCAGCAGTTGCAAAATCAGCAACAATTACAAAATCAACAACAACAAATTCAAAACCAACAAATTCAGAATCAACAGCAGCAGATGCAAAACCAACAGCAACACATGCAAATTCAAAACCAGCAGATGCAAAACCAGCAAATGCAACAGCAAAGGCAGGAGGAGTCTGAACAGCAGATGTTTTCACAATCAGACAGGGTGAATTTAAACTCGAGGCTGAAAACTATGATATTAAATAAGCAGAACCATGGCCGAGACGGCACGAACACGCCGCCAGACAAAGGTGACCCGGGCGAAGGGCCGCCTCGAGTGATCGACGATAGAAAGACCGGAGCCACCTCCGTCAACGATGACAGAAATACTACCGGTCATTTTTTATCGTATAGCCACCATCTCCGAGATAATTACCGCGTAGGCGAGCAGGCATATCCTGCCGCTGGTAATTATTCCCAAAACACCCACGCATATGGCGCGGGTGAATTCGGAGGTGGTGGCCACCACGTATGGGAGGGGGGGACGGAAGTCCCGAGAGTTTATGATAAACACGCTTCGTCTAAGAACGTATCCAAAACTCCTCAAAAACTGCCGTCCTACGCGGACGTCAGGGGTCAGTACGGCGGCTATCCAAACGCACCGTACGACGCGCAAAAATATGCAGAAATTTATAATAGTGATAGTTTAGGTTATACTCAACAAGATAGTAAAGATTTTCAGTCGAAAATGCTCATCGGACCAGTATCGGAAATGAATCAACAAAATTGTAATCCGGCGAGGGACACTAACGCACAAAGACGAGCTTACGAGAGAGAAGCGTACGACGCAAAATTTAGGCATCCCTCGGCGCCTTTGATACCTAAATTAGAAACGCCTGATAATTATCAATACCATGGCAAGGACGAAAGGTTGATGAAAACGGAACCGCAGCGTATGGTAAATCAAAATTCGTATACGAAGCAAAATGAAATGCCATTAAACCATCAGGGACAAGTTTACAGGGATTACCCGAACGGAATCGTTGCAAGATCGCAGCAAAGCACAGTTCTGCCGCCCATTTCTACTATAAAACAAGAGAATTTCGGTCCAAAAACTCAAAATTATCAAAATTTTCAAAATTACCCTTTTGAGAGGCGGCGAGATAATACAGAAATGTTTCCCCAAGTGCCTAGATTACAAGAAAATATGGGATTTCAAAAATTTAATAGAAGTTATAGTGAAACTAAACATATCCCAGATCAAGACAAGGGCACTAATTCGGACCGAACTAATGCGGATCCTAAAGCGCCATATTACATAGAGCAGATAAAATCTGAACACTCGCCACCCGGTCACAAAATTTATAAGAACATAAACTACAATCAGCATAGAAATGAACCTTACTTATACTCCGGGGACGGCGGGCCTACAACGATCAGAAACGAAGTAGGATATTCTTGTTGTAGACAAGGCTCTACCAAAAAACCACCGCCAGAGCATTTGCGAGATGGCGCGTGCCCGGGACATCAAACCAAAGACGAAGTATTAGAGGATGATCCTGACACGACTGATAAAAATGATCCTAAAAACCAAAAGCAGGCTCCACCAACTCCAGATATAACCAAACCGAAAGAAAACCATTTTAATTACTCCAAAGAATATTTAGAAAACTTGGAGAGACTAAGGAATAACTCTAGGACAGAAGTACCTGATTGCAATTGTTTTCCAGCTGATAAAAATCCGCCTGAACCTGGCAGCTACTACACGCATTTAGGTAAGTGAATATTTCAGAATGTTCAAGTTTTGGTGCTGTGAAAATTTCAACTTCATTTAAATATATTATTTGTACAGGGGCAGCTTCGACACTTGGGGAATTAAGAAAAGATTTCGAAGCACGCACTGGATTATCAGGGAAGGAACTACGGATCGAAAAGATTTGCTACACGGGAAAGGAAGGGAAGTCGGCTCAAGGATGTCCAATGGCTAAGTGGGTGAGTGTATGGATCCCAAATTTTAGTATCCGTTGCATTAGTAATGGAGATTTATATTAAACATGAATACGTAAAATAAAGCTTTCCATATATATGAGTCTGCGAGTACAAACGATAGCTCTGCGCCAAAGGCTATTTACATAACTCCATCTGCGAGAAAGCATACATATCATTAGAATACGGACGTTTCAATACAATAGGTCATAGACAATTGTGAGTGATCTCGTTTGATATTTACACACGTTTTCTACGACCTACAAATAATTGAAAGTTAGGAAATTTCTCTTCTATTGTATTCATGATCATTTAAAAGCAAATTTCAATCGACTCTTAACATTAATTTATTATCAGTCTCATTTATGGCTCTTGCTAACAGATGTTTAAAAAAAACCTTCAATATTGATTAGTAGTTATGTCCATTATATTAATACATTGTTATTCGAATAACAATCTCACAAATTCTTATATTTTGTTTTCAGGTAATAAGGAGATCTAACTACACAGAAAAGGTCTTAGTAGTGGTGAAATGCAGAAACGGTCATAAATGTCCGACCACGTGGATCGTGGTTTGCCTGGTCGCATGGGAGGGAATCCCGCAGTCGGAAGCCGATCTTGACTACACACTATTGTCGCATAAACTCAACAGATATGGCCTCCCGACAACGAGGAGGTGTGCAACTAATGAAAATCGCACTTGCGCTTGCCAAGGTAGGAATTAAATTTTTTTTTTTTTTTTTGTGAACCACACCTTCGCGTCCTAGGCTATCGTCTTGCGCTATGTCTAAAACTCTAGAGGGGCGACCCACTTCCAGATGTTGGCTCTATATAGACCGATTCTAATAGAATAAGATTTTTATGAAATTATCACACATGTAAAAACTTTATATCATTATAGGTAATCGTGATTAAATCAACATATCTAAATTACCTTTAAACTAAGCACATTCTATTTGAATTTGCAGGTCTCGATCCAGAAACATGCGGCGCCTCCTACAGTTTTGGCTGCTCATGGTCCATGTATTACAATGGATGCAAGTACGCCCGTTCGAAAACTGTTCGCAAGTTCAGACTGTCAGTCAAGACTGAGGAGGGGGAGATTGAGGAGCGTATCCATGTGCTGGCCACGCTGCTTAGTCCGCTATACATGAACCTCGCACCGAAAGCCTTTGAAAACCAATGCCAATTCGAGAAAGAAGCTTCTGACTGCAGACTGGGGTTTAAGCCCGGGCGACCTTTTTCTGGTAAGTATAGTATCTATGATACCTCATTATTGGTATTACTTGAGTTACAACGATAGCTACTATTTCTTTTTATTTTATTATTGTAGAAGTACCCTCTAAATATACCCCAAAAATATGCCAAGAACCGGCCATTTTTCCAGAAGCAAAACAGCCTATGCTACTTTCTAACCTATAAATCTTCATCATCTTATATTAAAAAAGCATAAGCACATTGAATAAACGATGAATAACCCATCAAATATTCCGTGCTAAATAAACTGTTGTTAAATCACACTATAGGAAAATTCTAACCTCCTCCATGCATGACCTTCCAGGCGTGACCGCATGCATAGACTTCTGCGCGCACGCTCACCGCGACCTCCACAACATGAACAACGGCTGCACCGCCGTGGTGACGCTCGCAAAACACCGCTCTTTGTCCAAACCCAACGACGAACAACTCCACGTGCTGCCGCTGTATGTGCTGGACTCCACTGATGAATTCGGATCCAAGGAGGGACAGGAAGAGAAGGTCAAGAACGGAGCGCTTGAGATCTTGGACAAGTGAGTGGTGATGTACACGATTTTTTGTATATTTAGTAAGTTTAGTGGACGAGACAAAATTGTATATGTAAAACAATTAATAAGTAGACGTACAAGCAATAGCCTGTTGGTTACGAAGATGTTTTCGTAAATTATTACTACAAAAATACTTTACTAAAGAACTTTTCTTTACTCTCCCAGCCTACACTCTTCACTGTTTATGACCTGAAAATTATATCCAATTATAATATTTTCAATTGCAGATATCCAATGGAAGTACGGGTGCGTTCAGTACCACTGCAACCATGCCGAAGACACGGGAAAAAGCGAAAAGAGGAAGAAAACACCGACTCTGCAAATACATCAAATAGCAATACTCCTCAACAAAGTCCAGGGAATAATCAGAAAAAATCTCAGTGCAATACTCCGGCACCAAGAACTCCGCAACCTGATGCGCGAAATAATGCGAGTCCAAGAAGCCAAAGCAGCGCGTCGCCCAGAGCCACCACGCCTTCTCTGAACCAATCTAATCCGTCGGCTTTCACAAACAACTCCCACTATAATTCAGCTTTTGTCAATCCTAATATGCATAACCAAAACCCGGGTTTAATAAACCCCAATTTAGGAAACCCCGCTTTACTGGACATGGCGACGATGATCGATAATTTTACAGACGCTCAGTTGCAAAGCAATCAGATTTCTAGTACAGTTTTAGACTCTCCGTATAATCCTTATGACCAGAGCTACAATTTACACCATCAGAACACCCTTTATAATCCCAATTCCATAGTAGAAGGAAATGCCTGTCAGAACCCAAACCAAAACCAGCTACCAAGTTTTGCGTCTGGGCTGCAGAAAAGAGATCAACAGTTTCCTGCGGCACCTGCTCAGATTACTTCGCAAAACCAATGGCCAGATTTTGCCAATACAGAATTGTTTAATAATGTCGTTAAAGAGGATCCGGATTCTACTACAGCCCATTTAAATGTTGCTCCTAATAATTATAGTCCCGATTCTAATAGAAGCGATGCGAACTCTGATCATATGTCTCAGAAAACGAGTGAACCAGATAAACAAAACCTAATTGGAGAAATTGCTCAAAAGATGCCGGAATTTGATATGCCTAGCTCTCCGAGATTAACGGAAATTTCTCAGAACTTACAAAGTACTCCCGAGTCTCCAGCGCCTTCTCAAGTTCCTGAGCTGAAATCTCCTAATAACGATTTACTTAACTCTCCAGATGTAAGAAAAAGTGTATGGAAGTCACCTGAATCTAAAAATTGGGACCCGACTAAACCGAAAGATCCATCTACCCCTGAAAATGAAAATTCTTTGTTCAGAGTACCGAAAGCTCGACCTCCCTCAAGGTCGCAGCATCATCCAGAAAATATGGAAAATCCCACATTTTTAAAACCTTATCCACCTTCAGAAAGACCTCATCTGCCTAGTCAAGGATACGAGCACAGAAGCCCTTATGACAACCGATTGCAAAATAATGCGGTACCTCCGTCGTCAGCCGCCCAAACCAATTATACTATCAGCCACGATGAGACTAATCAAAATATTAACAATAAACCGGGGCCAGATTTTTCTGGGAACAATTTTCATCCAGTAAGTCAAAACTCATATGGAAACCAAGCACCAATACAGGGATATGGAAATTACCCCCAAATGCCGAATGCCTATCCTTTCCCACCGAATCCGTATGGACATTTTAATCCTTACGAAAACTCGTATAACGATTATAACATAGCATATTACAATGCTGAAAAATATAAAAGAGATGAGCTGTTGAGAAATCCCCATTGTTACAATTCTTATGGGTATCAATATAATCCAAATTTTGCGCCGAATTTTTATCAAAATCCGAGCCCAAACTGGTGTCAATCGTCGCCTAACTGGTGCCTGTATCCTCCTCCGTTTTCTATTCCATATCCTCCAGAACCACCCAAAGCAGAACCAATCGGTGAAGTCACTGATTTGACAGACAATTTAGATTGTTTCAAAGACAGCCAGATGGGAGGAGTTGCTATCGCTCTGGGACATGGGAGTGTTCTATTTGAATGTGCTAAACACGAGATGCACTCGACCACAGCCGTTAGAGCACCAAATCGAGTAAACCCAACTCGAATTTCTTTGGTATTCTATCAACACCGCAACTTAAACCGACCCAAGCACGGTCTTGAAGAGTGGGAGGAGAAAATGCGATTAAAAAAGTTGGGACTGAGTCCGTCGACGCCTAGTACTCCGGGACCAAATTCTAATTCAGTCTCTCCCGCATCAACGCCCGGTCCTGAAAAACAGAGTACCGTTACAGAAAAGTGGAAAAATAGTGAAGATACGATCCCTGGGGGTTATAGTTCGCTGTCGGCATTGGTTGAGGCGACGAACGCCGCGAGAAAAAGTGGACAAATAATGCTGAGGACGGAGACCCAGACGACGATGTCGTGGACGACGCTGTTCCCGATGCACCCGTGCACGGTGACGGGCCCGTACCAGGAGTCGGGCACCTGACGTAAGGCCCCCTGCGCTTCCAATGTAAAGCGGCCGACCTCTCTTCCGTAGTCATGTAAGGTCTGCGTTGCCTTCGATATTAGATTGTAGAGCCGCGTGTTTACCGAACAAACTTTCGTGAGTAGTTCCTGATTTTTATAAAATTAATGTTTAGGCGCGAACCGGTCCGATGCGCGTGCGGCGAGATTCCTTTATGCATTTATTGTCGGAATTGAGTACCGTTTTGTGACGAATATTTTTTGTAACGTATACCGAGTGAGTTATTAATCAAAGATGTAATTTTAAGTTATAATTTACGATAGTGTTTATCGCATTTCAGCTAGTCTTACGTTTTTACCGTAGTGTCGAAGTGGCCGTGATCGAGTAGAGTTTTTCTTTGTATATTCTTGTCGTTTAGTTGTCCCGACGTTGACTCGAACCATTGATCGGAACTAGTTTAATGTTTAAAATCTGTGCTGTATAAAATAGTGACGTTAATGTATGTTTTGTCTGCATATTTTGTCAATGTTTTGTTTCTCTAATTAAGCGCATAATGTACGTTTTATGCGATGCAATGATCTCATGAACTACTAACCCTACATTAATGTTTATTCAGAACAAAAGTACAAAGCGACACATTGAAAATGGTTGTTAAGCCCTGAGAGGAGGAGGGAACATTCGGCGAAAGTGTTTATTAATATTTTTGTACCTTTGTCTGTATTATTTGTTTTAATTTTAATGTATTATTTAATTTAGCATTCCTCTGTCATTTTGAATGTTTTGGCTTATTTTTCATTCATCGACCATAATCATAAAATCATGGCGGTGTAGCGACATGTATTTTACCACATATATGTGAGTGTTTTTCTATTAGGTTAAGACGTGTGTATTTTTAACTTTTTAGAATATTTAACTTATTTATATTGTATTACGTGAACCATTATCGAATGATTTTCTTTGTAATAATTTTAGCGTTACTGTAGTCATTAATATTTAATATATTTGCTTTACGGCTCGTCATTTAAATTATTGCAGTTGTTTTATGCATGTTCAAGAGCGCCTTCTTTATGTTTCCAAACGAGTGCCTGCGTGTTTGGCTATGAATTTACCTCGAATGATATTATTATTGAATCTTACTCAATGTTTTACATGAAATTGTGCCCTTATAATTTTAAATCAAACGCGCGTATTATGAAATCATTCTTCTAAAGTTAAGTGACGATAAAATTTTATGAAATTAGAAAAAAATCCATACAATAATATGAAAAATAATGGATGACATACATTTATACTTAAGGATAGAGTTATTGCGAAGTTTAATAAAAAATAAATCAGGCGCTTGGAAAGATTATAAAGTAGGCATTATTATTGAAAATGAATGAAAACATACTGATGAATAGTTATTAATATATAATTAGTGTTAAGGAAGAAAGTTTGTTTTAAAGATTAAACTATTGATATAGTTTATATTTTTTACGTGTACGTATTTATTGAATGGTAAATTTATTGGGACGAACGTGAAATTATTTATAGGTAAAAGTTTTGGATGAACAAAACTTATAAAAAACTAAGCAATAATAGACATCGGTGTCTATGTACGTTGTAATGTTAGGAGTGAAAAAAATTTAACGAATGGTGCGATAATTTCGACGGTCTTATGGTGGCGTTTGTCTATGGTGAAATTTGGTGAATTCCGATATTTGCCTAAAAATTGTATTTCTCATATTATTTGTGTGTATGCATTGGTAAAGTGCCCTGAATTCTTGCCATTTTAATAGTTGCCAATCTTAGTTTCCTTCGGTTCTCAAACATTGACGAGACATATCAAAAGCAATCACAGTATATTATAGATGACACGACAGCCTTCATGATTGTAAAAATTGTATTATGATGAAAGTTTTTGACACCAAATTTTAACGTTATTATCGTCAAAAATAACCTGAGTACGTCTGCGTTTTGTAAGTGATAATGTATCATTTAGTTGGCACTAGAGACCTGTGATATAAACATAGCTCACGAGTGTTTGACTGCTTGTATGTATGTTTTATCCGGTGTGATTGACCATGCGCATGTCATCGTATTGGCGATAGTGTTTCGAAACCAAAAACGACCAGTATTGTCAGAATTTTGTAACCAAAAAACAATTGTTTGCACCTGATTTTGAAATGGGTTATTACCAATGTGCAAGGTTTTTATGATAGGTTCGCGAACGTACGGTTCGCTGTTTTTAAGTTAAGGTGACGATTGACTCGGAACATAATTTATTTTTTAATATAAATTGTGCAGTTTGGAAATGATTTTAATGATGTTTGATGTTCGCAGAATGTTCGGTGTTGTTTTGAGTCAGCCGGCACCTTGCTACTATTGTGTAACAATATTTTTTATTGTATTTTCTGCCAAAACAAAAGAGTAATCGAATGTGTCATGTAAATAGAACTACCATTATTTATTAATACAATTAATTTAAAAAAGATTTTGATGTTTTATTTGTTACCTACCTTTAGCTGGTAATAGCTACTCATGTCTAAAATAATCTAAATTCAAATTACACAAATATCAGAATAATTTCACACATACATGATTATAAAGCCGAAAGTGGAATGCTACACACATAATAATAAATAAATAAACACATCCAACAGTCAAATACGTTGTATAGTAGTCCTGAATTGGCACTAACAACGAGTGTTGTATCATGAGTATCAGGAACTACGAGAGACTTTTCGGTTTCACAAACACCCAAAAGAACTATTTATGGTCCGCACTAACATTTCTCTCGGTGCAGGGATCAAACCCGCGGCCTTTCGTTTTACTGGCGGCGTCTAACGGACTGCGCCATGGAGGCTGTCAAATAGCTACTCATGTCGAATAACTAAAATTAATTACACAAATATTACAATAATTACACACATATATCTAATATAATATTAGTTATACAAGATGATGTTGACATATTTGCATTAACCAACGTTTCTCATCACCCCAGCTAACATTATAATCGTTACAAAAATCGCGATTTTGCTTTTCAAGATCAATATTTATAGCCTTCCCGTATAGGACCGACTCTTTCTACCGCATTTATGTCAAAATCACTGATTATAAAGGGGTAATCAAACAACAATTCCAGCTCCGTAGATATATTTTCATTATAAAAATATAAAATTTGTATATTCGACTATCATACATAGTATTAAGTACATATCAATCAGGTCACTCTGAACTCTCCGCTGTCATTACAATACTAAATATTACTTAGAAAATCGACAAAAATACATATACGAAATAAACAATACATTCTTACAAAGACTCAACAATTCTAATAATGTACGGTTTGTGTGTCATCACTTTAAACTACACGAATACATTATAATTTAATAAATTGAGCAATGTATATAACACTTATTATATTGAGACAAATACTCATTTTCACTTATATTCATTACCATTTTCACCCACAATTTTTTAGCACAAAATGGGTATAATTAAATGTACACTATTAGATTTCTTATAATTTTAACTAAATAGCCAATTGTTGTACAACTTCTCATATATCCTTTACTTCCTTTGAATTGGAAGTATCATCAATAGTTATCAAAAATGTCTTTAGAAATCACAATATCGTATTGTTTTGATTCACCTTTTTTTTCATAAATGTCCTACAAATAATAGTTATCCTTAACCATTATGAATAATAAGAGATTATTAATGTAAGTTCTACTTACAATGTAAAATGTTCTTGGAATGTGTCGAGTAAATTCTTACAAAACTAATTAGGCCACACGACCTGACTCACTTTGGAATGTTTTTGTTGCTTACAAATATATTGTTTGTCGTCATACAAGGATAATGTTTATATATGAAATTAAATATTTAGTGCTTTTGGAACATCTCTTAATAATCAATGAAGTCGTTTTAAAAATCATACAATTTGTTCATTTAATGTCAGTTTTTTTAAACAATTGTTATTTATTGAAATGTATTTTCAAGCGTTCCGTATTTCATAAATAATTAAAAATACAATATTAAGAAGAATTATTATATAAACACGCCTTACGAAATCATATTGAGTGTAGTGATGGGAAAATATGGTGTTAATTGGGATACTATCTATTAGTACAGTTTTATTTCTATTGCACTGAATGGCGAGACGAGCATACCATTCGCGTAATGGTAAGCTATACGACCGCTCATAGAGAGTAGCAAAACCAAAAAGCACCATGAATTACAAAGCAATGCTTGGCATTCCACTGCGCTCGCCATCCTGAGACAAGATGTTAAGTCTCAAAAATAAAAAAGAAATTGTCTAGTCAGTCTCATTAAGCTAAATCAAATCGATTGGCAGTATCTAAACGCTTCGATTCTACTCTGGACAAGATGGTTTGCACTGAATATCTCGTCAAATCTAATATAGTGTAGATAACTCACCGGAATATCGTTTCCGAAGCTGTAGTGACGACACGAGGGCACTACATACTGACGAACTTGTATGTAGACAGTATATGAACCTATTTTAGTTATCGAATATTTTCTCTTTCGAATAACTTTTGAATCTAGTGTGTGTGAAGAAGACAGAACATGTTATATCTAAAATTGGTTTCACATTTAAAACAACACTTACACTAAAGACAACACAAACAAATGAAGGCGATAAAACCAGAGCAACGAAGCACGTACCATATGCTCGGAAGCGTACACGAGACTAATACAAATAGAAGCTTAAATACAAAACTACCCTCAAATATTTGGACATTTATTTTTATGCGCTAGAACAATTTAGAGTTGGATTTTGCACTAGCTGCCCACATAACATTGATGTTTTAAATTTATTCACTTGCTTTACGCAATACGTTTTTTGTACCCAAATTTGACAAAATTTGCTTCACTTGCTCTCAAGTTCTAACTGCTTTAAAGTAAGGCGCTATTGAGCCACTGTGAAATATCTTATATTAATATATTTATTTACAATATGATGCAATTATTTTATAATACATAACATTAACAACTTACAAACATTTTCCATTACTTACAATTAACAAAATCCCATGAGATAACATTCTTTTAATTAACATTCAACGAGTTTTTTTTTTCAACAGTGATTTTCAAAAGTATTTTTTTTTTATATTTTTTCATAAATGTGTACTGAAGGCACTAATATTTAATATTACTTACCCGCCTTTATAATGGACATAATGTTACCTCACAGGCCTACTATACATCATATTATATAGGGTATATCAAGACTGCCACCGAAAACAAAGCTGGGTGGTAGTAGTGACTAAAAACACAAGGCATCTAAAAATTTCGCAAAGAATCGCAACAATTTATTTTTGCGATTTTTTAAATATCATCGTGTTTGGGTGGTAATTGTTTTAAAAAAAGGGTATAATTGAGGTATTATACTAGAGCGGACATCGGGAACAAAATCTCTGTGTATGGTGCGTGCACATGGGTACACAGTGAAGCGAGAGCGAAGATAATTACTTCGTAGGCGTGAAAGAGACAGAAATAGAAGGAGCGGTACGGTTCCCTTCATTTTGTTACAAACATTTTGTTTGCAGTTTCCCCTCTATATAGTAAATTATCTCAATGGGTGTATACTATTATTTTAGAAAACACAATGTATCTACCACACAAATACAACATTAGAGAAAAAATAACAAAAAATAATTAGTCGCATTTTTTTAGAAAAAAATGTAATTGCTTGTGTCCACAGTCAAACACCAACTCGTCAAACTACCACCCAGCTTCGTTTTCGGTAGTACTCTTGATATACCCATATATCTACATAATATATCTATACATATATATATATATATATATATATATATATATATATATATATATATATATATCCATCAGAGGTGTTCCATAGCAGCCAGTATGTTGTGCAGCGCGGTGCGTGCGTCCCCGCGCGGCAGCCCGCCCAGCACGCGCCGCGCCGCGCCGCTGTGCCAGCGCTGCAGCCGCTGCGTGGCCGCGATACCCGGCCCGGACACTACTGCCTCGTATAACTGTACACGGAGAATATACATCGGATAAAGCGCTTCAGCCGCTGAAGGTGCTTTCACCTTGTTTTACTACATAGTTAGCCCTTAGCACACATCAGATATTCCAGCTGTTTCAGTGCTGCAGCTGCTGAGTGGTAGGGATGCACACATTAATACATCAGATATAGCGCTGCAGCCGCTGAAGGTACTATCGCCTTGTTTAGTAGAACAAGGTCAGCGGTTCAGTGGTTTCAGTGCTGCAACTGCTAAGTGGTAGGGATACCCAGCCCTGATACTACTGCCTCGTACAACTGCACACGATAATCCATCGGCTAAAGCGCTGCAGCTGCTGAAGATGGTATCACTCTGTTCTACTACTATTAGTTCAAATAAGATATTTCAGCTGTTTCAGTGATACAGCTGTTAATTGGTAGGGGTACCCAGCCCTGATATTACTGTCTCGTACATCTGGATGGAAATAGATCGGATAAAGCGCTGCAGCTGCTGAAGATGCTATCACCTTGTTCTACTACAGTTAGTACTAATAAGATATTTCAGCTGTTTCAGTGGTGCAGCTACAGAGTATTAAGAATACTCGAAGCAAATAGTATCTACTCGTACCGCTGCACACATAGGGCATACTTCAGATGAACCGCTGACGATATAATCGCCTATAACTGGAGAGTTATTCTTTTATCCGAAACAGAATTCGAATATCCCCTGATTAATTGTCTCTCTCTTCAGCCACTGGAAGTCCATTGCTAAGAATAGGCTTCCCCAAAGATCTCCACAATGACTTGTAGGAAGCAGCCTGCATCCGGAGACTTCCTTATTGGCTGTCTATGTTAGTCCCACTGCGGAACACGAGCCACCTCTACAATCGAGTAAAATTCAGAGTGGTTAGGCCACACAGACCACCACGCTGGCTTAGTGCGGGTGGGCGAACATTACATACCATAGAAATTCTTACCAATTCACTAGTTTTTATTGACCTATTAGTACCTTTGAAGATGATGGGCTGAAGATCGACGCCAGTGGCGTGCCATAGAAGAGGCCTTAGTCCAGCAGTGGATGCAGATGGACTGATGATGATGATTAGCCCCATAATGACTAGTAAATTCAAAATATACGTACCGCATGATAGTCGACATCGTGGATGCTCGTGCGACCTGCCTCAATGTATTCATACAGCTCAGGCCGTGCTTCTAGTGTGAAAGCTAGAGGAGCGCCCACTAGCGAAAAGGTAGCGGGTTCAGGTCCCGAGAACGCTTCTAGATCTAGGAACGCTTGCCACGCCAGAGCTAGGTGACAACCGAATAGGTAGCCCTGAAAAAAAAATAGAGAATAGTATTAAAATTTTACTTTGTCATATGCAGGATATCATATTTAATTTGAACCACATATTCCTAAACACCCCAGGTAATTGATATTGTACCAAGTTTAAAAAAATCCTGTTTGGTTGGTTTTACATTTTAGATAGCTGTTGAGCATTTATTTTCCTTCCATTCAATTGCCTTTATTTTTTTGATATCATTGTATACTGAAAAATATCTTATACTTTTGGCGATATAAACGCAGACAGCTAGATAATTTATGGAAGTCAATCACAGCAACAATTTAATTTAATAAGCGTTATCCATTTGGCCTGTATGAAAACTGCATTGCTTAACTAAATTAAGGACTGGTTATGTATACAAATTGATGTCAGTCAAGGTTTATGTGAATGCTTGGTCTACAGAACATTTTTCGTTTAATAAATAATTCATTAGCAATTATTACTATTGTAAGATATAAAACCTAGTTTATCTGTAAACCGTTTATTGTAAGTCCATTTGATGTAAATATGTTTGATGGCCTGCATTTCATAGATACTCGTACGTCAGCTACTTTTCTGAGGCCTCGATTATAAATTGTTGCACCCAGACAAATATTTATTAATTTGGCTATTTTACGTCCGATTAAAAAAAAGGCTAATACATAATACATAGTAAATAGTAATGTGTATGAGGTAAAGAACGATAAAAATAATTACGGTGAAGGTTTTAATTCTGAGGACTAATATGACTGTTAATGATAGTGGTGTTGATAGTAATCAAACAGATGTTGATATCCTTCAAGTTTCTGCAGCTCATGGTTCTGAACAAGCCGATTAATATGAGGATATTAATAAATAAATAAATAACACCCAACAGTCAAATACACATACATACATAGTCCTGACCCCACACTAAGATTAAGTCTTGTGTCGTGGGTATCAGGAACTACGAGAGACTTTTCGGTCTTACAAACACCAAGATCCGAAACAAATATTTGTGGGTCGCACTAACATTTCTTTCGGTGCGGGGATCGAACCTGTGGCTGTTTCACAGGAGGCGTCCAACCGCCTGTGCCATGGAGGCTGTCTATATTGTTGACAATGCTGATGATGATGCACCAAATAGTTGCGGTTGCAAGGCGAGTCTATGATTGTGGGTTTTTGAATTTATAATATGCATAATTAATTTGTATTTACCTGTGTCTTCAGCGGGTGGTTCTGTCCGAGCTTATTATGCTGATGATATTATTGACAATGCGATGATGCATAATTATGACGTATTTACCTGTGTCTGCATTGCGTGGGTTTGTCTGGCGAGCCTATGAATCTAATGACGTGATGATTTGGATGGTAAATATGCACAATAAATTTGTATTTACCTGTGTCTGAATATCATCATGCAGAGCTTTTTAAACAGAGGATATTGTTTGACAATGTTGATGATGATGCACCACGTAGTTGCTGTTGCAAGGCGAGCCAATGATTGTGAGTTGGATGGTAAAGATGCACAATAATTGTATTCACCTGTGTCTGCAGCGCGTGGTTGTGTCCCGCGAGCTTGAGCGCGGCGGAGCAGCTCTTGCCGAGCAGCGCGCCGGCCGCGAGCACGTGGCGCGCGCACCACTCGCGCCGCGCGCTGCCTAGCACGCCGCTCATCGGCAACGGCTCCAGGATGCAATCCCATTCTGAGAGTCATAATAGTTTCTTCATAATTGACGAGATCAGACGTGGTTTTCGCTATCGTGTAATTGTTATTATATACAATAATTTCTTAATATTTGCTTAGATCAGACGTAGTTTCATCGTGTAATGGTTGCTATATTGGTAGATATCGAACTAAAACAATATTTTCTTCACATTTGCCTAGATCAGACGTAGTTTTATCGTGTAATGGTTGTTATATGGGTAGATATCGAACTAGTACTAGCTGTAGTCTCTCTAGCGATCGCATTCTTTGGACGTCGTGTAACACGAAGCGACACATTGAATTATTTTAGTGGTAAACCAATTTATACTATGGCTTTTCTAAACTTCTGCAAGAATTACCAAAACCCTAGTAAGATGTGATAAAAGGAAGACTTATTGTCTTCCTTTTATCTAATTCTATTTAATACGTTTAATACGTATCTCTAACAGAAACGTAGGCGTCATTCGTATATTAGCTTCAGCTTTAAATAAGCACATTAATTCAGAATCCTAAAGTTGATACCCATCAGTAAATCCCCGAAAAAAACCCACAACAAACAGAAATTGAAAGTCCCAAACTGTAGGAAGTGCGGGTCAGCGTGGCTACTGGTCTCGTTAGCTTAGCATTCAACTCACGCGCCTCAAACATTCAGGGCACGAGCGTTCCTTACGCGCGCACAATGCGAATTTCAATAGTTAATAGAAACGTACGCCCACATCGGAATGCGGCTCTTGTTTGTATTGGACAAAGGTTTCGGCTAGCTTGAGTCTCGGTGTTCACGCAATATTTATTTTTTAGACATTAAGATATATTAGAGGGGACATTGCAAACAAAATGTTTGTCACAAATAGGAACGGTACCGTACCACTCTTTCTGTTTCTGTCTCTGTCACGCCTACGTAGCAACATTGCCTCCGCTCTCGCTTCATTGGTTTCCCTTGTGTGCACCAGCACAATGCGCTGAGATTTTGTTCCCGGTGTCCGCTCTATAATCTCTATAATACCCCAATGTTTATAGACTAGATGGCGAAGTAGATAACCCAACAATAATGTTGTGCCTATTGTTCTATCTGCTCGTAGAGTTGTAGGTAGATAAATTGAAAATTCCGTCCTCCAAGTATAAAATAAACTTTAAAGAGTCTCCGATATTATATATTTCTATAGGCACTGAAAATTACAGTTTACCTAATCTTAATTCAATTTATTTAACAGAAATACTCTTTAAATAACAAGGGTAAGCTTTAGTTTTGTAGTGATATATGTTATGATGCTGTTCCGTACTACTCCATTACAATATACAAAATATAATACGGAAATGGACTGCGCATTCGTGAAGATATACGACAGTATCGTATTCATTGACAATATTAATAGCGTCTTTGGGGTCGGAAGGGAAACTCGAATGAGGTCGGTTTTGTGCAGTGAATACAAACTCAGTGTAATGCACATGGCGACTTAAGTAATCAAGCATTACATCTTGCTTCCTGGTCGTGAAAAATAAACGTTTTGCGCGGTAAATACTTTAAATATTGTTAATTTTGTGTCTTCACACAACTAATATAATTTAGCCTGTGATGATGGGCTTTTTTTATTGCAATAAATGGCGAGACGAACTTGCCGTTCACCTGATGGTAAGCGATACGACCGCTCATGAACAGTAGCAAAACCAAACAATGCAACTCCTTGAATTACAAAGTAATGCTTGGCGTTTCACTGCGCTCACCATCCTGAGACATAAGATGTTAAGTCTCAATAGGTCCAGTGGTTACTCTGGCTACAATGTCCTTCAAACCGAAACACAACAATGCATTTACAATACTGTTTGGCGAGAGAAATAGAGATTACGGTGGTACCAACCCAGGCGGCCTCTCACGTATGAGAGACCTACGACCATTAACCTAGTCATATTATGAATAAAGATCAAGTAAGGTAATAAATGTCTATAGGAGTGCGACTGTAACCATATTTGTTAGAATATTCCAAATAAACGCAACAGCAACCAAATGTCCTAAATGAACATTATGCTACATTAGCACTTTAAAGCGGCTGTTAATGAGAAACATAACAAGTTTTCTATTTGCGATGTATGACGGATACGGGATATGTCTATATTTACTCATTAGTTTTAGAGCAATTATGTGTACATTCGCATGCCCGTCGTGTAAATGTTTGAACAAAATTGGTGTTCGTTTCGCTGTGGTAAATTCCTTCACATATTTTCTGACATACGTATGTATGTTAGGAGTTAGGACGAACAGATTTAATCAAGGATATTTCTTTTAGTATTCAAGAATTATTTCTAATTTTGGGAATGCATACAGATGCGTTAAACGTATCAACATTTAAACAACAATTGTTTGACGTCAGTTAGAATTGGCTTTTGAATTATGCAAATAATGCAAGAACACATCGAATTTTGACTGTATTGCCGTTCTCTCTTTAGTCAATTGTTCTAAGTTTATACAGTAGATAAATATCATTGATATAAAAACTAAAGATAGGCCCTAAAGAACTTTGGAGTTTCTTTAAGTTGACTGTGAAAATATATTAAATTAACTTATTTTACTGCCTCGGTGGCGTAGTTGTACTCCGGTACGGTTACAAAGCTGAGGTCTCGGGTTCGAATCCCGGGTTGGGCAAAGTGATATTGGATTTTTCTATTCATTATCAGCCCAGAGTCAGAAATTTGTGCCCGATATGGCGATAGGCTCGCCACCTATCACATCATGGGACGGAACATACAAGGCGAAATGTGGGTGCCCTGGCACCTCTGCCTACCCCTTCTGGGAAAAAGGCGTGAGTTTATGTATGTATGTATGTATTTTAATAGATTTTGTCTAAACGGTCATAAAAATATTATCTTATTTTTTATTAAACTTTCTGACATAACAAAAGCAAGCATTATCAAAATCATTGCGAGCAACGACTTATTACACTAACGCTCCATTACTCCAGTACTAGAGTACTAGAGTGCGTGCGCACCACTTATGTACGTCGGAACACTTTACGCGCTTTCCGCCCTGTCCATATATTTATGTCAATGGTATTGCTATTGGTTCTTTGTTTAGTCAGTTTTTGAAGTTTCTACAGATATACTATTTTTGCTTCTGTTACTTAAAAATGTTTTTGTGCTTTAATTCGGAAGTAAAACACCTTTATCTGTTATCAGCGCAAATGCATTTTAAATACCGCAGAAAAGGCTTTTACTCAAATATATCCGCCTGCATACATTATTTGTTCTGTGAAATAACCAAAAGGTAATTGTAAGTTTAAAAAACATGCGTAAATACGATTACTTAATTTGTTAATCGAATGTAAAAGCCCTCATTCTGCAGATCAATGACGCAACAAGTACTTGAAAGTCGTACAGAATGTTTATTCCATTTCGTACGGACTATGCGTTTGACCAGAAATTATAGAAAGCGGCAATATGTTCTATGTTCTTAAGGCTCTGATTGACGATGCCTATTATATGAAGTGAAATAACATACAAATTGCTTGATGGGCACTTATCAAAAGTTTGGGCATAGTTAGATCTCATCAGCATCGGCAGCCTCTGTGGCGTAGTTGTACTACGATATGATTGCAAAGCTGGGGTCTCGGGTTCTAATGTCGGGTCGGGCAAAGTGGTCTTGAATTTTTCTGTTCTATCACCTATCACATCGTAGGACGTAAAATACAAGGCGAAACGTGGGTGTCCTGGTTGCACTTCTGCCTACCCATCTGGGAAAAAGGCGTAAGTTTATATATCTAAGGTCTCATCTATTATAGGTGTAGGATATTCGTACTGTTAATCACGACCAACGAAACACAACAGTGGGCAAGTCTTAGTGACGCATACAAGAGCGTATGTTGAAGTTATTTATGATAAAAAATGTAAATATTTGCTACTCTAACCACCTACTAACCACAGAGTCCATATCCAGCGAAAATATTCACATGCAAATAGGCCGAGAAACCCGTGGGTATAACAGCTCGTTATACTAACAAATTGACGGGTAGTAGACCGAGATTCCCATGCGTACGCGCCACGAATATGTGATGCCAGGGAAAACCGCATACCATGTGCGCACGCTCGTGGACGCAATACGCAAGCAACCGACCTAAGTTCACTGCCTAGGACATTTCACTACTAGAAACTTATGGGTTGTAAGATTAATAGAACTTTGTTTTGGGATTTGTATTCTATTAGTTTGGATCATAAAGTACTTAAATATGACGTTTTGTTATCAGTAAGCAATAAACAAACAAATGATTTTTTTGATAAATAAAATTTCCTTTTAAACCAATAGCATTGATATACAATTTTTTGGGATTTGAAGCAATATATAAGATAGATTGGATCATAACGTACTAAAAAATGTTTTTTGTCGAGTAAGCAAAAACAAAAAAAATAATTTTAATATTAATTTTGATAAATTAAATTTTCTTTTAAACATTATTGAATAGATTTTATTTGGGATTTGCATTCTATTAAATAGTTTCGATCATAACGTATCGTACTTAAAAAATGACGATTATCTGTCCAGTAAACTAAAAATAAACGAATGAAATTTAATATTAATTTTGATAAATGAAATTTCCTTTTAAACCAATGAGTGAACCCTGGGATTTTCAAAGATAAAATGCTGTTATTCTATAACCAATAAATGTTACTATGTTAATAAAATCTTGATCTGAAGGTGAGTGAATGAAGCAATCATTACTATCGCTTTAAAATGCTAAAATTTCGACAGATACATCACCTTTTCCTTCAGACATGGTTTAGACAAATTAATTTAAACAATAAAAAATAACGATAACTTGGCTTGAAATAGTACAAATTATTGTTTACCGTCTGCAAAAGTGTAAAATTACAAATAATTACAGTAATAAAACTCATGAATACATTGCAGAACGTTGCATGCAAATTACATTTATTCGACCATCTGAAATATGGAAATCGCAATTTAAGATTGTTTGGTATCATTGTAAAATACAAAATGAAACTTTTGGTAGAGTTTAAATCATCGGGCTATTTACGTTTCCTAAATTTTAATCGGATGTATATTTATAGGCATAGCACGCACCATTAGAAAACAGCATAGAAAAACAGCGGTAAAATTTTGCGTATACTCCGATTTTTTTTCAAATAAGCAACGACCATTTTAAAATGAAATGTAAATGAAAATTGTGACAGTGCATATTTTACGAGTATCAAAGCTCAAAACACTTTAAACAGTAACCACAAATATTGTAGATATATTATTTATTGTCTACATCTAAATACTAACCTGAAGCAGCATCTCTCTCCTCCTTAGGTCGTGGTCGTGAGGGCAGCGGGTTGTTCTGTTCGTCCCGCTCTCCGAGGAACTCCGCTTCCGCCAAGTCGCGGACTGCTGACGACATCAACTCCACCAGTTCTTGGTTCCTATAACAAGAGACTTGCTGGTTTTGTACTGAATAAAATATAGCATACCGTTTTTGTTTTTTTTTTTGGTATGAGTATTATTTTTTAGTATATTTATTTTGGTACGAGTAAGCAACAACAAACAAAACAACTTCCGACAGGTCGATGTAGAGATCTTTGCGGGAGGCCCGGATGGAGAATGTTCAGCAGTGGACTTCCTGTGGCTGAAGAGAGAGACATACTTAAATTCAGCAGCTCTATCACTCAATCGCTGTAAGAGCGTTATTACATGATTTTCTTAAAGATATGTACAACGGGAACTCTCTGTCTGTTCACAGAATAACCTATTTCATGTTTGAAATATTAGATTGGCATCATATAGACAAAGCAAGGAAAGTTTGAACAATTTCATGAAAAAATCTAAACAAACATAAAATATACACGAATAAAGAGGAAAATAAACAACATACTTTCTATAAACCCGCAAATCAATAGAAAACCACAAATTCATTGATGCCTTAAAGAATTGCAATATAAATAAGCCAAAGTACGTTACGTGCGCAAAGTGAAAGCATCATCCAAATGTCACGAAAACATTACCACCACTCGAGCCTTTGGAGATCGTGACGAAAATGTGTTACGTAAACGAGACCTTACCGCTGAATGCGAAGTGAACGACGCCGAATCTCTTCAGAAATCAGTTTAAAGAATGCTTTTAACTGTATAGCCAATTGTTATTTTAAATAAAACAACAAATGATTTGATCGGCAAAATCAATTAGGAATAACTTCACATTTGAGGGGATGAGCGCAATGTAATGTTATGTAATTATTAATATTAGTAAGATCCGTTTGTTCTTGTTTCCTGTTCACGGACAATCACGCTTATTGGACTTCCATTCGTGTTCGTCTCGTGACTCAGTCAAAATAATTGCGAAGTTTATCTTATAATCATGGGTTACCGGCATACTACCGATATTTGCAATAAACATTGTGAAATTTGACAGCCTCCGTGGCGCAGTCGGTTAAACACCGCCTGTGAAATGAAAGGCCGCGGGTTCGATCCCCGCACGGAGAGAAATGTCATGTGTATAAGAAGAAAACAACTTCTCAACAGAGACTTCTCGGTCACACAAACACCCGCAAGAAATATTTGTCTCGGTACATGGTCGAACCCGCAGCCTCTCGTTTCGCTTCCAATAACTTTGCCATAGTTACGAATTTAAACAATAGCATCTATAAAATTTGTCTTTCGTCTTTTGATACTCTATCATTATCTTTCTCTCTTTTCGCCCAGAAGAAGTCCACAGCTGATCATAGGTTACTCCCATGAATTACACTATCTAGTCGAAAAAGTATGTCATCCAGGCTTGGGTCATCTTTCGCATACATCAGATTTTACAGTCTTACTATGATTTCACCTATTCTAGCGGCTACAGCATCAAGATAATGACAAACCCTATGAACGATTTACTTCAATACACAAACAAATCTCACAGCTGCCACGCATAAAAGCAGTGCCTATATATTCTCCCATATACCTACTAATCAATATGTGGCGCAAACAAGTTTAGATAATATGATAATTTATGCAAGATTACGCTTTACCTAGATGCGTCGTTGCGTGAAGATTCGGGAAGGGTGGGAGACTTGTTTCATCACCAATTAACCATTATTGGAAAATGTAAACATGTGGCAATATTTTGTTAGTTGTTTATTGCTTCGGGTTTTCGAATTCGGAATCGAAAAATGAAATCGATGGCTGGCAAAAAATACGATGGTATCAATACTATTATAAAGAGGTAAGATTTGATTGTTTCTTTGCATTGAATAGGCTCTGAAACTAATGGACTGATTAGAAAAAATATTCCGCTATTGGAATCCTACATTATCCCTGATGAACATATGCGATAGAATATTTTCAAAAAAGTGTATCTCCACTCGGGCGTCTAGTGGTTCCTAAACTTGCCAAATCTTTGTTCATGCCACAAACATTTGTACCGATGCCGCAAATGAACCACAACCTCTATTGTCATAACTTTCACCCTCACTATACCTTGAAGGTTGCCTCTGCCATTGTACCCAACAACACAAATGATAAAGAAAATTATATTCCCACACCTTACTTAGCGAACGTTAAAATAACTACAGTAATCAATGTAACATTGTAATAACAAACATTTGTTAAAATTGCTTGACACATCATTAAGAATAATGACAGCGCACTCGTGCTCAAAATGGAAAGTGGGAAATGAATTTCACGGCCGCTCCCTAATTTGGGATTAACAGCATTGTACGATGATTCGACAGGTTTCATTTCTTTCTTTAATGACACGAGTTAGCCTTGTATACACGGCACTTGTTGACTACATGAAAAATCAGGTACATCACTCTTTTTTATCAGCTTCCTGCAATAATGAATGAGTGTGGTAGTGGTGGTAGCGTGGTATTAAAATACTATAAAAATAAATTTCTTACTCAGATCTCTCCGATGATCCAATGAATATAAGAATAAACAAAGACACACAGAAAAATATAGATCATATACTTCTGAAACAAAGCTTGTAACTAATCGTCGTCGTTAAATGACAAGACAATAACCGTTATGCAATTTTAATAAAAGTTATGTTGCGCCAAACCCAAAACCTTTGATTATATACTTGTCATTTGTCTAGTATATAATCTAAGCCCAAAAACATCAAAGGATTTCAAACAGAATTAATTAAAGTTTAAGATAGCTGAAATTACATTTTAAAAGGTTACTAATAAGAAGTACTCCAAAATACCTTAGTGCCTAAAATCGAAAGTTTTCGATAGTTGTGTGTTACCAGTGATGACATACGGCACCGAGACGTGGCCTCTCACTGTGGGCCTCATTAAAAGGCTCAAAGTCACTCAACGAGCCATGGAGCGGGCTATACTAGGTGTTTCCCTACGAGATCGAATCAGAAATGAGGAGATCCGTAGGAGAACCAAGGTTTCCGACATAGCCCATAGGATTGGCAAGTTGAAGTGGTTGTGGGCCGGGCACATAGCTCGTAGAACCGATGGCCGTTGGGGCCGAAAGGTTCTCGAGTGGAGGCCACGTACAGGCAAGCGAATTGTCGGACGCCCGCCTACAAGGTGGACGGACGATCTGACTAAGGTTGCAGGAAGTCGCTGAATGCAGGCCGCTTCCAACAGGTCATTGTGGAAATCCTTGGGGGAGGCCTATGTTCAGCAGTGGACTTCCTGTGGCTGATATGATGATGATGATGATGAGACATTTTCATATACCAGAAACAAGTAGTTTATGCATCTTGTCAATTGCTTAACAAATTATTTTCGGTTGAATATGTTGTTTTAGTGTAATAAAAATGCAAAATAAATTACGCTTTACAACGACTTTGTCTTGGACGGAATGTCATACGGCTAAGTATTTATGAAATTGTGTAACAACCTAATAGCATTTTTTCGTAAAATTTTATAGACATGACTTGGTAGCTGTGTTGAGGCTTGAATTATCTGTAGGCCATACAAAAAATGACGTAATCTAAATTATCTATAGAATTTTACAGATTTAATAAATTATTTTATAAATATTGTTACGTGCACAAATTGCAATATTTAATTCTATAGTACCGAATGATCTCGGTAATTAATACGGTGAAACCATTAAACATGGATTAAATTTATAAACAACTGATGACAACGACTTAATAATTTAGATTTTAAAGAATGGTTTACATCATTACTCATCGCTTTCACTGGAACAAAATAAATAAATGTTCTGTAATGAGTTTCGTAAGAACTAGTTTTGTTGTGCCTATTATATGGTATTGGCGGCCTAGAAGCGTTGCTGCCTGCTCACTGCTAGTCATATAACACATTCGTTGCGCGTCGGGTCATTAGACAGGTCTTGGAACACACCCGTTTATTACCTAATGTTGACGTTTATGCCTTTGATACGATAAATACAGTATACCAAGAGTTACCCTCAAGCTTGGCCGTAGAGCATTAGCTTGATGTAGTTCAAAGTGTAAGAAATAAAGGTCTTACAATGGAAAAATTGTTTTGTTGTGTCAAGAAGGACAATGGCGAGACGAACATAGCATTCGCCTGATGCTAAGCGATACGACCGCTCATACAGACAGTAGCAAAACCAAACAACAACACCACGAATTACAGAGCAATGAAAAACATTCCACTATACTCGCCTAACTGAGACATAAGATGTTAAGTGAAAAAATATTTGTAACTCTGTTTTTAATAAATATTTTTTTTTTTTTTTTATTTAAGTCTCAATATGTCCAGCAGTGCATGCTTATTTCAGAAAACGTACATACTTTGGCAAAAGCCGAGAGGAGGCCATGTAAACAGAACAAAAGATTACGGCTACAAAGGTTTCCTTTGACTTAATCTGTAGTATCAGTAAGTTTAAAATCACCAGGTTGCACTGTTTTATTTCCGGGGTATGTCATATGCCATATGACTATGTTGTCATCACGGTCCGTAGTATATGACGCTTTGTGTAGCAAGGATCATGGACACACTGCACACATTACGATGATGTCAATACATCCTATATTGAAGCGAAGATTAGGCTCATTAGTATTACCAGCAGCCACTCACCTTACATCAATTGTTATTGATTGTAAAAACGCACCAGTGTAGTTATCCAAAGCCAATCTGTGTCCATAAGACTCCAGACCTGCATAATTATCTATAATCGCCGAACACACTATCTGAACTGCATTGCAATACCGCCAGAAGTTCGAACAGCTTTTTTTGGCGAGACGAGCATGCCGATCGCCTCACTCACGACTCACGTCACGTTATGAAAGGCCTACTAACAGTTTCGCTTATCCAAAGTTTAGTACATCAACCCAAAGCTGAATGTACCAAGCTAAGTTTGTAAAGTGCTGCATCAATACTAAGTACGGCTTCTTTAGTAGACTTTAATTTAGATATTGACTGTTTTACTTTTATTTTATCGATTCGGATAAATTGGCACCATTACAATCCCGGATATCACATCCGTCATCTTCATCCAGTAGACCTTTAGATTTCCACAATCTTTTTCCACCTGTATCTAAATAAATAACACCCAACAGTACACACACACCCCACATACATAGTCCTGACCCCACACTAAGATCAAGTCTAATGTCGTGGGATTAGGAACTACGAGAAACTTTTCGAACTCACAAACAGCCACAACAACATCTTATATTTTTGCTTACCTCAAGTTAGCCAGCTCAGTACAAGAGTTGGCGAGCAGATAGTCTCCACTAAGCAGTGCTATCTTGTTGCCGAACATCATGTCGTCAGGTTCGTCGGCAGTGCGACGCGCGTTCATGTTCACCAAGCCTTTGTGCACGAGGTGAGAAGTACGGATCATCTCGGTCACCTCGGCAAGGGCGCGTTGACTGTGGACAATGCGACTATGTACTACTAGACTAATGAATAGATTAGAAATTAAGTCTGCCTACATACAATGTCTATATACTAAGTTAAATTATTATATTAATTTATTAACACAACGAAGACTAAGAATGAGACATATGAAGATTGGATTCGACACTTGCAAGTAGGCAATTCATAGACTAAAGCCCGTTTAGATTGGGAAAGTTTCTCGCCTCAAAGATATGATTATCGTTAGGATATAAAAAGTTACATATTCTAAACATTTGTCAGATACGATACTCTATGAGGGTTAATATTATGCGATAATGGCCGATTCTCGCCGCGAGAAAATCTCTGGGGCTTAAATGTTCCATAGTTTTTGATACCCACGACTCTGGTATAATCATGAGTTTTTGAGAACTTTTATGTGATAAATACAAAAACTATTATTTATTAGCTAATTAGTTAATTAAGAAAAAATATTATGAGATGAGTTCATCGAAATAACTAATTGATTTTCCTAGAACCTAATTGCACCTGGGTGGCTTTTAGTTAGCTATAAACACTTAATTCAAGTAAAACATATTGATCGTATTAAAGGTTGTTAAACACACCATGACAAAAACTTCACGGAATAAAATTTACGTCCGTGCAATAAATTTCAAAATACAATGTTTACATTTCCGATTCTTTAAGTACCTAAAGATGCTTAAAAAATGGTTCTTACATTTATTATTTCCGAGTTTATGGATGAAGTCATAACTGTCGGGGAACTTTTGTTCACGACCTTTCTCTATTCTTTATTTTCCGGGTTCGTACTTAAATTCCAATGACGCGCATCAGGAAATCGAAAAACCGGTTTGACCACTTTCTAAAGTTGAGCATTACCATATTTTCTCATATGTTTTTATGTCAGGGTAACCTTGACTTCACAGTTAAGGGAATAACCTTTCGTTTTCGTCAATTATTATTAATATATTTGAACTTTGATTTAATTACCTTAATTGAGTAAGAGTTCAAAAAAGAAATGGCCTATTTAATTAATAAAATTGCTTATGTTTTGCAGCAATTACTTACTGATCAGAAAAGTCAAAAGTTATGTGTCAATCTGATTCATACGGTTAAAAGGAATAGTATTAAAACATAAAAATGTTGACGAATTTAACTATATTCAGTATTATTGACAAATAAATAATTTGCATTATTATCACTAGTAGAATATATGAATAGTATTTTGTTCAAAAGTAAACGGCAGAAAACATTTATTTAGTTCATGTATTCAGTTCGAATACCTTAATTGCTTATGTAAACTTTAAAACGAAGGAACTGTGATGCAATTGTTGTTATTGCGAGAAAAATATACCTTCACTTAAACTTTCGAAAAATAAAAATAACGTCGCCCAAAATATAAAGGTATATCAGAAATATGAGAAGTTCAGGATTTAATATATATTGAATACTGCCAAAAATAATCAAGGTCTGACTGATAATCAATTGTAAGTACATTAATAGTACTCCTAATAATATGTAAATATTTTGGAAATCGCTTACAAAATTGATAACACTAGTCACATACAAAGTCCTAAAAAGTTACGACGTTATTCACAAACAGTTTTAAAAACCGTAAGCTATCGAATGTTTTGTCTCTTTCCAACGACTAATGAATTCAGTGTGAGCGAAGAAGACAAAACATTCGATAACTAAAGTAAGTTTGAAATGAAATGAATTTATTGGTCATGTAGACAAGTACAGCGCTTATGACAAATAAATACTCATAGCTCTTAATGTTTATGTACAAAATATTTTCTATTGTTTATATTAATTTTTTTTACTTAATTTATTAATTTATTTTTACAACTAAATAGCTATTTATCAATAAGACCCTAAGTCTTACATTGAGATACGAGTCTTGAGTAGGTAATAACTATCAGAACGGACATTTACTTTGGTTTCGAAACACCCGGACACAATGAGTATTTGTGGATTATTTGTCAGCGTGCGGCACTAGGAACCAGCAATCTCTAGTTTTTAACCTAGCGTCTTAACCCAAATTGTAAAACTCACCTGTGCAATACTCCAGCAGCTTTATCCTGCTCCATGTCAGGAATCTCGGCGCTGTGACCCGCTGCTTTAGATACCAGGAGGACAATGAGACCCCACGCTTGCATGTTGTTCTTGCCATTGTATATTAGATTCCTGTAAGGGATAATTGTGGTTAAACTTAACTGTCTCTATAAACATGTATGATGGGTCGTATAATTCTCTTTGCTGAGCGATAATCTTTTCCGATAAAAATAATTCAAGATTATGATTATTTTGTTATGGTCACTTCTCGTATGATGCTGAGTTTTATTCAACTCGATTTGCTTGTCTGTCACTTAATGATTTTGTGGCTGAACCTCAAGAATCTTCTCCTTTTTTTCCGTTCCGCTCGATTCGCGATTTGATGGTCGGCAACACATCTATGATCAAAACGATGTGTATACTCATCGGCGACAGTAATCACTTACCATCAAGTGACTGTTTACTCATTTGCCGGTTCTACATACATAAACTCACGCCTTTTCCCAGAAGGGGTAGGCAGAGGTGCCAGGACACCCGCATTTGGCCTTGTATGTTCCGTCCCACGAAGTGATAGGGGCGAGCCTATGGCTATAAAAAGCTCAAATTTCTGACTCCAAGCTGATAATGAATAGAAAAATCCAAACACGCCACGGAGGCAGACAATTTGCCGGTTCTATGCTATAAAAACTATACAGGCTTAGTATTGAGGCATACTAGGGACCTAATCCTAGCAGTATATAACGATTAATTATTTTAATTTAATGAAGACAATTGGATTAATTTAATGAGTTATAATATGTAATTAAGTCCCATTTAAGATTTCTCATATTATTATTTCGAAACCATTTAACTTTCGGGTAAAATAATTGTTACGTGATTATCGCGCCGCATTTATTTACGCTCTATATTTCTTTAGGTAATCAAATATTTTTTATTGGTAATCTATTTTAAATCATAGCCAATTTAAAGACCTAAAGTTTATATTCTAACAGCTAATATAATAAAAACAAATGGTATGAACCTGCGCCATCTCTATTTACCTTTCCGCAAAATCATTATCCCATGAAAGCAAAATTTCCTTAGATCACATTACGATGAAATTTAATCTAGGTTGCTGAAATTAATACTAAGAGAATGTACTCAAGAGCAGAAGCAGTGACAATTTGCCATTTTATACAAATTATAAGCTTGGATGAGCCAGTTTTATGAACACGGTCTAATTCGTGCTCGCATGTACCACAGCTTGTAAATATAAACTTTATTTATTTTTAATTTATTGCTTTATATATTCAAACAGTTCATATTGATTTTAGTGTTAGTGCTGCGACAGTTGTCGCACATACTTCACTTTATATTTACAACTACACGCGCACATAGAGCCAAGATGAATTGCAACATGTATACTTCCTGGAATTAGTACCAAATTTTAATTAGGTACTTAGAAACTTTAGCGCAACGGATGAACATGAAAAACGATAAATCATGTATTGGCTGGCCGTAAGGCGATAGGTATGTATGTAATGAGCAAAAAGCAAATTTAAATCCAAATACCACAATTACGTATTTAATTCAATATTTCTTTTTGTCAGTGACGAAGAATCTCAGTTGTAGAGTTTGTACTGGTACACACGCTTAAGAAACTAATAACGTCGAAATGTCATTGGTATATGCCGTGGCTTTGAACCCGCAACCTCTGCGAGAGCAATGCAATGTCTTGCCAACTGTGCTTTCGTTCAATGTAAAATTATAAGCATTTAAGAAAACTTTTGTCTTGCTCATTAATCATGAAAATGTAATTTTTTAGTCCACAAACCCAACAAAAGTTTTATTTGTATTTTATTTCCTAAATAAAAAAAAATGCCTCCTTATTTACTCACCACACAGATCAACTCAGACTCAACAGTATTAAAATGGTTAAATTATCTCTTGACGACTCCGTTCTACAGAGAATTATACTTGATAACTATTTTGTACTTACTTGGCAGTTTTCAGCAGAGGGTGGTTGCTTCCCACCAACTTACGCAGATGTAGCGCAACGTTGGCTATTTCGTCGCTGAGGATCCATCGCAGACTGAGAAAAGATGTGGGATAGCCGACAATCTTCTCCGCCTCGCTCACAGCCCTATTCCAATCAGTCTTGGAGTTGTGTTGGGTAATACTTGCTCGTTGCGTGCTGCATGTACTCACTTCCCTCGCGCAAGGTCCCCAAAGTTTCGCAACAGTGTTAGATGAACAAACATTCACTGTATCGCACCTCACAGCACATCTCAAAGGGATTATTCGGCTCAAACTCATTTTTACAGCGATAAAATAATTCAAAATTTGAAAGCGCGAAAGCGATTTTATATCACAGAGTAACTTAAATGGAAGCCAAAATATTTAGGAAAAATATTATTTGCTTTTAAATGTATCACTTGATAAATTTTTTACCCTTACTTAAGCCTATAATCTAAATTTAATGCAATAATTACACAAAACAGATGTATTTCGTAAGTAACTGTGTAAAAAATTACAAACGTCCAACGCTTTCGCGCTAAAACGATTGACTGATGGACTGAGGTCTGCCGTCTGAGTGCCGCGGTGCACAGCTAGGCGCGGCGCAGTGCGTGGAGCATTCTCTTGAATGATGTTGAACGAATGACTGAACCCATTTAGTCCAACATTTACTTGTTAATCTGTGGTGTAGTGTACTTCTTGGTGTTTACTCTTCTTTGTGCTCTTCTTAGTCTGTGTCTTGGTCTGTGGACATGCTATGGGACCTGCTCAATTGTGCTCAACAGACTTTTTACAAATTTTATTATTATTTTACTCCATAATCTATGATCTGTAATAGAAAAATATAATTGAATCTTCATGACCTGGTGGTTTCTTTGTACATGACATTCCATCTGGTACTACTCATTATATTCCAAATCTTTATTATATTCTAAACAATATAATATGACCCATCATTGACTAAATTATTGACAACATACTGTAATAAATAAATAAATAACGCCCAACAGTCACATACATAGTCACTAACAGCCGCTGCCAATAAACAATCCCAATCCAAAATTTGCTGTTTGAGATTGACAGCTCAATCTTTTTTCTGATACTATATTGCCAATAATCAATCTCAGTAGTGAAAAAACTATGGCAACATGGTAAATGACAAATCGAAAAGTATAAAACAATCCAGATTGACTTCAATCTAATTTTTTCGATTGATTATTATTGGCATCGGCCGTTAGTCACACTAAGATCGAGTCTTGTGTCGTGGGTATCAGGAACTACAAGAGACATTTCGGTCTTACAAGCACCCAGATCCAAAAGAAATATTTGTGGACAGCACAAACATTTCTCTCGGTACGGGTATGGAACCCGCGGCCTCTCGTTTCACAGACGGCGTCTAACCGTCTGCGCCACGGAGGCTGTCAATTTATGAATACTGTTGTTATATCCGTGAAAACCTATTTTTGGCTATTAGTTGCTAAGTTGTCGTCCATTCATTTCATTTATACTGTTGGTTTTCCAAATAAAAAAAATAAATTGTTAAAATTATTGTGTTGAATAATATATTTAATGATTTTATGGAAGTATTCAGATCAAAAATACAATTACAGAAAGTCGTTGGCTGTAGTAGAAGTTGAAATGGTAGAGTGGCAGTGACTTTGAAAGTAGTAGAGCCACGCTGTTATCAGTCATGGTCAAAGTTCATGACTAATCATGAGTGGACAGGCTCATTCGTGGTGGTACCACTATCTTACATGAAATCGGCGTGAAGTTTTGCCGTCTCGTCTCGTTCGATGAGTAAAACTGTCGGATGCCTACTACCTAGTACCTACCCCTTTCCTCTTCCCGTCTTTTTTCCTTCCCGATTTGATTGCCCGTATACCTGGTAGGTAACACATAGTATGATACAAGCGCTATGGATGCTGTTATTTGCTTATTATGGTTTGCTGGACTTATTGTTTTCAAAACAATGCAGGTTTTTTTGAAACATCTCGGTGTTATTATTCTCAGGGGAAGTCTATTTTAAGGAGTGGAGTTCCGCTGATTAAAGATGTAAAGGCAAAAATATAAATAAGTTTTTTTTCATTTGCTATAAATAAAATTAAAGGAAAACATTTCCGGTTTTCAATGTTTTATAGCGGTTCCAACGCCATCTATTGGCACGGACACTGGGTGTGTGTTATTTGACTATCTGCAGATACCTTAAACATCAGAGTTATGAGTTGAAATTCCACCATTCTGCGACCATATTTTTGCTATTTTTTGTCCGTTTCGTTAACAATATGCATATAGTATTGATTAAAATAAGGATGGTTCCTTCAGTATGGCTGTGAAAATCGCGCCATCTATTTTTTTTTTCGTAACTATGTCGCAATAATAATCCTCCATGTATTTACGATAACTAAGTACATCAATATATCAATTTATACGCTGACATTATGTAAGAAATGAAAATACGAATTGTTAGGCTATGGCTAAATTGAGGGACACAGCTGACCTAAAATACCGTATTAACATGATCATGAAATGTTTTGCACGGATCTAAGATTAGTGCATGCTGCATAGTCTGTGGATTAGTGCTGTTTCTGTTTGCTTCTAGATCTGTGGTGTCAAGAAGCTTATACCCAAATGGAGATTGCATTCCGTATATATAATGAACAAAAAGTCATTTTCATTCATTGTCACTCGAAAGAAAAGGATAGCAATCAGTAGCAACGTCATTCGAGGTCAAATTTTTGTGCTTCACTTTTATATACGGAATGCAATCTCCATTTGGGTATAAGCTTCTTGTGTGGTGTTATCTATTGGAATTACTCATGCTGCCCCGTAAATTGCAATTGAACTGTTCCGCAAAAAAAAAACTTATATGACATCATAGTAAGACCTAAAACTGAATATCCCTTAGACCGTCGTAAGTGACCTTGATTTAAAAATAGCCCTTATTTCAATAACGTTAGGTTGCTTTTTTGCTTGAAACCCGAAGAGCCGATTAATAATAGACCCTATTTCAATGACATTAGGGTTGCTTATTGCTTGAAACCGAACGAACCTGGCTCAGGCTCACGACGGTTGAGGGGATATACTATATGTAAGCAATGTTATCACATTACTTATTTTTTATCATTTTTTACATATTAGTCCATTATGTTTATTTTTTATTAAAATGAACTCTTTCCACGCATCCTTAAAATTCGATTGTTAAAGATTAAATTTAGGATACGATTTTCTTTATGAATTATTTCAGCTTTATTTCAATTTTGTGACGAGCTACAATTATTTTCAGTAGTTTTGGTACATCGATATAATCGATCGTAAATTGGAAGCTTCCGAAATGTCAAATGTCCAACTGGTAAGCATAGATTTAGTATAAAACATAGATCGGCAATGTGAAAGAGATAGAATAATTAACTCATATGTTAAAGCGAGATGCATGATGCGACCATACGTTTACACAGAAGTAGCCTGCAGTGACCCAGAGTCAAAATATGTCCAACTAAGCGAGCAACAAAATTCGCTTATTTTCATAATTTATTTAATTTTACAGTACTTGGTTATATTTATTAAACGTAGTTTATTATAGTGCATTGTGCAGTGCCAAGGTATGGTTCATTCAGGCGTAAAAATCCGAAATAATTAAAGTTTTCTCAGGTACCGGCCACTTCTGCACAATACTTTTTTGTGACGATATTATAGAATTAAATAGAAATCTGTGTATACACATCGGTAGAAAAGAATATAGTATTTCATTGTATAAATACGCTGAAAGTATCCATTGCGTATAAAAAATAATATCAAATACGTGAATTCACAATAATTTCAACCAAATGTTGCTAAGGATTGCCTGACAGGTTCGATCAATAAAAAGTTGTCGATAAAATAGTCGATGACAAGACATGTTGCCCTACATTTTTATGGAGCTATAGTATGTTGTGATAGTGTGCATTTTTCTTCTTCTTCTACCTGGCGTTATCCCGGCCATATTTCCCCGGCCATTATTATAGTATTCATTCTACAATATTACTTATTACTTTACTTTTTCTCATTTTTTTATACTTATTTGTGGAATAATTATTATAGCACTTCATGTGTGTGATTTATGAATTAAGAACCTGTTTCAATCTCTGCCAAAAGGCTGTCTATTTATAATAGTAAAACAAGAACATATTCGACATTATTATAAAATATGCGACACTTCTATGCACAGTATCATCGTCCAAACCTTAAAGCAACATTATTCATTTATCATAACATTAGGTACCTACAGGTTAAAAATTTATAATTATCATAGGAAAAACATTAGTTTAGGTGACGAGATCGAGAAAACCTTTGTAGTTTATTAAACTGTCTCCTTCTTCAGCCACAGGAATGCGACTAATGAACATAGGCCTTCCACAAGAATGTCTACATCAGTTTGTTGTAAGCTGCCTGCATCCAACGACTTCCTACAAGCTCCTCCGTACACCTCCAACGCGGCCTAGCAGGCGTCCAACACTTCCCAATGTGTTACAAGTCAATTAATTGACTTAAATAAGCATATATTTTTTTTAACTCTAGTATAAATATACATACGCGAATGTTACTCATTGAAAAAAAATCTAATAATCATGGATTTTGTTGCAGACTGAGTCCACCCTAAGACTACGAAATTTGTAAAGTAATCGAAATTTCGCGACGGGAAATTAAAAAAATAAGCCGAATACGCTAAAACTTTGTAAATTATAGTTTTATTTTATAAAAGTGTTTTTGTTCTCATTTTAATTAGGTGTACGTACTGTATATACATCACAATGAAAAAAATAATTTTGTTCAGGTTGCCAACCCGCACTAGGCCAGCGTGGTGGACTATATGGCCTAACCACTCTCAATCGTACTGTCGATTGTAGAGGAGGCCCGTGCCCTGCAGTGGGACGTATATGGGCTGATACAGACAGATACAGAAACATAAAGATCCATACAAAACAACTCAAACAAAATGTTTTCAAATAATATGGCAATTTATCTTTATTTATTTGTGTGTTTATCAATCTGTATTGAAATAAACACATCAATAAGTTTCTGTTAATATATAATAAAATGTCGCATATATCCATAACATTTTATTTCACAACTACAGGCCGACAGCTACATCGATATCGATATGATACTATCGAAAGTGCATGGTACACCACTATATGTCAAGCACACATGTAAACTTCACGCACACAATCGTAAATCAGTTTTGGTCGCGCTCAAAATGACACATTGCCGATCTATGTTCTATACTATATCTATGCTGGTAAGCGCTTAGTGATGTGTCAACTCGGGTCAAACCCGACTCGAGTTAACTCGAGTTGAAATTCAGGTAATTCGAATTGAACTCGTGTTACACAATTCGAGTTGGAAGAAAGAAACAGAGTCTTCGTAGATAGGATTGAATTAAAAAGATTTTTATAGTTTTCACTGTTATATGACTGTACTGTTATGTGTATCTCATTTGTGAGAGGTCACCATGAATCTTTTACTTAACAATTCAAAGCAATTTTGATGAAATGTTGTATGAAGGTAGCTGATAACCTGATATAACGCATAGGTTACTATGTATCCCGAAAAATGTAGTGTTCCCATGGTAAAAACAAGGAATTTAAATTTGCACATTTGCTACTCTTTTTGGACCAAAATACGTGCGTCTACCGCGATTTTCAAACTCGCGTTAGGAAGAATTAAATTCGAGTCAACTCGAGTTTGGTACACCTCGAGTAAATTCGAGTTAGTAAGTCGAGTTGACCATCTCTACAAGTGCCAAACCAACGCCAAGCTCGAGTCATTCATTATTCATTAGTCAATCGAGCGCCGCCGGTTGTCGTAGTCGTCTGTCGAAAGGTCACTACGTTTGCCGGTGATTTTTTCAGTGTTCTAATTTCCATTACAAATCACATTGCATCAAATTTGTTTGTAATTTGATAATACTTGTCTGTGGTAGTGAGACGATTACGTAGTAATCACGTCGGCGAGTGTTTAGCAAATTTTCCCGAAAGTATTTTGAGGTGAGTTATTTCTTTTTATTTGCATTCTCATGGAATTTATTTTAAATCGCATGTCGGACGCGCATTTCGTAAGACAACCACGTGTAGTGCATACGTGGTTCAGGCTAGCGGGACTCCATAAGACCGACAGAAATAGAAATAATTCAACAGTTGGTACAATTCCAGAGAGGAAATTTTTCAACAGAAAATCATTAACATATTGTTATTGTGTCAGTAGTTTCGTCTTTTCTCCGCAGTAATATTTAAAACGTGATTGATTTTAATTTACCTTCATTTAAGAATCGCGTCGTCGGCGATTACCGGCATTCAATAGATGTGTATTGGTTGCACAGTTAAGTTTACACGCCAAATGTATTTTCCTGCTCGGTTATTCCTAATTCACACGCCTTCAATACGAGTATATACCTATATGGATATGTGTATTTTTTGGAGTAATTAATAATGGGTATATATTTTCAGTCTTAATTTAGGGCCCTAAAACTGACCAGTAAACTCTGTTTTTAGATACATATTATGTTCATATAAAGCTAACTAGCAAAGCATTCGACTTATCAAGTCATTTTGATTTACACTTACCAGAGAGTATAATGTGAATGTTGAATAAATGCATAAACTGATGCATTTTTCTCAGAAAGATGCCAGGACACCCACATTTTGCTTGTATGTTCCGTCCCATGGTTGGAGTCATCGCCATATTGGGCAAAAATTGCTGAATCTGATGGGTACAGGGTAGGGTTGATAACTGTTCAGCAAGTCCTTTGATAAGAACACTTAGGTGACTTCACAATATTTTTTGTCCTTGGAACATATGATATTCTTGGATTGAAAAAAAAAATATAGTTGTACAAAAAGGTCTTGTGATATCAAAACTCATTACTTGTATACCCCAAGGATTTTATAACTAAACATAATTACTGGCTGAAATAAATGACAAACTTAACACAATTGCTTTATTTTAATCAATTGTTACTTTAAAATAGGCTTGTATTCATTAATAATTAAATATATGATGGTGTTAGCTGCTAAGCTTTTTTGTTTTGCATTATGATTTGTAAAATTTCCTTTAAGTATTACATCCACTCCATTACCATATAGTTTTCTACAGATTAATTGTTTAAAAATCCATTAAAATAGTAAGTAAATGTAATAAGAATTAATAACTTTTTTCTTATTAAAACTTCAATTTTTTTGGTAGATACTGGTACTTTATGGGAAAAATATAAAGAATTTTTTACATAATTTTGTTTTCATCTACATGTTTGGATTCTATTCTTCCTATCTAGTCCTAAATGTGTTTTATAAAATAAAAATATGACTTTTTTTTTATTTGACTTTATACTGTACATTATACATTTTAACTCAATGTTATTACTATGGTTCAATGTCCATCTAATTATTTCAAATGTTAGTGTAAAGATATTATGTTAGTTATATTATTATGTTGCAATATCAATGCCTAGCAACATAAGTCTCATGTAATTTGAGAGTTATGAAATGTGTCTTACACGCATGCACTCCATTTTTTTCAAATAGCTGATGCTTGAAATTTAATACTCAGTATTCTTACATAATACTTTTTTCTCAGCATTTATTTATTTTATTTTATTTATTTATAAACTTTATTGTACACCAGAAAAAAACAAAATACAATAACAGAAATTAAAAATAATATTAAAAATAAGTACAATCGGCAGCCTTATTGCACTAGGCAATCTCTTCCAGGCAACCTTTGGATGGAGATAAGACACAGGAGAGAGAAAAGGCAGTCTAGGGTGTAAAATGAAAAAGAAAAAAAAGTATATACTAACAAATTAAAAACATAAAATAAAAGTAATACATTCATATAAATATGTACAACAAACATACATACATACATATACAAAATAGACATAAAATATAATAAATATATACATAATAAATATATACATAATAAATGCCAATGGAAATAGTAAAAGCACATTAATGAGTAAATTCAGTGAGAGAGATAGTGCTCCTTGACTAGTGACTTAAAAGATGACAATGTTCTAGCCCGTCTCACGACATCTGGAAGTGAGTTCCACAATCGAACAGCAAGTACGGAGAATGATTTGTCCATAAATGTCGTGGTGTGTACGGGCATTCTCAGTTTCATGTTCTCCGACGACCTCAGAGATCTTTCATGTTTTGCATGATGCATTTGTTAAGGAGTCAAAACATATAAGTACTTATGTTTGAATTTTATTTTTATGTTGAAATGCTATCATTAAGAATACCTTACTGATACAAATTATCCTACCAAGATATCTGCTAATCCAAAATTTTCAATAAAACAATCAAAAACTATATTTCTTTTAATCCCTATTTAGTTATATAACATTTAAATTAATAATTGAGAAGCTCTAAAATTGTCTTCATCATTCTGAGAAAAAAGAAAGTATAATACTAATGAAAATATTCCTCTCAAAAATTTCCAGTCATCAGCGCAGAGTAACTGTACAAAATATACAATATAAATTTTATGTAAATGCCAAACATTTAAGAAGCATGTTACATTTATCTGATTTATGAAGTTTGTGTGAGACATAATGATTGCAGATTTAATTATGAATGAGTATTTAATGCAATTGGCTAGTCATTATTATGGTTATATTTTATCATATTATGCAAGTAAGATGTCCATTTTAAACAACATTGAACTCATGACAGTAATTATAGATAAGTGTGTACTCCCTTACTTGTTTATTTTGGTCTCTAGAAAACAAGTTTTTGTGATGTTTTGTCTCGGTTCAGCAAGTACAATTACGTTGTGACGTGACACTTTAGTGTTTGAGCACTATTTACTTTTTAAAATTAAGAAATAAATTGTTGTTTTGATCAAAGTACATATTTTATTTTATTTTATTCAAGTAAAGGAAACAAACAGTACAAAGTATAAAAACAAAATAAACAGAAATAATATAGCTAAACTTAGACCAATAAAGTTTCTAATATCTATAATTTCAATAAACATAGAACATAAAATGTCAAACATATGGGGCAACTATTTTTTCAGTTATATATTTTTGTAAAAATTTATTCAATCATGCTATTAAGTATACTACACAATCTAGAACTGTCTGCTGTATATTTTTAACATGAACCATCAACCATACAATAATTAAGCAAGGTACTCTGTTAATGGTAAACTTTATTACTGGATTTCAGTGTAATACTGTTCTACAAAACCATCGTTTTTCATAGAAATACACAAGAAAACTGTCACCACATCCACTAGACATATTTCATTTCAGCGATAGTTTGACACCTATCCATTAAATATCCTAAGTCACTATTAATCTTGATCATTTTGACTGAACAAGAACAGCTCAACAACCCATATTCTAATGTACTATCTTTTTACTAATTCATGCATTAACTTATGTAAGAAATATCTATATTGTGCTCACTGTTACAAGATTGGTGTAGTGACAACTTTTGTTTAACAAATATTGGGGATTAATTTAGAATGAATCAAACTATTATCTTATCTGGCAGTTAATTCTAGTTTCTTCTTTGGTTAAATTAATTCAAATTTTGTTGTAGTCATTATGGAAGACAAGTGTAGTATGTAATAGTTTAATACTACAAGTACCTATACCTAATTCTGTATCATGTATGATGTGTTATTTTTTTACTATCTATTGTCTGCACTTGTATTTTTCCATCCCTTACATACACATGGTTGAATGATTTTCATGTTTATCGCAAAATCATTTATTCTGTATTTTTACGATCTCTGGTCTGTCTGAATCAAACCTTTCTGAGGAGTTCATAAAATGAATCGTGAGGGATATGAAAAATGGGACAGTGTGTACTAAAGATTTAAGTTATTGTTAAAAGATTTAAATTATGAACATTATGTACATTACTATTGCCTTTGTTTTCATTTTGAGAAGAAGTCTGAATAACATAAAAAAGAACATTTTCACATAATTTTAAACTCCAAATCTTTTCTACTGAGGTATCCTTCCATCTTAGAGTATTTAAAATATAGAGGGAGCGCTGTCATACATTCGCGTTTTGAAAAACGTAGACGTTTTCTTGTTCGTAATGTTGGTAGCGCTCCTATATTAGTGAAAATTGAATTAATTATTTAGCAATAAATTGCTATAAATTCCTTTGATAGCCGAAATTATATTTAGCTGTTATCCTTTTAAAACGAGTTTGAGTGAAATAAAATAGCCCTAAACTATTTGTTTTTATTTTTTTCCATGTAATTTATGTATATTGCACAACCTGTTCAAATATTAGCCAATAGGAGGGCAGAAAAAGGTGGCCCGGCACCACCATTTTTATCTACGTTTTTGAAGTACCAGCCCTCCCTCTATATTATAGATACTCTAAGCCTTCCATATATTTTTTCGTCTTTGGAATCATTACAGCCGCTAGGCATGAGTTAATCGAGATAGTTTTCGCACAATTTGCCGTTTCTCTTTTTCTTTCTTTACCGTTTTTTGCACTTAGTACCCAACTCGGTGAAAAATCATTTGTAGCGCTTCACCTACTTAATAAGAATGTTATCTCTTTCATTCATTTTTATTCTAGTTCTATGTGCTCTTGTTCCAAGTTTATATAAACTCGGTTCGGTGAGACATTTTTTTTCATAGGTTTTTTAAATCTATAATCACCCAAAAATTTTTGTTAAAATAAGTCAATAGGGTATTTCACGCCTTTTTTTAAATTATATTTATCAAGAGTTATCCATCCAAAATATAGCACACAAAGAATGTTGATAATCCACACAATTAAATAAGATAAAAACGTTAAATCGCGCAGTGAGAGTAAAAGAAAAAAGGATGTCAAAAAAAAAACTCGTGACGTAATTCTCAATATTTCATAACAGTGTGCGCGTCTGAAAAAGTGTCTGAAGAGTAAGATGTCCGCTTTACGCGCTCCCACTCTTTTAAAATATTTGCCTCATGTTACAAGCTACTTTAATACTGTTATGATAAAAATGTTTTATTTTAATGATATTTGTATGTACACAAAATAAAATAAAAAAATTTCATGGTCAAAATATGTACCCTTTTGTGGGCGGGTTGATATACCCGTCACAATTCGGTCATTTTCTGGATCGATCCTTAAAGCCATCCTAGCCATTAAAATATTTTAGTAGTTAGTCCTTATGTGGGTTGATAGAATTTTTACACATTTAAAAATTACCTTTTTTTACGAACACCAAGCAACAAATTGCATGTGTGTATGTCGCTTTTCAACCCCTGTTTCGGAGAGGGTTTATAATCCGTGCTAATTGGATCTGCTGAGTAATTTCTGGTGGATCACCAGTTTTGATATAAACATATAGAACATCAGACATATCGATTATTTAATCTACTTACGTATCAACGAAAAATACGGCGTACAACCACAGAATACTAAGGCTCAGTTGCACCAAGTAACTTTGCCAATACCTTTGCCTATGAAAATGTCATCGCCATACATTTGAGATGTATTTGACCTTGCGAATGTATGGAATTGACAGTTTCAAGGGCAAAGGTATTGGCAAAGTTACTTGGTGCAACTGAGCCTAACAGAAGTCAAGCTTGTGTATGTACTTCACTTTTGTTGCCACACGCACACTACGCTCGGCGTTCGCGCGAGGGTTGTTAACTCTGGCTTATGCGAAAACACGTATCGTGTTAATAGCACTCGTATCGTTTGATTTAATTTTTAAAATAAAATGTATAAAACACAATAATAAAACAAATAAATTTTAATTTTATTTATGAACTCGCTGAGAATTTGTATGTCATTATTCTAAGTTTCTTTTTTTACTGTTTTGTGTAATATATGTTTTTTTTAATGAAATTTATTTTCAGTTGTTATAATCTGGTGTTTTATATACAAGTGTAATAACTTTTATTCATTTGCTCCACTTTTGCATAAAACATCTCTCTATTTGCGTGCCCGAAGCGGGTGACACTCGCGCTCGCTGTGGTCTCGACTGGTTTGAAATATCGTGTCGGTGAACGCTGTGAATGTGTGCGTTGATTTAGCGCGCTTTGTATGGAGCTTGACTTCTGTTAGTTTAGTATTCTGTGCTACAACGTACTAAATATATCTTGATTGTCAGGATCTTTATCAGGATAAAATGATATCTGGTTTAATATTTAAAATACTTCGTAAAGTAGATTTACTCATTCTTGGCTTAACGGAATATCTTGAGATCGATTCTCATGTCACGTATCATTTTTTTTTTCAATTCAATCAAGTCTCAATTCAGGTTAAGTGTCCAGTACTTACTCTGAACATAATGTCCTTCAAAAGCGCACACAAGAGTGAATTTACACTGCTGTTTGGCGGGAGAAATAGACATTGTTGTGGTACCAATCCAGTCTCTTACGTTTGAGAGACCTACCACAATTGAATATTGTGGTAGGTTTGAGATTAGATAAACATGACTCTATCGGAGTTGATGTGTGTTAAGATTTTTTATAAAGGCTAGTCTGACAATAGTAATATATATATACTAAGTAAGTAAAATATACTAAGCCAAAGTAATTTTGTTTAAACTAAGCAAGAGTTCACGAATTAAAACTGGTGGAATTAGAAAGGCACAATATAGGCGTATAATAAAAGGTTTGACGAAAAACCACTCCAAAAGAGTGGTAATAATATTAACATTTTATTTGTAATGTCAAAGGCATTTAAATTGGTATTAATGATAATATTTTTGAATTTTAATATAAATATGGGGTGAGTCAACCGACTACCAAGGGGGGAAGGAGTATAAGCCGACATAAAATATTGTTCACGGGCAATTTATTCGGACTGTTAATGATTTTCATATAACAAATTCGGCGTTGTAATAGAGATAATATGCCATATCGTGTTCATTGACTTGTTTTGATAACTGGCAATAATCAGATGTAACTAGATCGAACGTTTAGTTTCCAGATTCGGTTGCATAATTCATTAATTAAAACTAGAGCTCAACGTACGTGAATTAACTATTTAAGGCTAACTTTGGACTTACAATATAAAAATATGCATAATATTTATGAAGTCTCATTTATGATATTAGAATTTCCAATAACGAGAATTGGACATTTTTAAAACCGCTATCAACAGCTGTTGCCGCAACAGTAGTAGCGAATATATTTTTTTTCTTTGAATCTTGCGGCATTTTAATGTCTAGAAATAAAAGCATCAACTAGGGCTGAAACCAAGAGATAACCTAAAGAGTATATGTTACGTATTTTCACTATTTACTAAAAATATATGATATGTTCTAGAAGCAATCTACGTTTTGCTACCATGTTAATTTGCATAACATGTGTGAAATTAAATACAGTTATTCATTCACTAGTCTATGGTACAGAGTACGAACTATTATTTGACATCCGCCGTACGACGCTAGCGGACAAGACGAATGCTCTAATATCGCACGTAAAACTGTATAAATATCGTATGTCATAATCTTAGATTTAATCTTAGTTCGAAGTGAATGATAAGTTTCATAGACAATAGTATTGATTTTCAGAAGTGGAAAACTTGTATCTTATATGTTGCCGATCAACGTCCGAACATTTGAAATTCGTATTGGAGTATAGAGTAACCCCTCTGGCGGGTAAACGAGAGGCTGTAGGTTCGATGACCGCTCTGCTGCACTTTTTGTAACCTGGAGTCCACAAATATTTGTAACGGATTTAAGTGTTTTGCAGACGCACGTAATTCTTAGTTCATGACTCCTAGTACAAACATATGGTAACTTATTGTGAGGTAGATTGCATGATATTTGGCACTTTTTTAAATTATTCTCACTCACTGATCGAAAATCAATAGCAAAGCTGTCACATTACGTCATCAATGAAACAGCTGTATCTGATCATTGGCGCTGCAGCTATAAACCATATAGAGACGCTCTACAGTAATGAATTATGAACTATTTGTTTTTACAGTGTTTGACAATTTCAACTAGTTATAACTTATAACCGGTAGTCTAACTGCAGATATAATAACTAGAAAAAACTAATCACTTCCAGCTGGTTATTATATTAGTTTTTGTCTCTCGACTTCTGCGACTTTAAATGTATAATTGGTCTTCGGTGTTTTCCTGTAATTATTCAGGTGCAATGTCATATTGACAGTACTCGACAAAAGTGAATTTAATCATTTCTTTTTATTGTATTTATAAAAGTGTATCTAAATCCTAAACCTAACAAACAAAAGAATTTTGTTAATCCATTGAAAATTAAACAATATTTTATTGAGAGTAAAAAACTGGGGATGCAAAACGAAACTAGTGACGTCATTAGTCTTATCATGCGTTACCGTGTGTTCGTGTGTAAGATGTCCCCACTACACTCCCACTCTTGAATTCAACATACTTATATTTCCCTTATGTTACAAGCTTTTTAGCACTATTTTACATAAATGTTTTATTTTAATAATAGTTTTTTTTGTACTCAGAATAAAACAAAAACCGATCATAGTCAGATTCTCTATTATCGACGCAGATGAACGTTTAGTACATATTTTAAAGGGATTATTCGAAATCATTTCCGATCCAAGATCTCTCTCTCTCTCTCTAGATTTATAATCCAAGCTTTTAAGGCTTGCCTGATGATTCTCTTATTCGTCTTCAGACACAGGAAAGCCCATTACTGTAAATTGACTTCCTACACAGATTTTCAACGACCGATTTCGACTATTCTCTAGATTCACAATTGTATTTATTTAATTTCACAAATAAACACATCCAAGATATACATGCAATTGAAACAGCGCAGTAAAATAAATGTGTTGTGCCGACGGCAGTTAGACAATTCGCAGATGCCAAACCATTGTTTACTGATCACACAAACATTTGTCTTTGCGGTGGATCGATCACACGGCTTTTCATTACGTAACTGAGGGGTTATTCTATAATCCCACACGAAGTTCGAATGAGACGTTGAACGTCCCCAATAAGATAATAGTTTTCCACGTCTAAAAATCAATACTTTTCTCTATGATATTTATCATTCACTCCGTACTTGGTAATAACGTAAGCATAGACGCATGATAAAGGATTCGAACATTTTGTAAAGTATTTAGGCATATTCGTATTGTATGACCTAAAAGTTTTCATTTTTATTGCAATGAATGGCGAGATGAGCAAGCCGTTCGCCTGGTGGTAAGCGATACGACCGCTCATAAACAGAAGCAAAATTCCACTGCGCTCGCCATCCTGAGACATAAGATGTTAAGTCTCAATATGTCCAGTAGTTACTCTGGCTACAATGTCCTTGAATCCAAAACACAACAGTGCATTTACCGTCTTCGTCGTATCGGAATATAGAGCGACCCCCCAGGCTTGTCTTTCATTGACATTACTATATTATTATTATTAATTTCTAATATCCTTAAATGATTAAACCCTCTAAATGAGGGATCATTGCTTTTCTATGCGTTTGCTCTCTAACTGCATTTTGATAATTTGTTACAGTTCCCAATAAAACATTACTGTTAATGTAATTTGTATTTATACGTCGAAGCGATGTTAAGAAAACAGTTTTGGCAATGAACTTCTAAACATATTATAATAGTAAACGCAGGGAATCGTAACAGTTTCATGTATTACCGTGACTACGTACTGCGATAACAAACTAACAAGAAAACCTTGAATGCAGAATTAGTATACATTTGCCTTGTGGGAAATTTTACGCCACAATTTTGTGTGGAATGTTGAGTATACACATAATATATTGACAATTTCTAAAATTAAGTAGCTGGTTTTGTTAATTAGAAATGTGTCTTCCCTAAGCATAAATTAGGTATGAAATTGTAGAATAAAGCGGTGCGTATTTTTAAAGCCGTAATAAATTATTTATGTCAGCCATCCCCCTTCTGGATATGGTATTGTTCGGGCTTTATAAATTTAATTTATTCTCTCATTTGTTATTAACGCCATCTAGTTGCCCGCTTGGCAAACTAATTATTTTACGTCAATTTCACTGCACTCTGTATTTTTTTTTTTAATCTATGTTTTGTCGTCTATGGAAAATTATTAAACTTGTATTCGAATCGAACTGACATTTAATTTAATCGTGAAAAACCTTCTCCGAGTTCAAAAATGGAGTGAAGCAAGCTAACAAGCCGTAACATTGGTCTTCGTTGCCGGATTCAGCGGATCTGCAGTCGTCTTCAGTATTTCGTCGCAATATCGGCGTGGCAGCTTCGTCCTGGTTCAATCGGAACTACGCAGTACGCACGCTTCGGAGAACGGTCAGATCCATCCTATCATAATCCCTATCCTCGATATTTGTGCTAATATTGTGTGTATTTTTGCGATTCCAGATTTTCTATCGTACATCGTTTCGAGATTGGTCTAGGGCCAGCACGTGTCGGGTGATAATTGTAAGTACCTACATTGCTATTTCCGTAACACCTCCGAAATGAGTGAGGAGGAGCGTAGGGATGTATTAGGAAAGCATTTAGTAGTCCCTAAATCACCTCAAAGTGACATAGGCTTGACAAATGTGGGTGATCTTAAAAAATTAAGGGGTTCACTGAAGGGACGCTTAACTTCATTCGAAAAACATGTAAACAAATTCGAAAAGATGTCTTTATCAAACATCCAAAAGGCAGATTTAAACTTACGAATTGAGTCCTGTAAAATGCTTTTAGATGGCTATTATGAGATACAGAATAAATTAGATAGATTAGCCGATGCAAATGAAGCAATATTAAATTCTGAGTATAGAGAATCATTTGAGAATCAATATTTCACTACAATGGCTATTGCAAAGTGTCTAATTAGTAACATTGGTGACAGCTCTCAGTGTTCACATTCTGAAACATCTATAAGCAAGCGATCAAAGCTGCCAGACATTAAATTACCTGACTTTGACGGTAGTTATGACAAGTGGCTGGAATATAAAAATTCATATTTAACCATGATACACACACGCAATGACCTAGATCCTATTGATAAATTTCAGTATCTCAAGTCTTCTCTTAGAGGTTCAGCTCTTCGCGTTATTAGTTCATTAGAGTTTACAGCAGACAACTACTCCCATGCATGGGATTTACTTGTCAAGAGATTTCATAATAGCCGCTTATTAGTACACAACCATGTGAAATCTCTGTTTAATGCTCCGTGTCTTACCAAGGAATGTCCTGAACAAATTAGGAATCTTATAGACATTATATTAAGAAATTTAAGATCTTTGAACACATTAGGGGAGCCTACAGATGAGTGGGATACATTAATTATATACTTAATTAGATCTAAACTTGACCAGATTACTAAACGGGAATGGGAAGTTCATAAGGGGTCTTTAAAATTGATTTCAAACACAGATTCACAATGTGATAAACTAAAACTAGAAGACTTGCTAGATTTTCTCAGAAATAAGGCAGACACTCTTGAAACAATTTATTACAGTAATATAAAGCCTACCCATTACAATAAACCTGTGTCAGAGCACAAAAAACAACAATTACATACATATCAAATAAATAGCTTTGTTTCAACACACAATAAAGGTAACAAGTTGGAGAGAAATAGGCGAGCATGTGTGATATGCAAAGGCAATCATGCATTGTTTGCTTGTATCAAATTTCTTAATTTATCAATTGAGGATAGGATTAAAATTGTTGAAGATAAAAATCTTTGCCCTAACTGTTTACGTGCAGGTCATACTGTTGTTAACTGTATATACGGACCATGCAAACAGTGTCAGGAAAAACATAACAGTTTAATTCACTTGCAACATGATGTAAACACATTTCAATCTATAGACAAGCAAACACATAGTGGACCGCCACAGCGAGATAACAAATCGGTTCTTGCGAGCGCGTCGGCTATGCATTCTACGTCAAATTTATATACGAGTAATATTTATACCAATGGTGAACGTGAAGTGACGTCATCATTTAATTGTGTCGTTTTGGCTACTGCCTTAGTGCAAGTCGCGGATAATAATAATACGTATCATACTGTTCGCGCCCTTTTCGATAATGGCAGTCAACATTGCTTTATTTCCGAAAGTTTATTAAATCGTTTAAACGTATCAACTATACAGTCCGCTATTCGAGTCTCAGGCGTGGGACAGTCGGTCACACATTCGAGTCAAACATGCGAAATAAATATTCGGTCTAAATTGAGTAATTTTAGTACAAATATTCGTTGTATTGTTTTACCGGAGATAACCGGTTTTATTCCGTTGAATCATATTGAATGCAATTCGTTTGATATACCAGAAAATATTACTCTTGCAGACCCTACTTTCCACATACCTTCCAAAATAGATATATTAATCGGAGCCGATAGTTTTTGGGATTTATTGGATGAAGGCCGTTTTAAGTTACCGAGCGGGCCATACTTACAAAATTCTAAAATGGGTTGGTTGTTGTCCGGTTCTATTGTATCCAGGACTTTGCAACCCCATCGAGTCGTTTGTAATATTTCTCAAACATTAGACGGTCAATTAAGGAAATTTTGGGAGCTTGAGGAAATAAGGTTTCACAATGATACTCTCACTGAAGATGAACGTCAGTGTGAGGAAAACTTTATACGTACTACCAAACGCGACGATGAGGGTAGGTTTTCGGTTCGAATCCCATTAAGGGAACCTCCCGACACGCTTGGTGACTCATACGAAACGGCTAAAGGTCGGTTCCTAGCCCTAGAACGTAAATTAAATCGAATGCCACATTTCAAAAATATGTATTGCGAGTTTATGCAAGAATATGCCAAACTAGGACATATGACCCGTGTACATAATTACGATTCACCTTACTATTTCCTCCCGCACCACGGGGTATGGAAGGATAGTAGCACAACTACAAAATTACGCGTTGTGTTTGACGCTGGTGCTATCACGACGTCAAATAAATCATTAAATGATATACAACGGGTAGGTCCGTCCTTGCAAAATGACATTTTTTCTATCTTATTACGATTTAGGCGATATAGATACGTTGCCTGTGCCGATGTAGAAAAAATGTTTAGGCAGATTTTAATACACGATGATCAGAGAAATCTGCAACTTATATTATGGAGAGAAAACTCATCCGATTCACTTGACATTTATCAGCTTAATACTGTTACATATGGGACCGCGTCTGCTCCGTATTTAAGTATGCGTTGTATTCGTCAATTAGCAGAAGAAGCGGACGACGATGTTGTCGCTAGGGTAATTAGAGATGATTTTTATGTCGACGATCTAATTACGGGACATGATAACTTTGAGTCACTGTTAGAGATTTGTAACAAGACGTCACAAATATTGAAATCAGGTTGTTTCCCATTACGAAAGTGGACTTTCAATCAGGATACAGATTCACGAATTCTAAAAACGTTAGCGCTAGATGAACATTGTCAATGTAAAACACTTGGATTGGGTTGGTCAAGTGCTAGTGACGATTTTAATTTTATAACAGAGTTGGAAGATATCACTTCAGTCACTAAGCGAAATATTCTTTCTATTATATCTCAAATTTATGACCCATTAGGCCTACTTTCTCCAAGCATAATTGTCGCTAAGATTATCCTGCAAAAATTATGGCTTAAAAAAATGGATTGGGACGACCCTATACCGAAAGATATTTTAGTCTTATGGAATCGTTTTATAGACGGTATTTCAGAAACATTGAGGCTATTACGAATTCCTCGCTACGTCATGACCGAACATGCAGTGCGTTGTGAACTACATATTTTCTCGGACGCTTCACAGGACGCATACGGCGCCTGTGCTTATGTTAAAACATTTGGGGCGTCTTCTTGTCATACTACCAGATTATTGTGTTCCAAAGGTAAAGTTGCCCCAGTAAAAACCGTAACTATTCCGCGACTCGAGTTGTGCGCGGCACTTTTAGGCGCTAAGTTATACAAAAAAATTATAAACTCATTACGATTGGAATTTGACAGAACATACTTTTGGACGGACTCCACAATAGTTTTGGGTTGGATTAAAATGTGTTAGGTGTTCACGTTTAAAGGGTGCAACTTTGAGGCCTATTATGGGTAATTTGCCGGCCAAACGACTGGAAGCTAGTTTCCCATTTAACTATTGCGGTGTGGACTACGCCGGCCCTGTCATGATTTTAACCCGAAAAGGCAGAGGTGCTAAGCTATCGAAAGGTTACATTTGTTTATTTATATGTTTCTGTACCCGGGCCATCCATTTGGAGCTTGTTACTGGCTTGTCTACCAATGATTACTTATTAGCACTCAAGAGATTTATATCTCGACGGGGTAAGCCAGCAGAGATTTACTCTGACAACGGTAAGAATTTTGTAGGTGCCGAAAGGCAATTTCAAACATTCTTAAAGGTGAATTCTGACAACATAATCGATTATGCGGCTGACAATGGGATAAAGTTTAACTTCATCCCCCCTTACTCTCCTCATTTCGGTGGCTTATGGGAGGCAGGCGTCAAATCTTGCAAGTATCACCTGAGACGTGTTATAGGCAACTCTAACTTAACTTACGAAGAACTCAGCACTGTGTTAGCACAAATCGAAGCCGTCCTGAATTCCCGTCCTATATCTGTCCTATCCTCAGACCCTGACGACCTGCTCCCTCTCACGCCAGCTCACTTCCTGATCGGCCGTCCTCTAACTGCGCCCACACAAGGAGACCTCACTAGATCCACATGTCACACACTGCGCCGTTATAATCGCATCGAACAAATACGACAGCATTTTTGGCAACGGTGGGCCAAGGAATATGTTTCAGAACTCCAAAGCCGATCGAAATGGAAATCTAACATCAGCGAGCTAAAGGTTGGAACCTTAGTGCTCATAAAGGAAGACAACGTTCCTCCATTGACTTGGAGGCTAGGTCGGGTGTCAACAGTCTACCCAGGAAAGGATGGCGTTTCAAGAGTGGCTGATATCCGCACTGCTTCTGGCGTCATACGGCGTGCCTTCTCGAAGATTTGTCCGCTACCCATATAGTCAGAGTGAAGCAGACGTCTTACGCGAAGCAACATCAGATTCACGTTGGAGCCAGTGGCTCCAAGGCCGGGGCCATGTTCGGGCTTTATAAATTTAATTTATTCTCTCATTTGTTATTAACGCCATCTAGTTGCCCGCTTGGCAAACTAATTATTTTACGTCAATTTCACTGCACTCTGTATTTTTTTTTTTAATCTATGTTTTGTCGTCTATGGAAAATTATTAAACTTGTATTCGAATCGAACTGACATTTAATTTAATCGTGAAAAACCTTCTCCGAGTTCAAAAATGGAGTGAAGCAAGCTAACAAGCCGTAACAGGTATAACTTAAAAGTTTATTCTAGTATGTATCAGGCGAGATATACATGATGAATATTTATCGAATAATAATTGATTACTCCATTTCTGCATACATCATTCATCAGTACTTTAAATCTCCACCGAGTCCCGATTGCTAAGCAATTCAAAAGCTGGACGATATTGTTCAATGCTCTTAAAAAGGGGAGTACCGCGTTCACACGAGTAAAACCGGTGTCCTAGCGTGTTGTGCAAACAAATAGACTTGACTAGTTTTCAAACCGGATCGTGGAACTTTTAGTGCCGTGTCGTTGAACTGCTTATAATTATTATTTATTGGGCAATGCAAAATGTCTATTGGACCTTGAGGAAACACCGCGTGATGTATTCAGAATACGCGAATGCTGTTGACCTCTGTAATTTATGTATTTTAAATGTGTATAATTTAATGTCATTAATTGTCTGCTTTTGATTTTTTTATTATCTGTTAATACATTTTTGTATACCATGAAAATTGCAGAAAGGATTTGGTTTTTAATATTACGCAGGGCCTTTTACGTCACGTAAAGGTAAATCAATCCATAGTAAAAACTTTCGTTACTAACTTACCTATTTTTTTAAAGAAGTTTGCCTGCTTTTATAGCATATCAAAAAATTCACGTCTTATGTGGTTTGTCATGTGCGCTGCCACTTATTTCTAGAACGAAGTGGCAGTTCTGTACATAAATCTATAAATAAAATGCACCTTCAGCTATAAATACAAACACACAACAGCACAGTCGTATATTTGTAGTAAAGCCAACGAGCAGAATAGGTAATTAAGTCTCCATAAAGGTTGATGGTCCAGAAAATAAAGCTAAGTCTACTTGTGACAAAATTACTCCCTTGGTGTTAGAAGACGCCAGAATGTCTTTAGAAAGTACGAAGCTGGTTTCCAGCCAGTATTGTATTTCTAAAACTTTTTTGCTCGCAATTCTGAGCCTCTTTTTTTATTAGTTTTTCATAGACATTTTACCTATTGTGTCTTTCTCAACTTTCAATACCGTCCAATTGAAATTAAAATTAGGTGTATTATTGATTAAATTACAAGATTAAGGTTGAGAAATTGTATATACATTGTTTATTAGAAATGCTAGAATATAGGACATCAACGACAGCAATATATAAAGAATAAAGATACTGCTCATCGTCCATTTTCCCGGTGAAAATTTTAAAACATTTGTACTTAGAACACCTGGTATTGTTATATAAACTGATGTAAATACTACTTGTGCTCCATTACGCCCAATTTATCGTAAACTCGTTGGAATGCATTGCATTATGTGTCTGTGTTATGTGTAATGCCTGGTAGTCTGTTGTAAACATTTTCACCGTAGTTTCCGGTTCAAATCCCAGGTCACGCCTCTGACTTTTCGGAGTCATGTGTGAATTGATAGCCAATCACCCCGAACTAAGGAGACGCCCCGTAAAGAAACATGCATACCATTGTGATTTGTAGAAATTTATATGGTATGTAGTCTGCCAACCCGCACTAGGCCAGCGAGGTGGACTATACAACCTAACCCCTCTCAATAGCACTCTTGATTATAGAAGAGGCTCGTGCCCTGCAGTGCGACGTATTTAGTGTTATACAGTACAGTACAAATATGGGAGCTGTAGTAACATTATCGTGGTAGTATAAAATATTGTTTGTACACAGGTATGGAGTGGGAAGGGCCGCCCAAGCAAGGCTTGTACGACCCACAGAACGAGCACGAAGCTTGCGGTGTTGGTTTTGTAGTTGCTATCGACGGCAAACGCACTCATAAAGTAAGTATACACTAATTTATATTAACATTCCATGTGTTACAGCATTATTCATTGTCGGTTTATAAATATACAATGCGAGTTTGGATGGAACAGTCAGTAGGGTTCGACATCACCGAACCTACACCAAATCGGTACCCTTATCAAGGGTCAAGCCAAAAGTACCATGATGAAACTAGATGAAGCGAAGACAAAACATTAGATAACTTAAAATATGTTTATAATCTGACTATGCATAAGGCCGTTAGTCTATTAAGCGTTTTGTTCATACATGTTCATATTTGTCTAAGAAACTTAATTCTCCATATTACATACTCCGTTCTTCTCTATCGACCAACAAAAGTAATATAGGTCATTCTGTTTATTATGTATGTACGAGGTTTGTGTTTTCCGGATTTATTAATTCTTTAGATTTGGTATTTCTAGTTCTAGTGCTTATTTGAAAATTTAGCTAACTATAACGGTTCTGATTAAGCATAATGTCTTGCTTTATTCATCATCATCATTTCAACTTCAGGAAATCCACTGTTGATCATAGGCCTCCTCCAAGGATCTCCAAATCGACTTGTTGATTTCCTGCAACCTTAGCCAGGTTATCCGTCTACCTTGTTCGCGGGCGACCGACATTTAGCTTGCCTTGCTTTAATGTTTTGCTATAATTACATTTTAACTGCCAATGAAGTACCTTATGCATCTAATAGCTGGGTCGCTAAAGTAATTTGCTAAAACGCCAAACAATCAAAGATTTTATTGTTTTCCAATTTATTCCGTTTCCATTCAAACGGCAATAAAGCCATTTTATTGGCGACTAAAAAGGATACTTACGGCGCTGGAATAATACTTGAGCCAAATATTTCCCATAACACGTGAAATAATAAAAACACACCCATACAGCGTGTTGGCGGCGGTTCAAAGTCGAGATATCCAGAGCATGTTCTTGGCATTAAATCTAAATGGAATAATTCCGCCTGGATAACGGGTGCGTTGTATGGCTTGCACGCAGTCTCTAGATCTAATTGACTACAAAATGATATACACCATTACAGCGTCTAGACTGAATTAATTTTATCTGCTTTAACGGAGTCAGGGTTCTAGATGCATTGAAATGCAGTTTATTACGGGCGGCGGCTTCGCCTAGCTGCAAATATATTTTACTCCGCTTGTCTAATGATCTATACATTTATAGAAGTCTGATGTTTTTGCACTCAATCTTTTGCCCATTTATCCTGTCAGAAAGCATAGTTAAAAAAAATAACTAGTGTCCTTGTCTAGATTCCAGATTACTCTAGTAAATTACATTATGATCGGTTCAATAATTTAGCTATGAAAGCGTACAGATTCTTTGATGATGCGTACCTGGTATAAAAACAGAAATTACGGCGGGCTGTTGCAGATAATATTTACATTATCGTATTTCATTATATACTTAGGTGTTGCAATATAGTAGGTACGGATGTTTTTCCCCGATCATAATCGAAGTTTCGTAATTTATTTTTCTTTGCACATTGCTAATTTACGTGGAAGGTTTTATCAATATGTGAATAGCAAATACTTTTTACAATTACTAATCAATACAATTGACTCAATTTTTCCTGTTATAATATAGTCATTCAAATTTCTCAAATTATATCAATATCCTTGATAAAAAATTCAGCAAGCGAATTAATTACTTGCAAAAAGTGGAAGCTTACAGTAAAATGGTCATGACGAATCTTCTGGTGCAAATTAATCTACACTTAAAAAGAACGAACAATTTCGTGAAAATTCAAAATGTACCATAGTCCTAATAAATAATATTCGTGTGTTTAAACACAGTGGAATGCTAACCGAGAAAGCAGTTTATTTTATGAACCAGTTAGCGTCGCTTATTACCGAGCATTATCCAGTTTCAGAGGACTCGCATGTGCGATTCTAATAGATGTCGAAATGTAATCTGTGAAATTTCCCTACGTTCCCCTTATCTTATATTCTATCCTTCCACCCATGTTTAAGGATTCTTAACACATCAACGGTCAACAAGCACATTTATAAGCTACGGTAATCAGACCTCAAACACATTGTTTGTCGGATCTATCTATTAATTACGATCTATGATATATACATACTAGTATTACATGGCGACTATGTATTTCTGCTTTACTCGACCCTGCTATAACTTCAACTAAAATTGTATCATGGTCTTCTATATCAGAAAAGGCCAAAGAGGTCTCTGTAACCTGGTCAATGTAACATTCCAATACAAACGCCACGGTTGTCCGCAGATCGTCCGCGATGCCGAGACCCTCGCGAAGCGCATGGAGCACCGCGGCGCATGCGCGTGCGACAACGACACTGGTGACGGCGCCGGCGTGCTCACCGCCATCCCGCACCAGTTCTACAGCGCTCAGCTAAGGTGAGTCAAATAACAACTTCTATTTTACAATAGGGTAATTAAGATATACTCATATACGCTGAAGAATTTGTTTGTTTGTTACTTCTAATCTCAGGAACTACTACTGGTTTAGAATAAAAAAATATTGTTGTGTTAGATAGGTCATTTATCGAGGATTGCTATTGGCTGTATATCATCACGCTATGACCTATAGGAGGGAAGTAGTAGTTAAAAAGGAAATTTTATTCGTTTTTCGTGGTCCAATTGGATATTCTAAATTGATAGTCGGAATTGAACATTTTGGCCGTCATTTTGAGAAGTATTCGGGCGAAGGCGGGCTAGATCGTTAGTAATGTATAAACAATGCTACCTTTTTTTAAGACTCTAAACTACATCATAGAGATTTTAATTTCTCAAATATTTAAAAGAATATGGCCAAAGTGCAATCAATAGTAGGATAATCCAAAAAAATATATAGTTTTGTAATAAGTTACAGTTCTATATCCCTTGTTAGAGATTATATCAATAGATAAATACTACGTATGTCGAGGATATATTTTGAAGAACAATCAATTAGTGAGTATGATTTGGCTAAAGAAGAAAATATATTAGTATGTTTTTGTTTGGTGTGAGATTTGCAGAGAGTAGTTTACTTGCAATAAAATGTATATAGAACTATAATGTGTAAATAAGCAACTAATGATCTTACATACCGATAACGGAATATTTTGTAATAATTATGCAATCAAGAAACCGCTATTCCACAAAGATAATGCGTAACATGGAATCGATTATACACAAGACATGAAAACTTAGTCGGTCTCCAGGTTATTGTATCATGTATTACAGTACACATACATGTAATATTTCCAAAAGCGATGATGAAATCGATAGGTTGGTCGTAAAATATGAATTTAGGTATATGTAAAAGACTGACCTAGTAAATAGATAAGGACTGATTGAAAAAGAATATTACTTCCACATTCTAATACTTTGTAAATCAGAAATCGTGTTCTCATCGGCATAAGATTAAAGTTCAGTGACTGTCTTCGTGTACGGAATCTGTTCGATTCCCATGCATTGTTCATTGTATTCGCTTACAGGATGATGTGAGTCACGGAGCCCCGACGTCGTTACATGTTCATGAGCTGAATGTTAAGAGTTATCGTTGTCTGAACTGTGGCGTCAAACGATCCTTTCAGGTTGAACTGGAGCGTGATTGTAAGGAATAGTAATGAAGCAGATACGCAATTTTACTGAAGGATTGCTGCGTAAATGAATTTGGTCCTTCGAGCCCGATGTTCGATGCATACTCAATTTTTTTACCTATATATATCCTTTGATAATACAGTGGTAAATAAAATATTCGAGGTAATTAAATTATTTGATGCAAGCTGAGCATTAGCTATTTGTAAAATTATGTACTTGTACCATAGTGTCCTTTCAGTTATCCAGATGCTGCCGGACTTTAGTAGTCTTGCGTCAGTATCTCTTCAGTTTGTTTGTACAGGTGCAATGCACTGAATTATAATAGTTATCGACCATTGTTCTTAATTATTGCGTCAGTGAATCCTTTCAGTTTGCTACCAGGAGCGCTGTGCGGAATGATTAAAACTTTGCAATCTGTTCTTGGAACTGTAACGTCATTATTGCGTGTTGATTTATAAGGTTTAACCAACAGCATTTTTCAACTATCTTTAGAACCCCCAAATGTTCAATATGTACACAAGCATACTAAGTACGATTACTTAATTTAATACCTACCCATTTTGAATGCATTTGTCCAGTTCTTATTTCGTGCAAAACTGTTAAACTACATTATATTATAAAACTGAGTTTACAAGCCTACAATCTATATTTAAATTGTTGGGTCTTTATTAGCAAACCACTTTCATAATCGATATACAAAGAACTCTTATCTAAGTCTATTTCTAAGCAAAATGTGATGGTTGAGTGAAAAATTTGCGGTGTCATGTGTCTGGCAAGCTGCCAGATTCAGGCAAAAACCGAGCACGCCATATAAGTTCTGGCCTTGTGCCAAATAGGGTTACTAGGACCGAGAAAATCGAAGCGGGGAAAGTGAGAAAACTTGTTTTCCTTTAGTAAACTATGGTTAATAGAGGCCGCTGACGATTTTGTTTGTATTAGTTTCAAGTTTAATGTTGATTTTATTTTCTGTATTGTTGGGATATTGGCAATATTTATTGCTGTAGTAGCAGTAAGGGAAGCAGATTGGATCCTTACCGCATATTGGTTTGGGGTCAGAGAATTAGTAGTCCTAGCAAAGTCTGAAGAAAAAGTATTTCAGCAAACCAGCGTGTTTTTTTGAAAATAGATTAAGGTCGTCTATTTTATTATCGACACTTTTAGAACGGAACAATAATTGTTACCATCAGGAGCAGTATCAGTGTTTATCGTATTTGATTCAATTGAAGTAAGAAGGTGCTTATTAAAGTTTTCATGTTAATTTGCATGACTCGTAGTTTTTTGTTTTGTTCTTTGACTATGTAATTCAGAAGAATAATTGTATCATCGTGTATGTCTCATTATATTTTTACCAGTTTCTTGTATTCGTATGCTTTCGCAGTCTGTACTAAACGAATCATTACAATGTCTCATAACGTGTATACAGTACGGACTTGTTTGCATCCTGTGCACTGAGACACGCGTTCAATCTGTATGACCCAGTCACCTATTCGTTCATCCGGCAAATTGATAATGGCTCGTAATAATCCGTCGGACCACCTCGGTCCTCGCGTCTACTACGCAGTTCGCGGACTTATCGTCTCTTCAGTGGGGGGAATATATCGATGCAACGCAGTATTGTACTAGTGATCGATTATCGTCTGTGTTCAATTCCGTAATTGCCAGGATGTTTTCCGTCAATACAACCGTAAACTATTGTTTTTGCTTCGATGAGGTAGACTGAGAATCTTGAGCTGGTTCTATCGTTGGTCTGTTGCAGCCTTTTAGTCATCTTGAATGGCATACCATGAAGTTAAAAACAGGGAAATAAGAGTTGACTTTTGAGCCTGATGCCGTATGTAGTAATAATTTAGAAGGAGCAATTTTCTTACGATATCAAAAGATAATATAGACATTATTTCTGTAAATTGACCTTGCTATACGCGAATAAAGGTCGCGTTTCGTGTTCTAGTAAATTGGCTGTTGAGACAGGCGAACCGCGAAGCATAACACTTAGGCACGGCAAGGCATAACGACATTCGAGAAATTTCGCTTGGGGGACAATCTTTACGATATTCTGCGACACGATGTAAATAGGGTAGTTTACTCAGGCTGGGGTAAATAATATTGATAATAGCGCATATTTACATAACGAGGTAATTAATATTAAAATTATTTCTTAATTTGTTGCGCTTTATTTAATTTTAAAGTTGTCATGATATATTATAAAGTATTGCATAAATTAAAGAATAAAAAAAGAAAACTATATCTAACAAATAAATGTAAAGGAGCATGTAAGACTTTTTGTGCAGCGTAACGTAATTGTAGTTCGGATATTAACATTATCGTTACTCATTAATCTAATGAAAATATTTACTCATCCATATTGAGTCAAAATGTTGGTCCAAAGCCAAACTCTCTAAAAAGTGACGACCATCTGGAGCTCGACATAAGATAATTTATATCTGGCGGAGACGGAGAAAAATTATCAATATTTTTCCGATCACATCATTAGCCTTTTATTGTCCACTGCTGGTCATAGGCCTCCTCCAAATTGCGTCATTTTGCCTTGTTTTCGTTTTGTCGTATCCTGCATTTGCCAGCGACCTTTCACAAACGTCACTCCACCTAGCTGGAGAATACTACGTTTGCTAAGACGCAGTCTCCACTCAAGAACATGTATACCCCAGCGGTTATCGCTTTTTTGGCAAATGCGGTCAGCCTACTGCCACTTTGACTTGCTACTTTTTATGGTATGGATAGCAAACTTAATTCTGAATCAAGTCCACAAATTGCACGTTTATCGCATATTTCTTTCGAGTCGCCAGCGGCGTGCGACGGGTTAAGTATTGCAATAAATTGAACGCAACGTAGTGCGCCAATAAGGATCATTTCTATACTTGCATTACATATGATATACTGACATTAATGAGCCTGTTTGTGAATATACCATCCTACTGGCTGGAATACTATAGACAATAGTCATTCAATAAACAATTGATTGTTATTATTGATGCACGACGATTGTTACTTTGTTGCGAATTATATTTCCATGTGTATTCAACTAGTGCAAACATTCTGTTGCTGGGCTCAAATATTTGCTCTAGAAGCGTCCATGATAGATTATTGCTGCAAATTGCAATCCATGTTAGTAGAAATATGTTTTGTTCCTTAGCCTATAAGGATTCTAACAGAATTGAATAGGCTTTTTATTATGATCTGTAAGAGCTACCAACGATTTGATAAGATTTTTTATGGATATCCGATGACTTCTTCACACAATCTGCCGTCTTGGCTCAATAAGCTTTGTGTTACCAATATACTTAACCTTTGTCTATCTCCTCGGAGTTATCGACATACATGCTATTTGTGTGCCATTTATTTCATGGTACAACGTCATTTACTGAAAATATCAGTAAATTATGTAATATGGTGCATTGACGTAACACTATAACTAGTTGACGCGGCATAATATGAGAAATATTCTGAGCCAAGTAAAATCGTTGAAACAATCACGACTCTTTTCCCCCTACAGCTCGCATTTGCACATGTAAACTAGAAATTATAATAACCACTGAATAAATACATTATATTTCCTTCCATTACCATCCGACGCGACTCCTTGTCAGCGCCGGATCTAGGTTTTTTTCGAGGCGGGGCAAAAACTGAAAAATGCCGCCCCCCCTTGCCTATATTTTTATCTTAATCATCATCATCATTTTTAGCAACCAGACGCCCACTCAACACAGGACATCGGGAAAGAACGTCATTTTACCACCATGTTAAGCATTTTTACACCCTTTATATTAGCGTCACTTTTGAGGGTTAACGTCACACACGTCTGTAAGCTTTGACTCTACTTTTCCTACACGTAACCCCTGGGTAGTGCCAAATGAGTGACACAGTTCGTGGTGGTAGGACTTAAATGTCCGTCTGGGTAGCGATCACCGTCCACGGGGCGTAAAGACCTTAATAGTGATCTGATAGTGATTTTGTACGTATTTTTGATCGCTCTCGAAGGAAGGACTGTTGACCCGCCGGCCAAAGAGACAGTACAGTACAGTAGCCCAATCGTGGCTAACCACCACGAGGGACTGCCTCACCATGTCGCACATAATCTTGGGCGGGTACGTCGTGCCGGTTGGTGACCGGATGTGGCCGACATTTAGCGACATGCCGACCCTTTCATGCCGGTGCCCATTCGGACTACTTAATGCCCGGACTTTGGCTTCTCGATGCCTCTTCATCAAACCCATCCCTTCAACTTCATGACAGCGCAATTAAACAAAGCAGGTCTTTCAGTAGTGCATAACCCGACCATCGCGTTCACTATGGAGTTCACCAACATCCGCGAACTCCAAACGACCTTAATGCCGTCCACCACCATCTCGAGACGGCTTAGTCTGCTTTGCTCTTCTTGATGGAGACGCGGATTCGTTGTCCGGCCGAATATTCCTACCTGCTGTACCCCGGTTATTCGCTTGAAGAAAGCTTCAAGCCTAAAGTCGGGGTATGCTTGTATGTATATTCGGTTGGACATCTACTGTCACCGTTTAAGCTGCATGGAGGGCCCTTCCTTCCTTCTCCGCTTTGTGTTTGCACGTGAATCTTGGTTGCCTGAGCCGCATCGACGTGTGCCTTTACAGGTCTCACAACGGGGAAGATGAGACGACGCGGCTGTTCAGGTATCTCAGCCATGTGGCTGATGACGGGCGGACGCAGTTCCCGTCAGCTGAAATGGTCTTGGGGGATTTCAATGCACATCACAAACTGTCGCTGGGCTCCTCCAAGACTGGTTCAGTTGTACATTTATCCTGGGCTGTTTAAAAATAACAATGGTGTTTGTATCATTGAGATAAAACGATGTATGGCGATGGCTAGAGGGGCAATGGAGAAACTCAGGAAAATATGGAGGAATCGTACTACTACAAAAGCTACTAAAGATCAGGCTTGTCCGAGTACTTTCTCGTATTTCTGTATGCCGCTGAAACATGGACGTTACGGGAGAAGAAAAATGTAGCTTCCCTAGAGATGAGGTGTTGGAATGCTTGGAATATCAGGTCCGAATTCCACACAAACGTTTCAAGAACTCGGCATCAAGTAGCGTCTTTCCGAGATAGTACGGCCCCGTATACTTCGAATATTCGGTAATTTCTCACGACGAATTAACGACTCCATAGAACGTCTTATGGTTAATAGGGCAGAGTAGACTGAAATAGACCTAGTGGTAGGACACCATACACATACATTTATGTACGTTATACATACGTACAGCGGCACAGATATTATGGCAGATATTATAAGGATAGCCTTGTGAGGCCTCAAAACTTCCAGGTCTGATTCAAACTTAATTTCCTAAAAACGGAGTGAATACAATACCTTTTTTTAATCGATATCTACGGGGAGATCATAAGGTGCATGTCGAGGTCTCCAACCTTCCAATCTGACGCACGGGGACAATTATTGTCCGTACCGCATAGATTTTGCAGCCAGGTTGGATGTAATACGGACAATAGGCGATGCGGATGAGCGAGTAACACCTAGTTGACTACGCCACCCGGCGTACTTCCTAATATGGCTCCTCACAACTTATCACGTATCACTATTGGAATATTTTATAATATCCAAGTATAGATATTTACTTGGGAGTGTCCTACCCCGAATTGCCCCCAAACCAAGGTCTTGTTGCACCTGAAGAAGTTCTCTATAGTCTTCGTCGCATGAAGAACCGGAAAGCGGTAGGGCCTGACTATATTCCGATTGAGGCGTGGAAGTCGTTGGGGCTTCATGGTGTGGAGCTTCTTGCTGCGTTATTTAACTGCATCCTGAATACCAAAAACATGCCTGACTCATGGCGGTTGAGTGTGATAACTCCCGTGCACAAGGGTAAAGGCTGTGTTCAGGAATGCGGTAATTATCGTGGCATTAAGGTCATGAGTCATACCATGAAGCTTTTCGAACGCGTCATCGAGTCCAGGCTCCGCCAAGAGAGTATCTCTAAGTGTCAATACGGCTTCCGTCCTGGCCGTGGTACTACCGACCCGATATTTGCACTCAGGATGCTTGGCGAGGCATACAGAGCGAAGAAGACGCCACTGCACATGGCTTTCTTGGACCTGCTGAAGGCCTTCAACTGTGTGCCGCGACAGGCAATCTGGTGAGCGATGAGGGTGAAAGGGATACCGGAAGCCTATGTGGACATTATCAGAGAAATGTACCTCCGATCCGAGTCCTTCGTTCGGACCGCCGTTGGCGATACGAATCCTTTCCCGATTGATGTGGGTGTGCACCAAGGCTCGGCGCTGAGTCCATTCCTCTTCAGTATTGTGCTCGACGCCATTACGTCTCACATCCAGGACCCTGCGGCCTGGTTGTTGGATGTATGCCGATGACATTGCACTGGTGGAGGAGGACCGGCGACTTTTGGAGCGCAAGGTCAACCGGTGGAAGGAACGCTTGAGAGCGGTGGTCTGAAGTTAAATGTGGCGAAGACCGAGTACATGGCTTGCGGGAGTACGGACCCCCAAAGCATCGTGATAGGGAACGAACTTGCCGTGAAGACGGACAAGTTCAAGTACTTTGGGTCCGTACTGCATGAGGCTAAGTGAAGGGAGATCTCGGGCATACTCTGCGACCGCAGGATGCCGATGAGGCTCAAGGGTGTCACCTATAAAAGCATCGTGCGGCCGGTGGTCCTGTATGGGTTTGAGACGTGGCCTGCCCTCAAGCGGCACGTCCAGGAGGTCTACGTCGCGGAGATAAAGATGCTGCGGTGGATGTGCAACGTTACGCGTTTAGACAAAATCCGTAACGAGCACATCCGTGGCAGTCTTGGTGTCCGCGATGTGGCTGATAAACTCCAGGAATCCCGCTTGAGATGGTATGGTCACGTCCTAAGGAAACCGCAGGAGTGCGTCGGTAATGTGTGCCTGAGCCTCAATATTCCCGGACCTCGGCCGCGGGGTAGACCAAAGAAGCGCTGGCTCGATGTCGTCAAGGAAGATATGAGGGTCAATGGCCTTACTATTGAGGATGCCGAAGATCGGGCGAAATGGAGGAGAATTTGCCGGAAGGCGGACCCTGGCGCCGGCCGGGTTAACGCCAGGTAGAAGAAGAAGAAGAAGATCCAAGTATAGATGTTTAATAAAGTGTTTATTATTAAATTGTCAACGTGGAAACGTGGGAACATATTACTGAAATATTTTAACTATTCTTAATTTTCAAACCCAGTTTTTTCAGTGTGTAAAATATTGCCTTTTATTATTTCAGTAAATCAAAACAAAAAAATTGGCCCAGATTTGCCGCCCCTTTAAATTTGCCGCCCTAGGCTCCAGCCTACTCAGCTTACTAGTAAATTCGCCACTGCCTGTGCCACATAAAAGACGTTCGATGGTTAATCAACTAAAACTAACTACTAAACACAAATTGGATATTTGAAACTAAACGTAATTGTTGAGATGGATAAATTATTATACATTCCAAATATTAAGTTTTCATCTCTTTTTCACGCGCCTCTATCGCATAATCACTAATTCGCGCACGGCGAAAAAAAAAAGTGTAAGTGGTGTTACGTTATTAATGAATTTTGTAGTTATCTCCCAAGATTCAATATGCCGCCCCCTGAACGTGCCGCCCGGGGCACGCACCCCGACTTGCCCCCCCCTAGATCCGGGCCTGCTCCTTGTTGCTCTTTGAGATTTACGCGATATTGTGACACCGAATAGGGTTGACAGTTTATGGATAACGTAAAAAAGAGGTAAATGGGTTTAAGTTAACCTTTCGAAAGATAATCAAGACCCTGGTAATAAAAAAAAACCTTAAAATATTTTGATCCGTACCAAGAATTGATTCCAGGATACGAGTGATACTATAAACATTTATTTATCGAAATTATATAAATTAGAAAAGAAACTGAATGTATATCTACGCTGTTATTAAACGCATAACACACTTATTTTATTTCTTACGCCTAAAATACAATGCTCTAGTTTGCACAGTGCCGTTTGTGCTAATTACTGTTGACGGCGAGTTTGACGTCACAATTTTTCTAAAATAATGAAGTAGCTAATATTCATACCAGCATACTGCTGACACAGTTATTTAAAATGCCCTATTGCACTAAATTATTACTACTAAGTACGAACTTGGTAATCTGAGTGCAATTTAGAACTGTAGTTCTTCAGTGGATTTATTAAGAAATAAAAACTCTGACCCAAATAAATGACGTTGACTATAATAGATATTTCTTTTTGATACAGTTCACAAAAAAGAACAGCAAAAATATTTTGACATCAAAAATGCAGTATCTTAATATGTTTGACTATTTTATTTATTTTGATAACAAACTGTGATAATAATGGACATCATTCGAGTTCTCAGGACCGCGTTTAGTCTAGCCTACAATGTGTATCAATTGATATTCATAACAAGAAAGACATAAACTAAACAGAGACAGCCCTATTAGAGTAACAGTTAAACAGTGTAACTGTTAGTTGAAAGGGTTGTCTGTTGAACAGTTTTCAAGGACGTTGTGCATCGACGGGACGCTTCGTATATAAAGCACAGCTCACTCATCTCTTATCAATAGGGATGGCACTAAAGACACGACGACTTTTTACGACAGTGTTACGTCACTGGAATCAAAAGCATTCAGTTGATTGTCGACGCTTTATGTCGCAGTGCAGTATTTGCACGTCTGTTTTGTATTTTTTGGTATAATGATTATTGTTTGAAAAGAGTTTTGAGTCATGTTACTTTTTACTGTAATTTCTGAGCATGTTTGCCTACTTTGTGCATATCTATTCCAGTATAGTTTTACAAATATTACTTTTGACTAAGATTGGATGCCCTTAATTGTACTGAGCCTATTACTGCAGTCTGCAGGTATCCTAGTGTGAATATTTTATGTTATTTATGTATTAAGCGATGTCACCAAGGGTGACAGTGAGGTCAATATATTTGATACCTATTTAATAGAAATTTTGTTCTTGAAAACCACACAATTTCAGTAGAAATAATGAAATACCATATTTATGAATACAACTTTAGTAAGAATAACAGTAAAGTGAAAATCTCTGAAATTTTCTTGATGACCTGAACTTCTCTTCCTACTGTATATTTTCTTCTCTATCGATAATCCTTAAGGATTGGCAACCTACCTTTTCCCAGGGGTTTTTGATATTCTTACGGAGTTATTGAACCACATCTGAAGAAGCGCTAGCTCATGTGCCGTCCATAAAGTTTTCCTCGCTTTATAACACATTTACGTCCAGTCAGCGGAACACAATTTTTTGCATGTAGGAAGATATGGGTCATGTTTTTGCTTCAGCCCTTTCGGAGGAACGTGTATTTTTTGTGCTTAAGTTATATTATTGTTTATAAGCCTGCATTTTACATTTTATGACGCCATGTGGGTTTTGTAAACAGTCTTAGATTAGTTGTAACTGGAGCTCACTAGTTTGGTTATCTCCGTATCTCAATTCTCACTAATTTTGAGCTTATCGTTGTCATATTCAGAGATAAATAATTCCCTATTGGTATTATAATGCATTTATTAACTATTTTAACATGAATTTACGCATTTCGCAACTAGAAACTGGACCGTGTTTTTCTTATATTTATTTACTTACGACTCAAAAATGTTTCAAGTTTTGCCGTGTGGATGTGTCTAAGCTCTGGATCGCTAGGTTCTCAAGTTGATTTCCGTAACGGATATTACAATGTATCTTATCTAAGATTAGCCCTATGCTGCGATAAGTTTTTACCCAACAACAATTTGCCGTTTCATTTTTCACCTATGCTATTTCAGTGATAAAGGCTTAATTGTAATATATATATTTATGACTATTATGAATCGGGAATATATCCCAAAGATTTTTTTAAATCATATTTAAATTCGAAATCTTCACAATTTGACGTAAATAACCTTTACTCTTTATTATAAGTTAATGACGTCAAATTGTATCGGTCATATCGTATAATTGGAATCAGGTTTTTACCAGTTGTGAACTACTAGACTTGTTAATGTTAGGCAAATATTTGTTTACTCTATTAGGAAGCGCGATTATTATAATCTATTATATAAGTTACTAGCGGCTCGGCCCAGCTTCGTCTGGGTGCATATAGATTTCTCTACAATAATATGCACGTATTGTGCACATAAACCTTCCTCTTGAATCACTCTATCTTTTAAAAATAACCGCATCAAAATCCGTTGCGTAGTTTTAAAGATTTAAGCATACAAAGGGACATAGGGACAGAAAAAGCTACTTTGTTTTTAACCGACTTCAAAAAAAGGAGGAGGTTCTCAATTCGACTGTATGTTGCTTTTTTTTATGTTATATACTATGTAGTGATTCTGGGGGGTTACTCTACGAAACGAACTTCGAATGTTTCGTTTTTATAGAGGTACATATTGAAATTGTATCAGACATGAAATTTCGAATCTGCTAGTCTTGTACATTTTTTAAAGAACTTTAATCTCATGACTCATAGCTTTCAGCAAGAATGTTTATCTGCAATCTGTATTTTGCCTCGCTTTCTTGACCACAACGGGACCTATCATCCAAAACTTGTCAAAATATTTAAAATAGCCTTATTCACGTAACAGACAAACTCGTGTATAAAAGTATGTATGTCGGACAGATATATTGTCAAGTTGCTAATCAGATTAGCACCTTCGAAGGTCGATGTAATGGAGTTCAGTTGCGGCGTCAATACAAACATTAATGTTTGATATCCACTTGTTGTTTATGGAGTTTGTTAATCTTCTCATTAGTATGATCGTGGGTTTGTGTGTAAATAGCCTTCTCAGACTACATTCAATTATGAAATAGCCAAAAATATTATAGGTAAAGCTCAAATATTCACAATTGACGGTGTCTTTCACACTACCTTCCAGATATTGACAAAGAGTTACTCCGCGTCTTTGTGTCGAACATTGGTTTCCTCTAAGATTGAGAGGTGTTATTATATTGAGTGTTGACAATCGTAATTTAATTGATTTGTCTTATAATTAAACAGATGGCCTCGGGCAGATTTTTCATAGTTTATTTAAGAATGATGCGATTGTCTGATTTGATACAATAAACGTATTGCCTTGCGTCTCTATTAGAACAATAAACCTCTATTTTTTTTTTCTTGAAAATAAATAAATAACAAATGCCCCATAACGTTTGACGTGACATTGACATAAACAAAGATATTACAAGGCCGCGCTTACCTATAGATACGTTAAATAGGTGCATGCTTATCACGGGCTGTAATTAACATGTTTGCCTTGGGAATCTTACTGTTTGACTTCACTTAAATAATTAATTAACACGACTGTTTTCGTAGTTTCCAAAAATGTAACCGCATAATTAATTCTCGCACGAAAACAAACATTTGCTATTCAATAACACATTTATTTTAGACCTAAGTGCTGTTCAACCCATCTCACTCTGTTTTCGATACGCACAACACAATACTTAAATCTTAGTGAAAAGTCAGGACTATTTATGTAACTGTATCGTGTATATGTATGTATTTATATAAAATAAACCGTGACGGTCCCGTGAGAAACGCCGCAGTGGGAAGAAAAATGAAGCGATTTGTATGAAAAATGCCGAGTTACCGAGAGTCTCGTTGTTTGCACTTCGATCGACATTGTTGAACCGATTCGCGTAGGGATCGCGTGTCAACTGTCAATGGTTGATATCAATAAAGCGTATTGTTGTGTGACATCCATTCATTTCACCTTCGCCTCCCGAACAATACTGCGCACTACTTACGCAGTAAATATGTTTACAATATTGCCGATGTAGTGTAGACCTATAATTGCAGTATGCAGTATGCAGTGAGATACAAGGCGCGTTGACGGGAGAGGAATTCTGCCAAACAATAGGATTGGAAGGCAGACATACTGAGAATTACATAGTAAGAGCTACTTCGAAAAGATTTTAGAATGCCTATACTAAGTATAGCATGAATGAACTGACTAAACTGGGCTTGTACATCTCAGAATAATATTCTCAGAATATATAATGAGAGGTGATTAACTTCGCTGAAGAGTTTCATGTCAGTTAAATGGCTGAAAATCTAATAAAAGTTCTTAAACATTTTTCTTGTTTCTTTACATATTCGCGTACAGTTTTCGGTGTTAAGTTTTAATTCAATGAACATATTATGATCTACCTTCAAATCAATTGAAAAACAATTTTCTGTATTTCGCAGAAAACTTCATACATAAATGCGTAATACATATCATTGATAATAACATAATGTTGCGCTTTATTCTTCTTTCTTTTTCATTAAGCGTTTGTGCGACTCGGATGCATCCAAGTCTTAGTTAGAAAGATAATGAAAATCATTAAACAGGCATTCCTTTTACTCTTATTGTTCGGTCTAATTTACCGAACACCTTAGTAAGCAATAAGTTAAATAACATGCTTGTGATGCATAACTTTAACTATATAAAATTAACATTAGTGCATTCTGAGCAATCGCGTCAACCGGGTGCATTCATTTAACATTTTAACATTTTCTCGCTCTGTGCTCGTACACTTATTTTAATTACTCTGTCTTGCATCAATAATTTAGTAGTTTTTTTTTATCTTTGCCACGATAAAACAAATACATTGCTGCTTGTATGTATTTCCGTATCGTTGTATAATGAATATTGAATTTGATCGATTGTTTAAAGAATTATATATTTTTGTATCTTTTGAGGAATTAATTCGAGCCGGAAGTGTGACAATGACTTGAATACATAAATCTACCTAACAATCACACAAATAATCCTGATCCTGCAAAACACAAGTCTTTTGTCGTGACTTGTGGGTACCTACTAGACCAGTGGTTCTTAAACATAGTCATGAGGCACTATATGTTTTTTTTTGCCTACCCATTGACCAATTAGTTTTTAGACTGGTTTGGTTGTATGTTAAGAGCGTTTATACCCTGTGCACGCTTTTTGGCTTAAAAACAGGACTTTTCAAATGAGTTAATATCCACCAATAAACAATTTAAAGGAAAAATAATTAGTACTTATTTTAGAAAAGGTTGTCATCTAGGGATTTTGGTGGAAAACATTATAGATTGATGGATAATTTGTGAGTACTATAAGGATTACTGAACACAAGTTTCGTTATTTAGGCTTTAAATGGCAATTTAGAAGCTTAAGATATCCGAAACCACTAAATATAAGATGAAAATAAAAATATTATCAGACTGATAAGACCCTTATGGAGGGATTTTGCTGAGAAAAATAATCTTTTTGTGTTTAGTTCCTGAAAAATAAAAATTTAAACAATGCGAAATTATTCAGAAACTCTCGTCAAGAACATATTTTTTTTCACCAACTTATCGTACATAATTTTTTATAGCAATTGCATATTATAATAGAAGAACATCTTATCAATAAATTGCCATTTTTATATTTCAACAAAATTAGTTTTCATGTTTTCTACAAATATTTTAAAAACCACTATAAAACACGCTGTCCGACGTGGCTCAAATCAGACCGCCGCAAGGCCTTCTAGAGGGAGGACGTATCGCTCGTCGCTCCGGCCTAGCTGCAGTCGATTTTTGCCGTGCGTAGTAAAAATAGCCACGCGCGGACTGCGATTACCACATCTTAGTACTTTGCTAGTAAAATATTTAATTATTTTTATTACCTACAATGATTTTGTAGTGAGTATAAATTATGTTTCAGGTAATATAATGGGATGTAATTCCGAGGCTAAATTATGTTATGTATTGTAATATAAAAATAAATATATTTCGTAATTGTAAGAGGTTGTAAGGCCCCTAACACTATTTATGTGTTCGAACACGAAATGGTTAATAAAACGTCCGTAGTGTCTACTGATTGAACACTAATTTGAATGCAACTTAACAATGTAAGAAGAACGAAAATATGATTAGTATCTAAATTTGTATTATACTTTGCTTGCACAGTAATATTTGTCTACTTATAATGCAAATAAAATATTTTTATGATATTATTTTTTTTTTTTTTTTTATTGCATTTAATGGCGAGACGAGCAAGCCGTTCGCCTGATGGTAAGCGATACGACCGCTCATAACAGTAGCAACATTCCACTGCGCTCGCCATCCTGAGACATAAGATGTTAAGTCTCAATATGTCCAGTAGTTGCTCTGGCTACAACGTCCTTCAATCCGAAACACAACAGTGCATTTAAGTAGTGTTGTTTCACGGGAGAAATAGACATTGCGGTGGTACCTACCCAGATGGCCTCTCACATATGAGAGACCTACCACCAGTGTATTATATTACAGTTACATTTCAATTGAATATTTGAAGCGCACGGATCAAAGTTGTTTGAGCCGATTGTATAGCGAGCCGACGCGGCAGCTCTACGCACACAGCTTTGGTCGCTTATGTGTGCGTGAAATTAACGAAGAAATACCTATAGTTGACTTTGCGCGCAAGGTGTATACGCTCTTAATACAGTACAGAAATATTAATTAATAACGGATAGCCTTAGGATGTATCCGCGGATCACCGGTTAAGAACCACTGTACTAGACATTCAAGTTCGAGTATTATCGGTTTCAGAAAACTTTACACATAACGCAAACATTTGTCTCAGTTTCAACCAGCGGCATCTTGTATCACAGCCGACTACATAACCTACGGCACGGATGCTGCTAAGACTTGATTGTATTATCACTCATATTATCAGTTGGAACTTGACAGCGGAAACAATTGCACGTGGAAAATCCTTTCACACAGCGCATTATGTTTGTCATACAAACAGTGGCGTTTGTCTAGTGATCGCTGTAAAGTTATCTTTATTATTGAATTGCTTTCGCGGCGTATGCGCTGCTTATCACCGCGACCCTGTCGTAAAACTTTATTACTATGGCGGTCGTAACTCTTAAGCTACCCGTAATATTATATTATATTACGACACTTTTATCGGTAAGGAGTTGTGGAATTCGGAAATACATAGATACATAAACTCACGCATTTTTCGCAGAATGGGTAGGCAGAAGTGCCAGGACACCCACATTTCGCCATGTATGTTCCGTCGCACAAAGTGATAGGGGGCGAGTCTATCGCCATAACGGGTATGAATAGAACGCCATATGTATAGAAAAATCCATTGTCACATAGGTCGACCCAGGGTTCGAACCCGAGATCTCAGCATTGTAACCGTACCGTAGTACAACTACGCCAGCGAGGCAATCAGGCGTTTGGTATGATTAGTTGGAGCAATTATACACGAGGAAAGAGCTATGTAGATAGGGAATCTAGGTTAAAGTAGATGAAGCTGAAAGAGCGACAGACCATATAGATAAAGCGTGTGAAATCGCCTCAATCTCGTATAATAGTTAGGCAAAAACGGATTGTTAAACCTTTTAAACGTCTAAATACTAAATATATTCTGAATTAGGCAGTTCCCTTATAATTCCGGCACCATGTTTTTCTCACAATATGCACAGTACAGGTACAACGCTCGACTCACTGACCCCTGACTGTCGTACACTAGATAATCTAGCTTATTCTAAAGTTCAGATATACTTTTGTTAGAACATGCTGGCTTTTTAAGGGTAATTAAATGAATCTTGATCAAAAAAGTGTTTATTTTCGGACTTAATCCATTGGCTTAGTTTATAATGAAAATTTAAGTCGATGAATTTCAGATCTTATGGTTGCTAATCTCGCAAGGTATACGAAAATCGACCAAAATATTTAATTACAAATATAGCACTAATTTTAAAGTCAAATTACAAACGGACAGCAGACGATCGAATTTGGTAATTTAGTAACTGTTCTGAAATGTATGTATATGATGCATCGTTAATATCTTTGTCTTTATGTGCCCTAAGCTTACCAATAACCATATCTACGACCTTTAATGGCCGTAGTGTCATAAATGCTTGTTTTTATTCACAGTTCGTTGAGCAAATACGTCTAGGTATAAGGATTAAGTTACAGTTCGGACCTTGATAATGGATTACAGTACCACACGTCGCGCCGGTAAGTGACACGATTACTGCGCACGTGCTCGCTTCGTGATCTACACTGACTTTTAAGGCTCATCAAATTAGGTTTATTTAGCCAAAACGATAGGTATTCATCTCCTTTCTTGCTTCTTTATAATGAATTTGTTAAGCAAGCAAGCGCAGCGTCTGACGTCCTCCACTCGCATCGTGGTCAGACGAACTAATAAAAGTGTCTGAATGCAAACCACTTTTAACAGGTCCTTGTATAACAACAGGGTGGGTTGTATTTATGAATGATAAATAAATAAAAACGATTCATATATAGTTCCGTCATCATATCCATATATTTTTTCGTGTGAATATCAGAATTGAGGTATCTTCACTTTGTTTGAATTTGCGCCAACTCGTTTGCTCGCCTCTCGCTCATGCATAAAGAGGATAAATGAAGTATGTTAAGAATATGTATAACTTGTACAACATAACAATATAAACTCGTATATGAGTTTTACTCGTCACTTACATTTGTTAGTATTCTCTGTCACCAGAATATTGACCTATGGAAGATTTTCCGTATTATTTTCATTGTGGTAAATAAGCATTTTGCGCAGCAATTATGATATCGGATACATTAATCTTAAGTTACTTCTTGTCCAACCCTTGATTGATACATCAGTGTCTGTAGAAGATTGATGAAACGGAATGATTCAGTCCGTGTAGTATTACAAATGAGTCATTTAATATGCCCCTATTCTAATTGTCTGTATTAAAAAGAAAATTTTAATATACAATATTTTTCTTAGATAAACCAACAAATAATATGTAAGTAGATAATTCCAAAATGTGTATTTATTTATTATTATAAACCTATATATATATTCGAATGGTAAACATATGTAGATACAAATGGTGCATTTATTTATAGAATGATTTACGCTGTGAGTAGGTATATTGTTTTGCATATCAACATTTACCTCAATTCACGTTATTTGCGGCATCCACATCACAATTCATGGAATATATTTCCATATTTCGTTTTCCAGAAGCCTTTTAATTTGCGCAGGAAATAAAAGCAAAGCTTATATTGCTATTATTCAAATGTGGTACAACTGCAAAGGAAACTACATCGAAGACCAAAAAGTTATGAAATACAAGTGTATTGAATACTTACATGCACACAAATGACAAAGAGAAGTAACGGTACGATAAGTACGTTTGTCTAGACAGTGATTAATTATTGTCACATTATTTTGATAACAACATAATTAGATTATCAGATTACGAAATTAGTGTATTTCCCATAAACATTTTTCGATAGACATTAATGTACATTTTATTAGTAAATGTCAGAGGCTATACAAATGTTTGTATGAAAGTTTGAAGATGCGTAATAAGATGATATCAACAATGTTATAAAAAATATTCATTTCATAAAAAAAAATCTAATTGATTTTCTACGAGATTAACTAGAGACTTTACCTGAGCTCTCTTGTGATCCTATCAGTCCCTTATTGCTTGATAGTAAAGATGCTGATTATCCCTCCCTCCCAAGTTCTATGGAAAGGGGTCACTGCCGCCCCCCCCCCCCCCCCAAGCCCGCGCGCAGGCTCCGCGTACCCGCGCAGATGCTAAGATACAGACCGCACTTCCTAGATATTATGTAATATTAAATTTATTGATTCATACGAAGCTACAACGCTGCTTTTGTAACTTAGCTGTACGTGAATGTGATGTGATCAGCTTTGCTCGATGTCATGCTTTAGTGTGTGGGTATAGCTGCAATTTATTTGTTGAAATGGATCCGCGAAATATAACACTTCTTATTAGCCATGAGTTCTTCAGTTATTTCACCATGTTGCGCAATTAATTTAGCGATTTTTCCTTTTATACAGCCAAATAGCAGTGTAAATGCAATGTTGTTTTCCGGTTTGAAGGAAATTGAAGCTTGAGTAACTACTGGACATATTGAAATTGAACATCTTGTGGCTCAGGATGGCGAGAGCATCGAAATGCCTAGTATTGCTTTGCAATTCATGATGTTTAGTTTTGCTACTGTCCATGAGCGGTCGTCTCGCTTACCATCGGGCGAAAGGCATGCTCGACTCACGATTCATAACAATAAAAAAACGGCACGGCACGGCAAAGGTATAATGCGCCTGATAGAAAGTGCAACGCAGTGACAGCCCCCGTGGCGCAGTGGGTCAGAGGCCGGCTGTGAAACGAGAGGCCGCTGATTCGATTCCCGCACCGACATAATTTTTTGTGTGAACCACAATTATTTGTGTCGGGTCTGGGTGTTTTTGAGACCGAAAGTCGCTTGTAATTCGTGACACCTACGACATCACTGGATCTTAGTGTGGGGTCAGAACGATGTATGTGACTTTTGGGTGTTTTTATTTATTAAATCCAAATAGAGTTTACCTTTTTTTTATCTGGAAAGTCAGGAAAGTATTTGCTGTAGGAATGTGTAAATAATGTAACGAGATGGGCCCACAGATAATGTTATCGTCGCATGATAATCATCAGGCCACCACATGGGCATGTCTCGCCGCGCGCTCACCTCGTGGGGAATCCGCTTATCTTAATTCTTAATCAATTTTATTGTATTGCATATGTTACAACTTACAAGGCACGCTTTTCCCGTGTGGTTTGGCTCTATCTTATCGAGGGATAACGTATTTTGGCATGCATCGGTAATTTTAGATAAGGTCTTAAGTATGCGAGTTAATGTCCTCGCTATCCTCTTCCTATCTTGAGTCACCATAAAAAATAATTCGTAATATTTTCGCAAGCTTGATGGTTCCTTACATTTAACCGAATGTTACAAATTTAAATAAAACTTTTTATTACGGATTTGGTTTAATATTGTACTTTTTAACTTCCCGAAATTTCGATTATTTTGAAGCAAAAATACATAAGTGCATACACAGTTTATTGAATAGCTTACCGAGCTTAATTCTGAATGTGAAAGGGGATGAGCCAGCCTCTAATGTTAGCACAAACAATTTATTCTTATTCTCGGTAAGTTTGTCCATGCTATGATAATAATTTGACTATTTTCCTTCTATCTTGAATACATAAGATTTGTATTAGAGGAAACCCAGTAATAGGTTAATACTGGTTGTGAATAATAATGATGAATGCTTATTACAACAGTTTCTTATTCCGATTTTGTTTTATAATTATACGAATATTCATAAAAATATAAGGCTATACATTGATGATGTAGATTTACCGGAACATTTCACAATACTGTGATATTATTGATCAACTGCAACGAAGATTACGAAATACATTATAGTGATTATCTTTGCGAATAAAGTTTGTCATGTCATATAAGATGTTACGTAGGGAGTTGATCGCACTCCATTATAGCTTGTAAATGTTGCAGATAAGATACCGTCGATTGATCACTTCATGTTTAAGTATTACTTTAGATAACTTGTCGAATTAGTGCCTAATTCATCTTGCCGACAAATGTCGTCAGTGGAAAGTGGTCTTTGATACTCGATATATGAATGAAATAGTTGGGATTGGGTGACGTCGTATTGAAAGTACTCGTCATAATTTTGAAATAAGACTATTATTTATGGATTTTATCGCAGATTTGGTTTAATTTAGTCCGCCCCGTGACCGATCGTCGCTCAGGAATATCAAAAATGTAAATATTAATCCAAGTCCACAAATAATAGTCTTGATTGCATGTGTACCATTCGCATAAATTTAAGAAATCGTAATATTTTTTTAACCAGACTAGTTTATTTAAGCGGTAGTAAAATTTACGGCACATATTTTTCATGTCATAGGTGTTTGGGAGATCTATTCTAGTAGCAGGCATCAACAGGATCTCTTATTGTGTATTTATTTTTAATCCCTTCAATGAGATTTGAATGCCTTATACGAGGTAGTGTTTATAATGCACATAAGGGATAAACTAAAGGCCATTGAGTTATATTACTACGTGTAACATTGATATCGATGCTAAAGGCAAAGTGATGTGAACCTGTTTGATAGTAGATACAAATAGACGGAACCCAGAATGCGTGCATACATACATTAGGGTGTTTCAATATGACTGTTATTTGTTATTTACCACTGTGTGTGAGTAGCTCTAAATCAATATGAATATTCTACTATACCATTTAACCAACGGAACTATTTCCGATTTCTTGAGGTTCCTCTATATATTTAAAATCTATAAGTACATCTGTATGATTATTCGTTTACAGTTGTATTCAAAAGAAAAATTTTGAGGTCCCTAGAATTATGTAAGAAAATGTATTTGTGCTGCTCTAGGTGACACGGTTTTTTATCATATAGGTAAACTAAACATTGTTGTGACGTATTTTAATGTAAACGATCTTGATATTTGTCGACATTTCTTAAAGGAAAATGTGGGTGTTCCAAGGAGTAAAATAAGTCGCGACTATTTATAATATAATATTTTGTAGAACGCAGCAAATGGAATAATGAATGGAAAGTTTACTGTTATCGATTAATACCTGTGGCGATTCAAAAGATTCCAAGGCAATCGTAGAGAGCCATCGTGGGATTGTTTGCGCACCTTAATTGTAGGATATTTATGACCTCCCGGATCCCACCCATTATACAAATCCTCTTGGTACTGAGTCAGACTTTTCATACTGGTGTACAGTTCATGCTAGTTTAAATAGATGTAAAATATTGACAACTATAGCAAATGTATTGGTAACGTGGATTTAGGATTAAAATGTGTGAATATAATAACCGGTTATAGGCTTCCATTTTGATTAATCGAATTTCTTAAATTTTGCTGAGATTGGGATTAGTGTAGGAAATACCATATCATTTGATGTGGTTTATTTCCTGAAGTTATTGTTATTTTCATTTAGTACTGCACTAAGCAGAGTCTTTGAAATTAGTTCTTTTTATTACAATACATACAATCTGTCTACAGTATTCATTATTCTCTTTTTTTAGCTTACTAAGCATTTGCTAACCGTGAACTCTCCTCTATTAATTAATGTAACTGCATACTGTACGTAAGTAAATAGTTCTTGGAAATAAAGGTTTTATCGCCTTATAGATAATCATTTTTAGCAATGATTTCCCGATGACATGTAATTTATCGATGCTCGCACATTGCAAGCATCTTGGAGCGTCAGATCTACTTGGCAAATGATCTAATTGTTTATGCATCACATCAACTAGTATGAATAATGTTGTGTGTGGCTTTAAATATCCTTTTACTTCTGTCACATCTTGTTGTTCAGATACTAAAAATTTACTCGATGAATGAAATATGAAATAGACAGAAATCAACAAATCATAAATTGTAACATATTGTGCTCAAACTGTACAATAATTTCTCCGCATTAAAAAAAAATGTATTGTGGTTCCAACCACTATCAAAGCGATTTGTTTTTTATTAATTGTTCTCTATTGTTAATTCTTAACGTTAGTTTATAAACATTTCTATATCCACCTCTTAATACTGAAACAATTGTCGGCAGTTCATAACAAGCATGGTGAATCACGCTGGAATTTATATAACGTCCACGCGATGAGATGAGATTACGCGTATCACGGACCATAGTATTATCTCGTCATTGTTCCAATCTAAATCTAACAACCTTTGCTTTGTTTATGTTATTAGCCTGCGTCTGCGCAGTGATTACGGCTCATCCTTGATTAATTCTTTAGGTTATATATTACTTTTAATTAAGAAATTAATTTGTTAAGCATTATTGTTATTTGTAATGCTACGTCCAAGTTGGTGAAGGTTGATGTCTTGATTTACGTTTAATATCTTTCCTTACCTAATTCAGCGCATGTGTCTATTGAAATATCATTGAGGAGTATGAAGTATAAAAAATAATCAGATCTGAGCCACCACTGTTTGTTTCTTGACTAGAAATGTTTTTCGGTCACTATTCTATATTCTTCTGTATGGAGCTGCACTTACCACATACAATTTTACATGGACATATATAGGAACAACTAACCGGCTTATTCATAGACAGTTTATAAACCTATTTTAGTTAATGAATGTTCTGTCCCTTTCAAACGACTTTGAATTTAGTTTCAGCGAAGAAGACAAAACATTCATTAGCTAAAATAGTACTGTCCAGGAATAAGGCCATTATACTTTAAGTCTAAATTAATCGAGATGGATATTTTTAGGTTTCCTTGCGTTGTTTAAATTAATGTTCTTAATATAGACCACACCTTATATAACACCGGTTACCACACGATTCCCGTTACTTGATGAAATCCAACAATAATCCCGACTCACCTTTGACCTTTAACAGCTGGAGCGTGCGAGCTATTTATACATTCACTTGGCATTTAATGAAATGCCGCTGCAATGAATGGGATTTTGTAAATTTGCGCCTGTAGGAAGCTTTGCAACGCTGTAGCTCGGAAATTTTAACGGCTTGCCTTTTCTTTGGCCTCGTTTCTCAAGTACAATTGCTGTAAGATGACGGGTTTCGTTTTGATAGCCCTTGAGTAATATTTTTTTATTAACGTGTGCTTTTTTCAATCAATTTCTAATTTTGTTACAGTTGCCAATATGATTTTAACATCATATATTATTGTTCCCATGAGATAAAATTCAGTTTAATCTATATTTGGTTAGACAAAGTTTCGAAATAACAATTAATGTTTCAATTTGATATTTTTTTTAAGTCAAGCATTAATTGTGTCGACTTCCTTTAAATCGTTTTAAATCGCGCTTTCGATTTTCGTGCATTGCAGTTTCAACTCGGTATTTTTTCATTTTTCTCGGTGGATTCGTTATCGTACTTATTTATTTAATTTATGTTTTTCTCGTGCTACACAGGTGAACAGTCACACAGTGTGGGTCAATAGTCGGTCGTTTACCGTCCAACGTTCTCTGATTATAACCTGTAGGTTATATTTGTATCGATTCATTGACAAGCGCCCTCAGCACCGATTGTTGGGTTATGTCATTGATTTTTATATCAGTGGATAAAGCAGTTTTATTAATTATAAAAACATGATCGTTATGAAAAAGCTTCATGTCACTGCTAATTTATATTTTACTGGCAAAGATGTAAAGTCCGCCAACCCGCACTAGGGCAGCGTGATGGACTATATGGCCTAACAACTCTCTATCGTACTTTCGTTTGTAGAGGGGGCCCATGCCCTGCAGTGAGACGTACTTGGGCAGATACAGTACAGTACAGCGGTGCTAGTGATTGTCATTTCGTGCAGAAATCCAGCAATATATTCGACATCCACAGGGTCCTATTTGTCACGGAATACAACGGTTTTCTGTGGACTAGATTTGATTTTTTTTGGAACCTGTGATTGAAACTATTGGTAAAAAAGATGCTACTGCATAAACGGCAAATTATGTGATTACACAAGTGTTAGAATTTTATTAACGTGTTTCTCACATGTTTGATGTTGTGTTGTTTTATAAAAGAAGAGAAAGGAAAAAGAAAATTCGACTTCAAATATGGACAACACTTTAAAAAAAAAACGGCGGCTGCCCCATTCGAAAAACAAAGCAATGTTTCGAGCCATTACAATATCTCACTTTGAATTACCATTAAATGAATCGTAAATTAAGTTAATATACATATCCAGCGCATCACTGAATGAGTTACGAGGACGATGAGAAATGATGTAACAATTTTGGCATAATGTGCATAAAATTCTAATTATAATCGCGATACAGAAGTTAAGTTCACCGGCCGATGTACTATAGTAAATATCCGCTTTTGGCCGTCGGGTTGGCAGGTATCCAAGCGTCCAAGAGTTGCATACCGTGGTGACTGGTGGTCGCGGCGTCTACTCCGCGGATAACATAGATCACGCCATGTGCGATGTCGCGTGTTCCACATCTATTATTGTTTGCAACTGTCGATTGATCGTTGGTTTAGTTGATTAGAGGATTAGTTAGGGATACACGGATGATTACATCGATAAATAGAATATATTGAACTACTAGTTGATGTCAAAGTGTATAATTTGTAAAACAATGAGATAAGTGACAGATTAGTTAATTCTCACGCATTATAAATCCTGGTCTGTATAATGTGTTCTCGAGGGCATAAGCTGAAATGTAATTAATTTCTCCACCAATCAGCGAACTTTTTTGGTCTCACTTCTTGTGAAGTGGGCGAGCCTATTGTCCACGCCAGTCCCCAATATTATCACTTTTCCGCAAATCATAATTAAATGCATGCAATGCAATTTACATAGGTTTATTTGCGTTACTTATTACAAGACGTACTATTGCTAACATTAATTGTTGGAAATATATGAACTAAAAAAATTGTTTTGAAGCAAAAGTATGCCATGGCGCTTACTCTTTTTTTATCGCATCACGAGATGTTTGTGACATTGTTTTCTTCTTCGCGTTGTTTTTGGGCAGTTGTTGCGTGGGTCGCGTGTTGTTGTTGCCATTCCTTCGTGATGGATACAAAGTTCCATCTCAGAATATTTTCGATTTGTATGGAAATATTTTGATTCATGAAATCCGTTTTGTTGATATTTTAATATTAAATTTATTAATTAACATTTATTTATGCGTGGGTTAAAAAGGGTGTTAAATATAAGGGAATGTGATTTTATAAAATTGGTAATTTTTTCTTATGAAACTAACCTACCTTAAGCAATAAATGTTAATAGAACCAAATTGGAAATTTAATATGTCCATAAGGTTTATGCTATTAGGTAAAAGTCCTTTCAAACTTTATTCCTATATATCCTTAGTTTAGGTCAGTACAATTCCCATTCATAAGTGTTTATCAGCGGATGCATCGGCTAACACGCAATGTTCGGCCGATAACTTATTTACCTTGCTTATCTAATGCACTTATTACGTGGGAAATTCTACTGTTGTCCACGCCGCGGTCTATTTGCACTGGAGATATCAACGTGCATTTGTTTTCATAACAAAAATATAGACTGATAAGTTCGTGCGCAAATCGCGATACTCATGAGGAGAAAGGGGCATTGAGGAGATCTTTTTAAATACTTGCCCGACATATCGACTATAATGCACCAGATTATGATTAAATTATTCATAGTAAAGAGTAGTATGAATAGAGTATTGGATATGGTTATCGCTCATTGGTAGACAGAATGTTTGCCCCAAAACCGGGATTTCAAAGGATGATACCTTAACGTAGCACTTTAGCATTCTACAATATCGCGTTTTCAATCATGTGCTGTAGACTCTATTCGGCCCCATAAAAACAACATCATAATAAATTTCGCGTTAGAGGAGGTCAATGAGATAATAGGGAAGAAAACGAATGTAATCACGCGGCACATATTGATGTGTGCTACAACGAAGTATTGCTCCCACTCTCCCCAACGCCCCTGATTCTTAAGACGGTTGCGCACATCGTGAGCATAAAACGTATTGATCTACCATATTTTCCGTCTATATCGATTAGATGAATATTTTATGCCCCTAGGTATTACATAAGGCTTTCTGACCTACCTAGATAGCAAAGTTTACTAGACAAATTAAAAATCGATTTATTTGAACTAGTCGTGTATTTATGTGCACTAACTTGTAGTTTCAAATTGACCTTTATATTTTTCACTTGTGTATTTAAAGTTATACGGAGATATGAAACACGATATGGAATTTTAGAGTTGCGACGCTATTGAATATGATAAATCAATTTGTTAGATTGGTACGAGAGTTAAAACAATGCTACGAGGACCACAAACAAACTTTTATAGAATAACTTTTAAATTATACTTCCATGGAAATTATATGACTATTAAGATCAATTAAGGTTACTTACCTCTACTAATAATAAAAATTATTTCCATTTAACGTAAAACGAACTAATATAAAAATTATCCGTGCTTACAATCTGGCCGCAATTATATGAAATATTGTGGTTTATTATCGGACACTTCGTTCGTTTGGTTCTGTTAATTGAAAGCGAAAAGGTCGCTTACCTATGATTATAAAAAATACCTGAATGTCCAACGTACCGAAAGAAATTATAATGGAGAAAAAGTAATTCGTTCAAATTACACTTGATTCATCTTTGATAAGGTTTCCTAACTCATTTTACAATTATATTGATCCTATTTTTGATTATGAATTTAATTTTATTATTACCATAACCTCGAAGGTCCATATTATAACACTTCATACTTTTTCCTTATTACACTTTTCTTTTTTAAAAAGCACAAATTATGTTGCAGTATAATAGCGGTTAATTCAAGAAGCTTATAGTATAACAAAGTCATTTTCATTCATTGTCACTCGAAAGAAAAGGATAGCAATCAGTAGCAACGTCATTCGAGGTCAAATTTTTGTGCTTCACTTTTATATACGGAATGCAATCTCCATTTGGGTATAAGCTTCTTGGGTTAATTTGATCCTATCTCGTCAGTTTGCGGGCTGCATGGATGGGCTTAATCAAATTCCGTCAGATTGACAGTGGCTCGGTGTAACGAGGTATGCGGGTAATATGATTGAATCCCGTATCGATCACACCTCCATTGTCCATTACAGCTTCAACGCGGTGTGGAAGTGCGGAATAATCCGTATCACCCGACAATGGAGCTGTATGGATTGACGGTTTTGTATATTGACGGATTAATCCGCGGAATTTAATAAAGGAGGGTTTGTTTGACCATTCAGAACGGGTATATTATTCTGCCGGGTTTTTTAGAGTTTATTTGGGTAAAAATGTGTATGGTGGTATGGCATGGTTATTTTGTTCGCATATTGTCTAATGGTTCTAGACACTAACTAATCGGTCAAGTCAGTATTTATACTAAACTGAACCCTGTTATTAGTTGAACGTAATCCTACATACTTTCATTTTTAAAGAGCTTTCATGGCGCAGTTGCTGATAAGCCGACCGTGAAATGGTCGACCGTGAATTCAGTACCCGCACTAATTATAAAACGATTGTTTTATGTGATAAAATAAAAATTTCCTTATTGAGAGTTTTCAGTGTTATTCACTTATAAGTTATTTTTCTAATAGATGTGTCAGAAACTTATCGTGTCGTTAGTGTTATTCTGAGCACATTCTAAGGAGGTCTATGAACTTCAATTCAAGTTTATACACTATGACAGAAATGCCTATTCAAATAACTGGTTTATTTGAGTATATTATATTTGCATTTTCGACATAAAATCGGTTAAGTAGTTTTTTTATTGATTCCTACAACTTAATATCGAAAAGTACAGCAGTCAGTCTTTGAGCTTTTTGATCTTTCAAGAAAAGACAGGAAATTGCAGGTGGAACTATTTACTTTTGTTTACTAAAAACGAATTGAATGGCAAATCTTAATAGTGGTACATACGTACTCCGATAAGTAAAAAAATACACTATAATTATACTATGACAATTTGCAGCTTTAATGATGGTCTTTCCAAAAGTATAAGTCTGCTTGTGATTTAGTAGAAACCGATTTCAAGAAAAAAAATATCTATAACTTTTTTTTCTATTTATCCAAAAACTAAATCAGGTAGACAGTAGAAACTTGAAGTATTAAAAAAAATATTATCACCGAGGTACTGCCAAATGATGTCGTTCTGGGCAATTTTGTATTCCTATCGCCCTATGGCCTTTAAATAACGCGTAGTTCGGCATAATGTACAAATAGTATATATTGTTCACAGATATCAAGTTTCAAGGTTTCTGGAATCTTATTTTGGCCTCGTGCACAATATGCGAGCTTGCAAATCTGTCGCGGTTAACCATAAATTATACTCTTAGTTAATGGCGCGTTTGTTTCGCGACCATTCCAGCTCCCATTCCGTCTTTAACTGTAACTATTTAATACAATATTTCAGTACGACACACAACACACTCAACGACTAGTCACTGGTTGCGAAATCTCAGAAAATCTCGCTCTATAAATAAATACGCGAACCCGTAAGATACGCGTATATTAGTAGGTCGTGGGTATCAGGAACTACGAGACATTTTAGAGTCCCCCAACATTCATTATTATTAGCCTATTACGTGCTATTATGCTCCACTGTTGAACATAGTCTTATTAATTACATAGAAAATATCATATAGAAAACGTATTAATACAACATCAAATAGGTAGACAGATGTATAAGACACAATACGCCAGTAAGTCGCTACTAATATCCACCTAGTTCAATACAGCACACCAAACTTCAATTTAATATCAGATCATGTTGCTCGATTGAAACGAACAATGGCACAAATCGTTTTCCCATATTGAAAATTCTATTTGAGTCGTGTAGAAATAATATAAAACTATTATAAATAATGCTATTCTATCTAGAATAAACATTATCAATAAAGTATTCTTTTGTAATTTAAAGATGAACATTGATGTTACCTCACAGTGTGCGGTCCAATTACAATCATTTTGTTTTTATTGAACAGAGCACCGTCTATGTGTGTTTCATAAGTGGCAGTGTCATTCATCATTAACTCCATAAATACTGGATACACCGGTCCACTTAAGAACTAGGCACATATGACATAAATAGTTGAATTACTGCGTATTTTATTTCTACCTACTGCTTGAAGCATTATTTAGATAGTAAAAAAATGCTTTTTAAAGCTTGACAGCGGTTAACCGTTTAACAGCATTTTTTGCCAATTCCAAAGATATAATTGAAAGCGATGGCCTAACCACTCTCAATCGTATTCTCGATTGTAGAGTAGGCCCGTGCCCTGCAGTGGGACGTAAAATGGGCTGATACAGAATTGAAAGCGATAAAAAGTAGAAGACTACTATTGATTATTCAGGTATCCAAATGACCGATCAAAATGTGATATCATTTCTATTACTCCAGATTTCTGACTGACTATTGTACAGCTACATTCAATTAACGACCTGTAAAAGTGGTCTTTTGTTCCAAGTCTATGTCGGTTGTATCACAGATGTCATGAATGGAACATTAGTCTTGTTCATTATATAAACGGGGTTTCACCGTACACGCACCGATAAAGTCGTAATGACTCGAGATTTCGAGATTGTAAACTGGAATAACATTCCAAGTATTGCTGTAGGTCGGCTCACGAGTCTACGTGACAAACTTCACAAGCGCAAAATTTATATAGAACCAATTAAGTTCAGAGTAATAATGATAACCTGTACGGCGAGTTGTAAACGTTTCTTAAAATAAACCTTGGGATTGCAGGTGAAGGACTTAATGTTGCCACACTGTTTTATAAATCTGATTATTTTCTGTTGCGCAATGTTAATGGTTGATCTGTAAGGAGTAAGGAATAACCTCTTTAAACTCTCATGTTTAAAGTTCATTTAAATTGTTAATTGACACTCACGGTATGGATGTCGTCTTATGGAGACAACTAACTGTTGGAGATGAAACAGCTATACTTATACTTGTAATGTTTTGGTAGTTTAAATTTGACATTGGGTTATGCTTATTTATTTTGAAATTGATGAACTAAAACAAAAACCCCAGGTCCTGAACAGTGGAAAACAAATTTGTCTGACTACCCAATTGAAACTGGTTTGCTAATATAAACATCTAATAACGAGAGTCTAAAACATAGTAGTGCAATATTGGAGCTAATACCAAATGTATATGTACCAAGGAAAGAATAGAATCACGATTCATTAGCACTATTCTGTTCTCTGCGATATTACTTAATAACCATAATTTGTTCGCATTGTGTCTCCTGATAAATGTGGTTATTGAATTTGAACGCAGAACCTGTGTCCCGGTTGGTCAATAGTTTGCTTCCAGTTATGACGTCACTGTTGCGCGCGCAACTACGCTCCTTGCTCGCGTCACCGTATGACCTTTGCACTATACGAAGTTTGATGCGAGCTTCATAATTAAATGTAGGAAATGCATGCTCGTATTCGAGGATGCGTAAATACGAGAATTATAGTATTGATATTTGGGAAATATAATGCTATTGACAGCTCCTTGTGTTGCATTTAGTAAAAAGCCAGCTTCCGTACCGGCCACAAATGCTTCTTTTCAGTCTGGGTGTTAGTGCAACGGCAGTCACTCGTATAGTATGATACTAAAAATGCAATGCATCTAATCTCTGCGTGGTCACATTTATAGGTTGTTTACTTCTAAAAGCCTCTCATAAAAAAAATTAAGGTTTTAAGACCTTTATTATACCTTTATTATTAACCCATATGGTTTTATAAAAGTTGTTCAGGACAACTAAGACCTGAAGCAAAAAAATCCTTCCAAAACCATGGTCCACGTGGTTACGTTTGTCTTATGTTTATGAATTAAGTAACTTCAGTGTTGTATTGCGGTTTGTTTGTATCTCTTATGTTTTGTTTCCTATGTCTTGCGTAACCATCTTTGCTGGTGGTGACGATAAAATTAACACTCTGACCTTTGATAACTTTGAAACTGTTAGCATACGTGCAACAGTTATTACAATCGATAATAGCGGTGAGTTTAGTGCTGACGATTATCCGCATAGTAGGAATGTCTAATCGATCGATACTTTAATATTTATTTTGAGCTTAGGCTTTTGAATTGCAGTGTACGTTTTAATAGCATGTTTTGCCTTTAGCGTATTTTACTGGTGGTAGGTCTCTCATATGTGAGAGGTCATCTGGGTAGGTACCACCGCAATGTCTTTTTCTCCCGTGAAACAACACTGCTTAAATGCGCTGTTGTGTTTCGGATTGAAGGACATTGTAGCCAGAGCAACTACTGGACATATTGAGACTTAACATCTTATGTCTCAGGATGGCGAGCGCAGTGGAATGTTGCTATTGTTTATGAGCCGTCGTATCGCTTACCATCAGGCGAACGGCATGCTCGCCTCGCCATTCACTGCAATAAAAAATAATAAAAAAAAAAACTAGGAATATTCGCATCTAATGGACAATCGTGACATTAATTCGTATTTTGCTTTACTATATTAAAATTTTGATCTGAATGCCATATCTCCTAAAGGTATGGTAATTTATTTGAATGATAAGTCATAAGATAATTGACCTGAGAGAGATAGTAAGGACATCCTGGATGCAGGCCGTTTCCATTAGGTCATCTGCATATCCTTGAAGAGGACCTACTTTTAGAAACTGATTCCTTCTGATCATCATCATCATGATTAATATCTATGCGATAATCAGCATAATGTTAAGTAGTCCTGCTTGGTATAATTGATACAGACCGATGATGAATGATGTATTCAAGTGAGTGTGTTTGCTCGTTGATAATTATTTTCACATGACTAATCTGTTGATACCGCGTGGGTTTACTGAGGGCACTATTCTCGTCGCCATAATTGATAGTTACAGCTGATGCTGCGTTTCGCCAACAATGTTTGCAGATTCCAACGCGTAACTTGCTTGTGAATAACGAGGTCATTTTCTCACTGTGGAATGAAATTAAATTCCAGCGTTATTTTATAGTGATAGTATTCTCAGCAGGTTCGTTCGGCATCAAAATTCAAAGATGTGGAACAAATATAATACTTACTGTGCCCTTCTTTTTTTTCGTAATTGTGTTCCTATTCTAAAGGCTGCTTTTTTTTTGGCAGACTGATTTTTTTATACAGAGGGATTTTAATACTCTCGAATACTTGCTAAACCTTAGTAAATAGTGCCATTTTAAATTCACGATATTTGATACTAATCCACAGGAGTTCCAGCCATGGCTGTGTCAATGGATATTTTTTTACACGCTTTATATTAGCTTCACTTGTATGTTTGTATATTTGTATGTTTGTATGTTTGTATGTTTGTATGTTTGTATGTTTGTATGTTTGTATGTTTGTATGTTTGTATGTTTGTATGTTTGTATGTTTGTATGTTTGTTTGTAACCGACTTCTTTGGGCGCGATTTTGACCCACTTTAAACGGCCAGATTTCGTTCAAATTTTGCACACCTGTCAAAGACCGATGACAATACAATAATTCGATTAAAATATATAATTATCCTGATTAGATTCGCCAGGATTAATTATTCTTATAATTGATGACCATTGCTACATTCATCGCTAGATGGCGTTAACATTGTATTCTTCCAAGAAGCTTATACCCAAATGGAGATTGCATTCCGTATAAAACACTGAAGCACAAAAATTTGACCTTGAATGCAATCGCTGTTGCCTGCTATCCTTTTCTTTAGAGTGACAATGAATGAAGTTCACGTGAAGTTCATTCATTGTTACGCTAAAGAAAAGGATAGCAGGCATCAGCGACGTCATTCAAGGTAAAATTTTTGTGCTTCACTTTTATATACGGAATGCAATCTCCATTTGGGTATAAGCTTCTTGTATTCTTCAAGTGTCAAATTTTACTACTGACCAACAGATGGCGTTATTGATTGGAAATACAGCCGTAGATGGATGTTTTTTAGTCAAAACAATTATATAATAGTTAAAAAAAACTAAAATACACGCTTTAATAAGATAAACAACTAAAAAAGTAAAAATAATTGATACTGAATTTAAGATAAGAAAATGGAGTAAAATACATATATTTTATTGTTACAAAGCGTGGGGTGCAGGAGGATAAATAATTGTTGTAAACACCCCACGCTTTGTAACAATAAAATATATGTATTTTACTCCATTTTCTTATCTTAAATTCAGTATCAATTATTTTTACTTTTTTAGTTGTTTATCTTATTAAAGCGTGTATTTTAGTTTTTTTTAACTATTATATATTTGTCGTACCAAAAAATAATGTAAGAATTGCATAACATTTGATAAAATTAAATAAATGATAAATATATTTACTACTTGTTTTATAGTTTTATTACAACTGATATATAGAACTTTATTTCCTCATTATTATAGATCTGAATGTTGTCTACGTAGTTTTAAACGACAAGGTTAAATTGAGAACTGAACTAATCAATTTCATCTATCACCAATGTCATATAAGACTTCCTAGATATTTCCCGATAATGTAGGGATAGGTCCATCTAAATTTGACGCTTGATTTTGGGTCAATGTTTTCCATTATGAATACATGTATATATCGTGTTATTCCATTCTTTTGTTGACCTGCGATTCTTATCTACGCCCCATGTACGCACTACGTGTTTTCACGTGGTGCTCGCGTGATCGCGTCTTGATACCGTCGCATTTGTTTATTATTATAGGTTTTTTATAGTGTGAGATTTACCAACTGTATTGCTGTTGTTAAATGATATCCAATTTATTGCTATCAATTATATGGCTTGAGTAACAGGTCTTGAGTCAGCATATAATGAAGGTAGAGATAGAAAAGTTACCTCGATGGTAACTTTTCACTTCACTTGGGAATAGTTTGTTATTTGATGAAATTAGACGTTGTTTGAGTGCTTTGGTTGTTTCTAGTTTAATTTCAAAGGACAGCTGTCATAATCCTTCCCTTCTCACATACTCCAGACTTACTCTGGTCCTGACGGTCTTAGCTTTTTAAGAAGAATATTATCCATCAAGTCGTCTATAGCTTCAAATCTCATTTCCGTTCAACGTTAGATATTTTTACTAAATTTAAGTGTTTCACAAGTGTAACTATAAGTTACTCTATAAAAAGTCCTTAAATAGAGGTCGTATTTCATTCATTAATTCTAAATAATATACTATACATATATAGTTAAAACTCAAACGCAAGTAATGAATTCGCGCTAAACAATAAAAAACTATTATTATATATTATTATATTATTATACAGACCGTAATTTAATTCAAAGGTGAAGCCTGATTAAACTTTCGCTAAATTTATTGTTGGGTGAACCATTATCTGTTATGTTTCTAAACAATACCTTAAAGAGGAATAAATGAAGATGTTATTAAAATGATAGCTGTTTATAAAATGTTAAATATCTCTCCTAAAACAACCGCGTATCCCTGATTCCCTAATGTCTAGCATAGAAAAAACACAATGATACACCATTTTTTAAGAGATTTTGAATATCATTTCAAAGTCTTGTCTTGGAGATCTAATCCTGAATTCAAACAATTCCTTTGAATTTTCATCTAATAGCTTTGTTATTTGGTTGTTCCAGAGACACGCACCAGATAGACTTGCCGCCATTCGGCAAATACGCCACTGGCATATTCTTTCTGGACAAACTCCACCACCAGGACATCGAGAGCAAGTTCCAGGAACTCGCCGAAAGCCTCGGCTTGAAGGTTCTGTGCTGGCGCACTGTGCCCACTAACAACTCTACCATCGGTAAGTTCTGACACATATTTTACTTGTTCAGTTATTATTTTAAAAATTATATCGTTTTTTGCGACATCGGCTGCTGTTTATTTAGGATCAGCAACTATAGTTTGTATCACTGATTACTTCGTTTTATCATGTGCATTCGTTTTGTTGGTTGCATTCTCATTTCTCGCGTCTATATTTGGTTTTATTTTAATTATATCAATTATCTCGTACTTTAAATTTTGTTCTGTAACATTTTCGTTTGCAACATATGTATTTATAAATTTATCAATCAAGCAATGAAATGTTTGTAATGTGTTTTTAATTTTTATATACACGCGGATACTAAATCATCCAATATATTAAAACAAATTATAAACAACATTGAACAATAAAATTTAGTGTTTCTTGTAAGATAAGAGGTTTACGTCAAAACATTCATTTTATTTTGAATATTTTGTTATTTTTCGTCAGTTGATTATTTCGTAGACAAAATTATGTGCAATCTGCAGTGGATAAATTGAGCATATCAATATAAGCGGCTACTGTATTTAACGGTAATTCCTTTCCAACCATCATTTAAATACCTGAGTGTAAAAAACAGTTGTACCCAATTGTGGAGCTTGAATCATTGCATAATGCACATAATATTGAACTTTAGAGGAGTTTCATTACAATATTCGAGATATGTCGTTAAAATAAAAAAAAGAAACTTTCGGCTACCTACAATTAGTATTTCGATTTGTACAAAATACGGCGTTGCGATATTTGTGCAACTATCATTGCAGGTCATTCACGTAGTAACGTATCTGTCGGGTTATAACCTGCCGATGGGGTCATGCGATGCTTGACCATATGGTTTGTTCCATTTACCATTTGCGGCCGTGTGCTCGGCGAAATCGCGCAAGCCACGGGTATAGCTTCTTTCAAATATTTCACTATAAAGTTTTTACTCATTTCTATCTCTTTAGCTGGTCATGCGCAATTTTGCGGAGCATTCTCGCCACATAATTCAGCATTTATCATATCGGTATCATTATATTTATTCAATTTCCTAAATACCGATATGAAATGCTGTCCCACAAATACTTGTTAATTCACTTAAGATTCGTCATGTCATGTCTTTAATTTTCAATGCATTGGGACTATCGTTTGCGTATTAATATATGCTTCATGAACTCGATGCCATTGCACTGAATCTTAAGTTGACATTTCACAATCAATTTATATCTTGCAATAACATGTAATAGCGCTTCGACGGCATTCATTATTTTAACTTGCATTATTGCACAAAAATTACAGTTGTCGTAAATACCAATATGCATAGTATTATTATTAACTATCTTTCTTGTCTTTTTTTATATAAAATCCATTTGTTTCTTTGCTGAATACTAAGGTATTTATGACACAGATTTTTGGTTTAATGGGTCGCCTTTAAAGCGTTTATTATTCAAAAATAAAATATTAGACAAATTGTACCAGACTGCGGAATCAAAATGCAAGGAAATTATATTGATCAGTGCTTTTAGTACTTAAACATAAAAAAAAGTTCCGTGGCCTGGTGATTAGATTGTTAAATCCACAAAACTGTCCAGTCCACTTGTGAAGTTAGTAATGGGGCATTTTGACTGGCTTTCAGGTCAAGTGGCTCGTAACTCGGAGCCATATATGCGTCAAGTGTTTGTAACCGGAGATAACCACGACGAGAGCCAACTGTCCCGTCAGGTGAGATGAGCGAAGCGGTCAACCACGACACACCCAGGGTTCACATGGAAAGAGTATGAACTCGCAACGCGTTCAAAAGTTGCAATTTCAAACTCGAGTACGCGAGCGTTAGGGCGGAGAACTCTTGTAGGTGTTTTTTCAGATGGTCGCGTCGCGAGCGCCGGCCGGCTGGATCGTGGATCCGTCATTCGAAACGTAAATTTTACACAATGCATTTATGAGCCGTTAGATGGCGTAGTTGTTTGTTGACAACATGTGGAGACGTGTGCGCGGTTGCAGATATTCGTGCTGCGCAAGCGGGCCTCGCACGAGCTGGTGGTGCCGGGCACCAGGTTCTACATTTGTAGCTTGTCGCTCAGGACCGTCGTTTACAAAGGACTGCTCACATCCAATCAACTATGGGTCAGTAAAATTTTTACTACAACTTTTAGAACGATTTTATGCCTACGAAATATCATAAAAGATACGTCTTATTTGATTGTTTTTTGGAATCAGGGCATCAAATGACATTTTGGAACATGTATTATGTCATTAATTAACATTTAATGTATAATGTATAGTTTTTAGTGTCACTCAAGTAAGTTAAGTAGGTTAATGTTGTACCGCTTAATATTTATACCTACGTGCTACTGCTTGAGTGCGCGTGCCCTTGTCTCAAAGGCTCTTAAAGTTCCACTCGTTATAAGAAGTGTGTTATTAATAGATGGCATGACTTTAAAAGGCACTTATAAATTAATTGACATGTAACTAGTCCGGGGTCGATAATTTTTGAAACCAAAAAAATTACAGTAGGATGATACCCATTAGAAAAGGAGGGGAATATAATAAAATTGAAAAGAAAAATAAATTACGGTCGATCCGAGTTCGGGAAGTGGGATGGGGTGAGTTTTTAAGGGTAAAAATTGGATTATTTCGATTTCCGGCAAAACTACAAGTCCTATGGAAAAAAGTTAAATGGTAAAGTTGTAGGTAATAAAAAGATCTACAACTTTTTCACATAACCTCAAAATTTAGGTGAAAAATTCAAATAACCAAGTTTTTGGTTTTTTTATTTTTACCATTTAAAAAAAACTACGAAATTTGGTGAAAACTTACCTTATTATGTCCCAAATTATAACTAATTTATTTCATTTAAAATATTTAATTTTTCGCCTTATTTGAACTTAATATCAAAAAAGCACCCTAATTTTCAATCGAAAATTCTCGCGTCAAAATATAGAAAGAAAGAAAAGAATATTTATTTAAATAGGTTAATGTTGTACCGCTTAATGTTTATACCTACGTGCTACTCCTTGAGTGGCGCACTCAAGCAGTAGCACGTAGGTATAAATATCAGCTTTTTTCAAAAAGTCTGGGGGCTTTTTGTTCGTTGAAATCTCTCCTTTCTGATCGTGTAAAAAATAATAACTCCCACTTCCCGAACTCGTATCGACCGTAATTTATTTTTCCTTTCATTTTTATTATATTCCCCTCCTTTTCTAATGGGTTTCATTCTACTGTATTTTTTTTTTCATTTTTTATCATTTTTGAAGGCTTCGGACCTGGTCTAAACCTAAATCGAGTAAAAATGGAATGGAAATGTTTCAAATTGTTGTTGTTTTAGGAGTACTTCAAAGACCTGACCAACCCAGCGTTCACCACGTACTTGGCGCTGGTGCACACCAGGTTCTCAACCAACACTTTCCCCAGCTGGGAGAGAGCACATCCATTGAGGTACTTGTCTTTACAAATAACTATTAAACTTATTTTATTTAACGAAGAATCTACAATAACAACCTAAATAAAGATTGCAAGAGCCAAGAAGTCTATGCATGAACATCGACTGCGGGAATTCCTTGCGGGAGGTTCAGCCGTGGAATTCCTGTGGCAAAAAATGCTGATTGATTTCGCTTTCTTGATACATGTATTTGACTTACATGTATAGTTATATCACATATTATCAATTGTAAACCTTATACACCACAAATTGCATCGATTTTCCTAATGAGGTTTCAGTACTCTTTGATATAAGGTTCTAATTGAAGCTTTATGTTGCAGGGTCCTCGCTCACAATGGCGAGATAAATACATTGCGAGGTAACGTGAACTTGATGAAGGCTCGCGAAGGTGTCATGAAGAGCGAGCTGTTCGGAGATGGTGAGTCCATTATACATGATTTATCTACAATAATTGTAGCTTAGGTGACTTAGCTTACCTTGCGACCAATATAAATTGCAATGACCGTACATATTGAGAATGAGTAATATTATGATTATAGTGGTATTAGTTCTTTTGCAGCTATAAATTGCATTATAAGATCATTCCAGTTTTACTAGTGGTAAAAGGCCGCCTGGGTAGGTACCACTGCAATGTCTATTTCTCCCGTCAAACAGCAATGTGAATGTGCTGTTTTGTTCCGGTTTGAAGGAGTTTTTAGCCAGAGTAACTACTAGACATATTACGACTTAACATCTTATGTCTCAGGATGACGAGCGCAGATGAATGCCAAGCATTGCTTTGTAATTCAAAGCGTTGCATTGTTTGGATTTGCTACTGTTCATGAACGGTTGTATCGCTTACCATCAGGCGAACGGCATATGCTCGTCTCGCCATTTAATGCAATTAAAAAACATTCAAATACTCATATAAATAGAGTATTTAAATGTTTTTTTTATCAGAGAAATTAGAATATATATTGATATCTTCTACTAAATAAACAACACATAACATTCACATACATGGTCCTGACCCTGCACTATGATCGAGGCTTGTATCGTGGGTATCAGGAACTACGAGAGTCTTCGGTGTGGTACAAACTAAAAGCCAAAGTGTAACATTTAAATTGACTTTCTCCACAGATTTAAAGAAGCTATACCCAGTAGTGGAGCCGAACCTGTCGGACTCTGGTTCAGCGGACTGCGTGCTGGAGTTCCTGCTGCACTGCGGCCAGCGCTCCCTACCCGAGGCCGTGATGACCATGGTGCCCGAGGCGTGGCAGAATGACGTCACCATGCCCAAGGAGAAGCGCGACTACTACCAGTGGGCCTCCTCCGCCATGGAGCCCTGGGACGGACCCGCGCTCGTCTCCTTCACCGATGGAAGATATATTGGTTGGTGAATTATTACATGGCAATGTGTAATGGCTGAATATTGTAATCAGGTTGCAATATACTAACTATTAGACGCATTAAAATTACTTTATTGAACCATTAAAAATGTAGAGAGAATCGTTTGCCAGTATCGCGTGACACAACCGCCACAATATTATCGTGTTCTGACAAATGTTTACACGATGCAACTTTTTTATATCCTTACGATACTCGTTTCTGCGAAGCGAGAACTCTCTCCATGTAAATGAGGCTTAACAGTAGTTGTCTATAGTTGGCTAATATACATGGTCTCTAATCATGTTTTAATAACGAATTACCAAAATTATTTACTTTTGCTTTCAGGTGCCATATTGGACAGGAACGGCTTGCGTCCGTCTCGTTTCTACGTGACCGATGAGAACATACTGGTGATGGCGTCTGAAGTGGGCGTGTACGACGTCAGCCCCGAGAAAGTTATACACAAGGTGCTCAATAATATGATTTATATATTAGTAAAAAAAACTTTGGTGAGACCTAAGATGAGCAGTGTACTTTCTGCGGCTGAAAATAGAGATACCGAAACAATTGTAAAACAAATCTGTTTTTGCATAGAGTGGAATTTAGACAAGTTAGACATTCCGGGAGACTGGCCGAGCTTCAATGGTCGGTGTCATTACATTGCGTGCCACTGTTACCTTACTATCCTGGCTTACAAAGAGCTGTAGTGGTGGGTGTGAGGGCGGGACAGTCTCCAAGATAATATGGAATTTTAGATAATATTACTAGATATTGTTTTATATCATCCTTAACATGTTTAACTTTTATTCTGCCATATTCTATCATATTAGTTTGCTAGACTAATGTGTCCTTAATTATTTGTTTCTGGTATCGTACAGAGTCGTCTCAAGCCAGGCCGTATGTTGTTGGTTGATACTGAAGAGAAGAGAATCATTCAAGACGTGGAACTCAAAATGAAGATCGCGCGCAGCCGACCGCACTCCGAATGGTTAAAGGAAAAGGTTAATATCTACTTTAATTTATCACTACCGCCGAACACATATTATGGGGGTCTTTCAAAATGTGATAAGGGACTTATCGCTATGGGCAGAATCAATTCACGGTGTTCGGGATCACCATATAACCATTTGGATGACTTAGGATATTAAACGATTGAGTGGAAGCATAAGACCCAAGGTTGATATTGTACAAAGTACATATTCATAACTTTTCTTGGAATTTCTTTCATCTGTATATGCCAATGTTCATACATTTCGGCAAGGGAGTTTATATCAATTACAAATCTCGATCACTATTTAAATTCATAATTAAACACTTTTATTTTTAAAGTCGTATATTTTTGGGGATTGTAATATGTTTACGATTCTATTTACTTGTATCACATTAACTAACACCTCATAAGAAATCATCGCATCACGATCATATCCCATGATGGAAATATAATAACATTTTGTTTCTGTTTCTCTGTGCCGTCATCCGGTGTTATGGAATAATAAATAAAAATTATACAAGATGGTAAGTTATAAAAGAATGGGGAATTAAATTAAATTTGCGTTTAATTTAATTAAATTGCTGTTTTAATTCGTGTGCCGATGTTTCATGCATGTAAGATAAAGGTCCGCTTCTAACTCGAGTTCATGAAACGATGCAATCGTATGAATGGAGCTTTATAATGGATCTTGTGACGCAAATACTTCAGCGTCGTGGGAATAATGTGGTGATCGATGTCGATAAATTTTGAAGTTAAAGAAGAAGTTAAAGAATCACACTACTTATAATATAATCCACCATATTATTCTACAAGCAGGATGGATGTCGTGATACTCTAAAAAATTGGCTTTAGTTTTTTTTATTTGTTTTCAAATTGATGTACTGATGTTTAAGCAAACATATCGATAATATAAAATGATAGATGTAAATTTATCGATAAATTATAGATAACGATGGAGGACATCCACAAATCAGTGGCATCTATGGAGAATGGGACTGCGATGACCAACGGCGTGGCAATAAACGGAAGCATGATAACTGGCCTGTTGGATAAAAGGCTCAGCCTGTTCGGATACACCTTGGAGTCCATCAACATGCTGTTGATGCCTATGATCCAGAACAAGTAAGAACATCACATTATATTTTATTAGAGCTGAACAAAGTAGTGATATTTAATTAGTGGCGGTAACTTATTATTCAATATATGGTAAGAATTTTAAAAATATGATTCTGTATCAGCCCATATACGTCCCACTGCAGGGCACGGGCCTACTCTACAATCGAGAGTACGATTAAGAGTGATTAGGCCATATAGTCCATCACGCTGGCCTAGTGCGGGTTGGCAAAAATATGATTACTGAAGTTATATGCAGACTTCGTTGCGCGGTGATTGATAAATAAATCATGAAAAATATATCCAAAATTGGCACAAGCTATATACAGCTTTGATACCAACGGAATATGTATGTTTTATGTTGATAGCATAATATATTATGAAGAGTAATATCATCTTTCTGAACTGACACAGTATACTCTGTTTGAATACTCTGTTTGGATGGTATTTGCGCTTACCGTCAGGCGCAGTGCAGTCATTATGCCGTGCCAGTAAAAAATATCTTTTGTTTCTGGCATTGCATCATGTCAAATTCAGATTTTTAGTAATCTAATATTTTTATTCCAGGAAAGAAGCGTTAGGCAGTATGGGTAACGACGCGCCGCTGGCTTGCCTGTCGCAGTTCCAACCGCTGCCGTACGATTACTTCAAACAACTGTTTGCGCAGGTTACCAACCCGCCTATTGATCCCTTCAGGTATGTATATCATGTATATACATCTTCTATACATATAAATAAAATTGAAGTATCTGTTTGTAAAGTGAAAATAAAAAAAAAATGTCCAACTACATATCGTTATATACACGATACCTATAACAAAAATGACCTTAGAATTTTTTTTGTCTGTCTGTCTGTCTGTTTGTTCCGGCTAATCTCTGAAATGGCTGGACCGATTTTGACGGGACTTTTATTGTCATGTAGCTGATATAATAAGGAGTCACTTAGGCTACATTTATTTTTGAAAATTATTATTTTTTTTTTTAGAAAAATAAAGTTTTTTTTAAATTCCACGCAGACGAAGTCACGGGTACAGCTAGTATTACATATTTTACATATATGTTGGTTTTAATTATGCCTTGTTTCTGATATTTATATTTTTTTTATTTTTACTTGTAGTGGTGCTTTGTAATTCAAGGTGTTGTTTGATTTTGCTACTATCCGCGACTTGTCATATCGCTGACTTAATAAATAAATTCAAGATTAAAATAATTGTTTGATTTTAGTTTCTTCAAATTTGTTAACGATTTTAATGTTTAAGTGCGTTCGTGTTGTACTTAAGCTTTCGAAGATGGGATAATGATGTGCATAAAAACAAATAGATTGTTTATCTATTAGGGTGATAGCACTTTTTTATGTAATAAAGTACATTTATTAGTATAATAGAGACCTCATGTAGTACATATAAAGAGTATAAAGTTGTAATGCCCACGCGTTCCAGAGAGAAGATCGTGATGTCGCTGCTGTGTCCGATCGGTCCGGCGCCCAACGTGCTCGCGCCCAGCGCCAGCTTCGTGTCGCGCCTGTTCCTGCCGCAGCCGGTACTCACGCTGCCCGACCTGGCTGCACTCAAGAAGACCAACTACAGGGGGTGGAAGGTACGTGTATACTCATTGTTAGGAAATTAATAGATCCAAAATTCATGTTTTTACTGATGGTAGGTATGAAAGAGGCTACCTGGGTGGATACTACCGCAATGTCTGTTTCTCCCGCCAAAAAAATCATATAAAACCATTAAAATATATAAAGCTTATTCGAAGTGGTCTCTATTGGCTGCCAGAAGCACGCACTCTCTCTATACAAAAATATATCGAAAATCGATATCGTTTATTTTAAATGTACTATCGGTATTTTTGGGCCTATTATATTTATTTTAGATTCTTAGATATAAAATCTCACATATGAGAGCTACCATCAATCTGCATCACGTCTGCATACGTCCCACTGCAGCGCACGAGCCTCCTCTACAATCGAAACTACGATTGAGTGTTTAGACCATGTAGTCCACCACGCTAACCTATCTGGCTGGCCATCACCATACGTTTGTATTTCCAGACGAAAGTGATAGACTGCACGTTCGACGTGTCCGCGGGTCCGGAGGGCCTGGAGCCGGCACTCAACGTGATATGCAGCTCGGCGCACGCGGCCGCGCAGGCGGGATACCAGCTGCTGGTGCTCAGCGACCGCGCCGCCGGACCCGACAGGCTGCCTGTCAGCTCGCTGCTCGCACTCGGTAATTAGTACTTTATAATCTGTACTAATGATAGTGATGTAATACTATACGTCTTCCATTCGTTTATTTTATTTTTGACAGTTCACGCCTATAAAGTACGACATTACAGTAGAACAATATTTTGAAATAAAAGTAGATACTTTCTTGACGGGTAACGCCCACTTAGAGTTGTGCCATTCGTAACGAATGACCACAGATAACAAAAACGATTTTGAATAGAATCAATCAATCGGAATCATTTGAAATAAAATTACATTAAAATGCTAATGAAAACAGTTAAACGTAATATAGTACCCAATATTAGGATCGAATGTATTTGCTGCAAATTAATTAATATGAATAAAGGTATACGTATTGAAGTGACTTTTAATAAGAGTTTAATTTAAAATAATTACAATGATTACAACGAAAATAAATGTTTAGTACCTACTTGTAATAAACAGTTAAATCATGTTGGAATTCATAGTACTTTAAGGATTAAATAATTAAAACAACTAAAAGGTAATTTGTTAATATTTTTATTTATAAACAATCGTCTGTTTCGTCGGAATCGGCGTCGTCGTCACTCGTATCCCCAGTAACACTAATTATTAATGAGTGCATGGGTAAGTTGTCAAATGCGACATCGCGATCCCAATCAGACATTATTTCTTTCTTCGTCTTATCTACGACACTCGCCCAGTTATGAGGCGTCACATTTTCACACGCATTTTTAAGCAACTCCAGCATTTTGTTTGCGGTGAAAGGAGGAGTTGTATTTATTCTCGCAGCATATCCTTTCACTTGCGCCCATATTAGCTCTATGGCATTATACTGGCAATGATATGGAGGAATTCTAAGGACGGTGTGCCCATGTTCTGCAGCCATTTCATCTATAACGTATCGTTTAGGCTGCTTCCTCATTTTTAATATTTTAAGTAACTCTACTTTTAATAGGGACTCGTCCACCTCCTCGCCATTGTTACGGAGCCAGTTTATTATTTCATTTTTTTTTACTGGCTTGCGTTGGCATTTTGTTAATTTGCCGAGAGTGATAGGACGCATTATCTATAAATATTGTTGATGGCTGTTCGAGTGACAATAACATTTCCCGAAACCATTTTTCATATACTTCGGAATTCATTTCTTCGTGGTAATCCCCTGTTTTCTTTGATTTAAAAGCTAACATAGCATATTGCACAAATCCTTTTGCGGTTCCTGCATGACAAATTATAATTCTTTCACCTTTTCCCATTGGCACTGCGGTCGAGGAGCTAGCAGTGTTGTCAGTCCAAGTTTCTGATACCGTGTGATTCGCATTGAGCCAAGTTTCATCGGTGAAAACAACATTCGACCAGTCTTCTATTTTTTTAGCTTGTCTTAAAAATTCGCATCGATACAAAGCAACATCATTGCGTTCCATCAATATTTTTCTTTTGTCACATTTTTTGTATTGGAATCCAATCCTATTCAATACCTTCGCCAAAGAAGACTTTTGACCACGGAACAAGCCACTAGTTTTCAGAGATTGTACTAGGTTATGTAAAGTAGGAATCTCTTTTCTTTGGTAATAATCGTATATATGACGACGAATAGCATCACCATCAAAACTGTCAATTGCTGTCACTTTAAAGGGCTGACGTTTTTTCTTAGGTGTAGATGGCTTGTTTTGTTCCATGCCACTACTGCCGTAGCCTTCTTTAATTATTTTTGAAACTGTTGGAGCAGTAATACCTAATGCTGCTGAAACACGGTCTCTGATTTGAGTCACTGGTATAAGAGGTCCACCATTACGGCTTTCCCTTTCAAAGTACTCATGAAGTCGCAACACAAACTCCCTTGTTTGTCCTTTAAGCACCTTTCCTTTAGGCATTTTGAAAGTGATGAAGGCAGGTACGATGTTCTCAATTCAACCAAATGTAGGAATTCACGGGTCAAACAATACGGAGGAATATAAATACTCAACTCGACGTATGAAAAATGTGAATTAAAATTCAGCGAACGGAAAACACTAGCACGGGCGCGGGCGTCTCGTTGTGAGTGACCACAAAATGGCGGCGCGCGTCACCTGTCTGCCCAGTGTTGCCGTTTCACAATTTGTTTTTAACAACATTACTATTGCCGACGGAAGTGATAAGAATATTAACTTAACATGAGTAAATGGTTTATTTTAATATAATTATTAAATCAAGTAACTTAAATATCCCTGAAGTTTTATAAAACAATGCATGGAGCAAAAAATAAAATATGTATTAAATCGATTAAAACTTGTTCAAAAATAAAATCGTTTGTTATAAAAAATTGATTCGATAACGCATCAGGCCATCACTATTTGATTCAGTACTCGATGTGTCAAAAATAAAATAAACGAATGGAAGACGTATAGTGTACTTTGTATGTGAGTTTGTACATATAAAATTTTAATCAGTCATATTGTATCCAGTCATATTGTATCCAGTGTACAATAAAGCATTGTTTTGCTTACTTATTTATATTTTTCAATATGCGTAAACTGAAATTAATATACAAAATTACTATATTATACTGACGCGTGAATACATACAAGCATATAAAGACAAAAGAACGTAAATTAATACGACAATAAAACTTCATTTTCAGGTGCTGTACATCACCATCTGATTGAAACACGTCAACGCATGAAAGTCGGTCTCATTGTAGAAACCGCCGAAGCTAGGGAGGTGCATCACATGTGTGTTTTGCTTGGTAAGTCACAATAATTGCCTCTCTTTCACTCAAACCTATTAAATATTTGATATCATGATTCTGAAGTTATAACTTTACCAATTAAAATAAAAATGTAATAAATTTTGTTTTTAAACTTGTTCAGGTTACGGTGCCGATGCCATCTGCCCATACCTAGCATTCGAGCTATCATTCTCACTGCGCAACGATGGCTTATTAGACCCCAATCTCACTGACGACGATATTTACATGGCCTACCAAAAGTCGATAGAAACTGGCCTGGCTAAGGTAATGGCGAAGATGGGCATCAGCACTCTACAATCATACAAGAGCGCGCAGATATTCGAAGCCGTTGGTCTCAATGAGGATGTTATCGATAAATGCTTCAAGGGAACACATTCGAGAATCGGTATGTTTTTATCGATATGTATCGAATTGAAACTTTATCACATCGATGAGAATAGATTGTATAACGATTTATTTGGAATGTTTATAGGCGGTGTTAACTTCGAGATCTTGTCGAAGGAAACATATGACAGGCACACACTTACTTATGGACAGTGCACCGACACATTGGTTCTGAGGTATGTTATATTTTAAAATAACATCTAGTAAGGTTATAATATTTATAGATAGCGCGCGAGTTGAATACAGTCAGGGCCTGAGGTGCGGAGCGGAAGCGTTTCCCCCCGCCGCGCCGCACGCCTCACCTCGCACGCCTGAAATTTAGTGATGTGCTCTCCTAGCTAATTGTACGCTTAACCTGTTATCGCGTTATTAATCAATTTGCAATCCGTGTTATTAGTTTTATTGTTTTTAATCATTCATAATGACTTATCCGATTCCATCAAGTACTGTACCAAAAAAAAACGAGTTTTCGTTCATCGCCAAGCACGAGAAATGGCAAAAAAGATCCTAGATATGTGTGAGGAAGAAAGGCAAAACAACAGTTTTGTATTTTCTTTAAACAATGCTTTTTTGCAATTTCTGAATTTGACAATAATAATTTGTTGTATAATATGTTTTATTTTATTTTGATGTATAAAATTATCACTTATTACAAATGTGTGATATTTATTACCTAGTTTTTTAAATTATGTTAATCTAGTGTGAAATTAAAGTTAAAACAATATTAAAATTTATCAACATACTTATTGTAGTCATAAATAATTAGGTCACAGCACTACCGCATTCCTAAGCTCTGCATTCAACTCGCGCGCTATCTATAGAAAGATATTTAGATACAACCGTTTGCTGTAAAAAATCTTGTAATAATAATATGCAAATTGTAAATAAATTCAGGTTTTTTTTACTTTACCTTAATATAGAGCATGTTCCAAATTCGTGTACTATTTTAGGAACCCCGGCAACTTACACTGGCGCGCGGGCGGTGAGAAGCACATCAATGATCCCATGTCCATCGCCAACTTGCAAGAAGCTGCTGCCAATAACAGCAAGTCTGCGTACGACAGATTCAGGTCAGTTGATTCAACACTATCTTCACAATATTGGCCATAAAAAATATTACCAATGTGAGAAAAAAATGTTACATATATTTTCGTGTATGTTACACATTTCAATTTTCACATTTTTAACTTCCCGGCGCGACGTTTCGACTAGTTACTTTAAAGCTTTCGTAGTCTTGGAGCAGATTTTTTAATTATATTGTTGTAGAAGTATATGTTAATTTATTATTATTAATTATTGTTTCAGAGAGAGCGCTTTAGAATCAATAAGAGCTTGTACACTGCGTGGACAGTTGGAACTTGTGAAGCTGGACGAGCCAATACCGCTCAGTGAAGTGGAACCCGCTTCTGAAATTGTCAAACGATTCGTTACCGGTGAGTTCGAAAAAAATACTATGATAATAAAAACGAGAGAATAGGATTACAGAGAATAATCTATATTCTATAATAACATAATTTGAAAAAAAATTACACCTTCATTAAAAGCATTGGTTAAGTAACAATCAAATTAGAGATTGGTTGATTTTCTTAGCGAGACAAATTTCTTTCATCAACAATCGTTTATTTTGGAAATCGTAAAAGGTAGTTGAATGGCGTGTAAGTTGTGACAATTTATTTATTTTCGAACACAGGTGCGATGTCGTTCGGCTCGATATCTCTGGAGGCTCACACGACGCTAGCCATTGCTATGAACCGCATCGGAGGCAAGTCCAACACCGGCGAGGGCGGTGAAAACGCTGACAGATATTTGAACCAGGTAAATATTATTTATTCTACTTACAAGTTTGTTAAATGTTATGTTTAAAAAGTAGAATGTATTATATAGGATGAATGGAACCGAAATATTCATTTCATATAAATGGGACTTGATGCTTAATTCCATTATAATGATAATTATGTTTAAACATGTAGGGTATACTAAAAGTTTCGTTGGTCAGTTACTTTTTGATCACAAGTAGATTATGTGCATAAATTAAATCATGTTACAACTTTTTGACTACGCGCAAAACACCCTATTCCCTATAAATAATTTTATGTATCCATTCTTCAGCTGGTGGTTTCATAATAATACTCGATTAAGGCGCAGGCCACTTTTATCAGTCTGCTGTAGTCCTATCTTCAGCAATGGAATTTATGTGGCAATAGCCTTTAAACCGAAACATAACAGTGCATTTACACTGCTGATGGGCGAGAGAAATAGACATGATGATGATAATAAAGCAAGTTTATGTCCATCATATAGGATCCTGAGTTCAGCAAGCGCTCGGCCATCAAGCAGGTGGCGTCGGGTCGGTTCGGCGTGACGGCGTCGTACCTGGCGCATGCAGATGACCTGCAGATCAAGATGGCGCAGGGAGCCAAGCCCGGCGAGGGAGGAGAACTGCCAGGTATATTCTAATAGCTTACTTAACCATGGAAATCTAAGGTTTTCGACGTTAGAACATAACAGAAAAGCACTACGCGAAGGTCGATAGTTTGGACAACACTGCTCTAACTATTAATTGCAGTGTAGATACTTTAGAGTACCTACATTCAGTATAAACTACATACATTCAGTTTTCTGCGGTTTAATTTGTGCTGGTGTCAATTTACTACCATCTGATCGATAGCGAATCTGTATTTATTTGTGAAATTAATTATCGAATCGTAGATCTAAACACAATACATCTCTCAGGATACAAAGTGACCGAGGACATCGCCCGCACGCGTTGCTCCGTCCCCGGCGTGGGTCTGATCTCTCCGCCGCCGCACCACGACATCTACTCCATCGAGGACCTGGCCGAGCTCATCTACGACCTCAAGTGCGCCAACCCGGCCGCCAGGATATCAGTCAAACTCGTCTCAGAGGTCGGCGTGGGGGTCGTCGCCTCTGGAGTCGCCAAGGTAACAACAATTTTTCCTATTATGTTTAAGTTACATAGTTTGCGGGCAGTAAGTACAATCTGACTTCGATATAAAATTCAATTTTAGTTAGCTAAAAAAAATTATTAAAATAACATATTGAGGTCATGGCTACGGCCAATTTTAACGAATGTTGCACTGAATGTTCTTGGACCTGTGATATCCGGTGGCAGCCTTCATTTGAGTCGGTATAGTTGTGTAGGGTTTTTAAACACCCAGCTCGGCGTCAACATCCGCAGAGTAATGGAATATGTATTTGGTATATATACTGGGATATACATATTTTATTTCTTCTGGTGGGAATATTTAAAGATTTCATCAGTGATATCGAGGTAGAGTGACATATTGAACGTACGCGCAGGGCAAGGCGGAGCACATCGTGATCTCCGGTCACGACGGCGGCACGGGCGCCAGCTCGTGGACGGGCATCAAGAGCGCCGGCCTGCCGTGGGAGCTGGGCGTGGCCGAGACGCACCAGGTGCTCGTGCTCAACGACCTGCGGTCCAGGTGACGCCTTACACGTACTTACTGCGCTAAAGCCTGGGACAGACGATCGAACATGTTTATTTTTCTTTTATTGCTATGAATGTCGAAACAAGCATGCCGTTCGCCTGATGGTAAGCGATATGACCGCTCATGAACAGAAGCAAAACCAAACAAAACCATGAATTACAAAGCAATGTTTGGATTCCACTGCTCTCGCCATCCTGGGACATAAGATGTGAAGTCTCAATATGTCCAGTAGTCACTCTGGCTACAATGTCCTTCAATCCGAAACACAACAGTGAATTAAGACTGCTGTTTGGCGGGAGAAATGGACATTGCAGTAGTAACCACCCAGACGGCCTCTAACATATGAGAGACCTACCACCAATAAAACCATATTCGATCGTGTGGAGGCCTGTCCACCGCATATTACTATTATTATTTATGTGGCTAGTTCGATTCGGACCATGCAGTAAGTGATTTCTAATTGTCCTCTCGTATGTTGCACAGAGCGCACCGCACTGTACGCTGATGTTACAGGCATTAAGCCCGTAAAAGACGATCGAATATGTACTGTACGGTGCGGTACGCTCTCCGCATCAGACTAGAGGATAATTAGTAGTTACTTATTAGAATACGTTTCGGGCGAACTATCATACAGATATTACTAATTATAATGTACGGTGGACTGCCCTCCGCAAGATCGAAAATGATTGGGAACGGATCAAGTGCGAAGTACGCCCCGAATCAAAACCGCTCGATCGTCTGTTATGAGCATTATCACACACAAGAGCAGATGAATGTGATAGCCACCGTGACAATGTTGGTTAGACAACAACAGGGAAACGATAGCCAGCAAGTTTGATCCATGGATCGGTCGGTCACGGTGCACTACCGTCTTGTCCGTGTTGTCTTGGGTCCGACAAATACTCGTTATAAATGTGGGATCAGGATAATGAATGTGATTATTGGATGTAATTATTGAAAAAAGTACGGTACGAATAAAAAGCACACTTGACACTTTAATTTTGCATCGACAGAGTGGTGTTGCAAGCGGACGGTCAGATCAGGACTGGTTTCGACGTGATAGTTGCTGCATTACTCGGCGCTGATGAGTTTGGATTTAGTACAGCACCGCTTATTGCCCTTGGTAAGTTAGACGTAACGTACGACGTAATATAACAACTTTATTTGGAAATTCAGAATCAACTAGCAGTTATTATGTATGTATGCTGTATGGCCTAACCACTCTCAATCGTACTCTCGATTGTAGAGGAGGCCCGTGCCCTGCAGTGGGACGTATATGGGGCCATTCAAGTATTACGTAAGCAGATTTCTTATAATTATATACCACCCCACCCCCCTTGTCAGCAAAAGTAAGCAAAGCTCTTACCCCCTCCCCCCATGCTTACGTAAACATTTTTGAATCAATATATTTTTAATTTTTAATGTTTCATGAGCAGAAGTTATAATATTCTAAAAATAAGAAAATAGATTTAGGATAGAGATTAGATTTTGCTGACACGGTATTCAACATACGAGTAGAGTAAGTTACAAAAATATTATAATATTGGCAGCCCGGCCCAGCTTCGCCCGGGTACAGATATAGATTCCCGACCATATTTTAATTAAACTCAATTTGACTGCGCGCCTCTATACTGCTTATCCCATCCCGTGCTATAATATTACATAGTTCTTCTGTCCCAATTTGTCCACCTTATATTCTATTCTATCCCATCTATCCAGATTAAAATCATTATTTTGCTACGGAGATATTATGAAACTGTTACTACCCCGATGACATTCATTAAAACCAAAATATGTAAGGGCAACATACACATTGGATTATATCTACTACCAAAATGTCGAAATATGCTTATAATGCGTTTACAAAAGGTGAAATACGAAAAGTTATTTGAATGAATATATTAACAATGCCTGCATTATGTATAAAATATAGCAGTTTTTTTTTCGATTAAGTTCACGTCAAATAGTTTTTTTATACTTATTTTGCAAATAATACACAAACAAATCATTGTGGTTTAGTTCAAATAATATGAATAAAAAATTCAAGATGGCCGTCAAGTATCCATTCAATTTCTACTATGAATTCAGGTTATTCGAACAAAGTGTGCCTCAGATATCGATTTCGGGACCAATCGGATCAATAACTAAAAAGTTCAAAATGGTGGCCAATATTCTGATTATGAGTTTAGATTATTTAAACAAAGGGTCCCTCAGGTATCGATTTTGAGACCAAATTGTTCAATAACTAAAAAGTTCAAAATGGCGACCAACATTTCCAGTTCTGAATATGAACTTGTATTTTTGAAGTAGGTATAGAAAAGTATAACAAATTTTAAACTTCATGTAAATTTCGAATTTATACAATCAATACAAACCTAAAAAGTTTTTTCCTATCCTAATGATTTCTATCAATGAGTAAATTCCCCAAAAGGAATTAAGAAATTTCCTTAAAAAAAATCAACCCCTTTTCGCTCCTTCAGAGCCAATAAAGAAAACTATGCGTGACATTATTTGTCGTTAGTGACATTTAACCGAATTATGATTTTTTTACATTTATAGCTTCAGCAGTTTTGATTTTCCATACAATATTTCATACCTTATTTTACCCCCATTAGCCGTTATCCAAAATTTTTGGACGCCATTATTTTTAGTTTTTACTTTGTAATAATGAGCTAAAAGATAAATTCAAAAAAATATCTTCAATAGTTATTATTTTCCATTTCCAGTTTAACCCTTATTTCAACCCCTTTAGGTAAATACAGGGTATATCAAGACTGCTTCGGAAAACGAAGCCGAGTGGTAGTTTTAGTGACTACAGACACAACACAACCAAAAAATTTTTTTGATAATTTTTTTCTATCGTCGTATTTGGTGGTAAATACATTTTTTTTTTTCAAAAAAATAGTGTATCCATTTTATTTTTAAACAAGCTATGTATGCAAGGATTTTAATTATTATTTTAGTATAAACTATGGATATATCTATCACCCAAATGGCACTAGGCCAGCGTGGTGGACTATATGGCCTAACCACTCTCAATCGTATTCTCGATTGTAGAGTAGGCCCGAGCCCTGCAGTGGGACGTATATGGGCTGATACAGAATATCACCCAAATTAAAACATATTTAAAAAATCACAAAAAACAATTTTCTCATTTCTTTGCAAAAATTTTAGTTGCATTGTGTTTGTAGTCACCAAAACTACCACCCGGCTTCATTTTCGGTAGCAGTTTTGATATACATGTATATAACCTATATCTTATATCTTCTAACTTTCTTTTCATAACATCCCTGTTTCTTCTGGGCTACTGCGTTTTGAATCTTCCTGTTTAAATATTGTTTTGATGACGTAATCATCATCTAGACCCCCCTACCCCCCATGTCATCCAAAATAAGCAAAGCAAAGACCCCCCGCCCCCCCTTTGGTGCTTACGTAATACTTGAACGGCCCCTATGGGCTGATACAGACTAGCAGTTATTGCGAAAATTTTCTTCACATTAAAAATGGTAAAAGTGTATGATGAATTTGTGTCTGTTGCACACTAGTCCGTGATTGTTATCAGTTGTCATAGAACGATTTCGAGATTTTCAGAATAACTTAACTGCTACCTGTTGAAATGTAAATCGAATGTAAAAAAATATATTTTTATAGTTTTACCGGTAAAAAACATAATTAATGCGTGCAGGTTGCACGATGATGCGCAAGTGCCACTTGAACACGTGTCCGGTGGGCATCGCCACGCAGGACCCGGTGCTGCGCAAGAAGTTCGCCGGCAAGCCCGAACACGTCGTCAACTACCTGTTCATGCTGGCAGAGGAGGTACCATCTTATCGATTGTGTTTTCTATAATGGACTTTATGTTATGTTCTTTAATCGACAGATTATAAAATCGATCGATTCTAATATGGATTAAGAAAGATAGATTAGTATGTTTTTTTTTTTTTTGGTGAACCATTATATTCCGATCCCGCCATCGATCTTATCGTATAGCATTATAATTATTATATTTAATTATGTAAAGATTGTCGATTAATCATACCATCTCTAAAGATAAGTCACGTAAAAACTACTTCCGATCCTTATGGTAGGCAGTCATCATTACGGTAGGCAACCCTATCTTTACGGTAGACAACAACCTGGCTCTGCTAGATTCCTGGCATTGCGAAGGTCCATGAGCGATGACCGCTTACCGTTAGGCGGGCCGCCTGTTCGTCTGCCTGCTAAAGGCCAATAAAAAATACCATGAAATATTAAGACGATTTTTTTTATATTTTCCAGAAATATTCACTCATCGTTCATTCGTTATCTTATTCATTTGAAATATGCACTACTAAATACCGCTACAATCGTGTTATTCCTCTCACATACCCTAACACAAATGCCGGTATATTTCCAGATCCGCTGTCACATGGCGGCGGTTGGCGTGCGTCGGTTCCAGGAGCTGATCGGTCGCACGGACCTGCTGAAGGTGCGCGAGAACAACAACAACCCCAAGGCGCGGCTGCTCAACCTCGGACTCATACTCAAGAACGCGCTGCATATGAGGCCCGGCGTCAACATCGTCGGAGGGTCCAAGACGCAGGTATACATTACCTACCTACCTATTCTCATCATCGGCAGCCGGTTAGACGCCGCCTGTAAAACGAGAGGCCGCGGGTTCGATCCCCGCACCGAGACAAATGTTTGTGTGGCCCACAAATATTACTTCCGGGTCTGGGTGTTTGTGAGACCAAAAAGTCTAAATTACCAGGACTGGCTTAATTAGGCCACATGCGGGATTACATTCTTTCTTTGAACGGAAGAAAACTATTATGATCGATTTCAATTCATCCCCTCGGACCGCCACTTTCGTTCATGGTATTGTTGTTTTCACACTTCTGACGTTCCTGTGACACATTCGAAAAGTTTATTTACAACAATTATCTTGTAAACTGGGTGTTTTTGTTGCTGAAACTGACGACCTTTATCGAAAACTATTCATATTTTGATAGACCACCACCAAAAGCTACTCTGTCCCCATAGCATAGAGAAACGGGACAACACAATAGAAAAAGGCGATTATAAAAACGGCATTATATTCATAAACAGGTTTAAAACAAAGTTTAGTGATCGAATGTTATGTCCCTGTTGAATGACTTGAATTCAGTTGGAGCGAAAAAGACAAAATATAATACACTATCTATGAATAAAGCCGTTATTCTCCAAAAATCAAATTAATTACAGCTCATGTTTACTACCACTTTATTAAGCAAATAATAGGTAATTAAAACGATATTTATGTCAACAGGACTTCCAGTTGGAGAAGCGATTGGACAACCAGTTAATCGAAATGTGTCAAGGCATGTTGAATGGTAAAACGGACCCGGTGTTCATTAACATGAAGATCACCAACGAGGACAGGGCTTTCACTAGCACGTTGTCCTACCACATCGCCATGTAAGAATACACTTTTGTTTTATCCTTTTTTAACAAACCTGTATATTTACTAATAGTAATATTACCAGAGAGACGGATACGTTTGTAGAGGTTAAAAAGTGAATTGAAGAAAGTTTATTGTAACGGTCGTATATTTTTTAATTAATTATGTAGAACGAAATACAGAAGGTTACGTAGCACAAACACGATATACGATAGTTATAGGAGTAATAGAATAACATACGATATATTTAAATCACAATAACAAAATAGGAAAATCTATTTCGTTTACATGAAAGTCTTTATTATTGGTTCTGGTAAGGATATATTTATTTTAGATACCTAGATATAAAATCTTAACTAATATTTATTGTTAACTCAGGAAATACGGCGACGAAGGTCTACCAGACGACATGGCGATCAACATATCGCTGACTGGCTCTGCGGGACAGAGCTTCTGCGCCTTCCTGTCTAAAGGAATCACTGTCACGCTTGAAGGAGACGCTAACGACTATGTTGGTTAGTAGGTTTTGTTCATGTTTCTGTATTTATCTATATCAGCCCATATACGTCCCACTGCAGGGCACGGGTCTTCTCTACAATCGAGAGTATGATTGATGATTATATGTTGTATGATTGTATGGCTGTATGATTATATATTATATGATTGCTGGTATTACTGTACAGACTATTTCAAAACTGGTTGTTACTTGTAGGCAAGGGTCTGTCCGGCGGTACTGTAATCATCTATCCGCCGAAGAACTCGCCGTTCGAATCCCACTTGAACGTGATCGTTGGAAATGTGTGTCTGTACGGAGCTACATCAGGACGCGCATACTTCAGGTACAATTTAATTTTCATTAGTAAAGACTTTTAGTTTCTGTGTGGTTACAGACATAATACGAGCCAGTATGGCACATACAGCCATTAACTGGCAGTAATAAGGTGTACGGAGGCATACCATCGGAACAATTCTGCGTGGTTACATAATACTTACGAACTAGTATGGCACATACAGCCACTAACTGTCAGTACTAACGTGCACAATAACGCCGGCGTACCCTGTACAGAGGCATAGCGTTGGACCTTAGTAATATTAAAGGAACACGCATTAAATATAATGTCATTAGAACCACGCACGTCGTACTAAATGCGAATAGACAAGACGTTTGACAAGCAGCATGTCAGTATATGAATATAACATGAACAATGTGTGTACAGAGGCATACCGTCGGAACAGTTCTGCGTGGTTACATAGTAATTACTCCCCAATATAGCACATATAATATATTAACATGTACAATAACGCCGATGTACCCTGTACAGAGGCATAGCGTCGGAGCGTTTCTGCGTGCGCAACTCCGGCTGCGTGGCCGTGGCCGAGGGCGCGGGCGACCACGCGTGCGAGTACATGACGGCCGGCACCGTGCTCGTGCTCGGACTCACCGGCAGGAACTTCGCGGCCGGCATGAGCGGTAACTGCAATATATTTTTCTGACAGCCTCCGTGGCGCAGTTGGTTAGACGCCGCCTGGAAACGAGAGGCTGCGGGTTCGATCCCCGCACCGAGATAAATGTTTGTGCGGCCCACAAATATTTCGATACGATGTGAAGTTCAAATTGATCTAAAACTGAATCGATGCAAATTATTATTGTGATGAAAGACAATCTTTTGTAAAGTATTTTTGGTGATGTAAGTTTTTGTCATTTAAAATCCTATAATAATAACAATATAATTTCTATCGAAATTTTATTTATATCTCAGCAATGTATTCTGTATAATTTCATATAAGTCTCTTTTCTATGTCCAGGTAGGTACAGGTCAATTACAAAAGTTTTTACGTTGTATGTAGAAATATCTGGGCAACTCAAAAGCTATTTTACAATTTGTAGGATTCTGATAGACACCTAAAATATCGATAATGTAGGATATATTTTGTTTGAATACACTTTCTCACTTCGGACTTGAAATTACATCGAAATATTCCATGCTTTCAGGTGGCATAGCATACGTGTACGACATAGACGGCTCGTTCAAAGACAAGTGCAATCATGAGATGGTGGAACTCCTGCCGCTTGAGCTCCAAGAAGACCTCGACGTTGTCAAGAAGCTTCTCGAAGAGTTCGTCGAGTATACTGGGTGAGATTTTACTGCACAGAATTTGGTTTATTGAGTATATAATTCTTATCTAGTTTTTTTTTGGGTCATATGTATATGAAATACTTTTCCAAACATACAAATAAAACACTATAATTTCTTGTTGGTGTGTAAAATTAATATCGATATTTTTTTTGTCAGTGAATATTAGTGCTAGTCGATTGTACAATCGCTGTCATAATACTAAATACTTGATCAAGTGTTTGTAATGATTTTCACACCTCTTGCATCGTGTTCACTAACACCAGTAACATATCAAAACCTGTAACACAAAAAATAACAACCAACCTCTTTGATGCGTTTTAAGAATAATATCGATATCCCCACAGTTCAATAATAGCAGAGGAGATGCTAAAGACGTGGCCGCAGCCTGCCAGTATGTTCGTGAAGGTGTTCCCGTACGAATACCAGCGGGCTCTCAAGCAGATGGCGTTGAAACAACCTTCCGCGCCCAAAGCAGACACCAACGGACATCAGAACGGAGTGCTCGATATCGAAGAGACAGTCAGGGATGTGGAATTCGAGAAGAAAAACCTTGAGAAAGTACTCGATAAGACTAGGTATGTGTGTTTTCAAATACTTAGATTCAGATTATAATATGAAGGAGTTTGATATACATTATTTTTAACATTTTTGTATATTTTTATAATGGAAAAAAATAATTAAATACATACATAAGTGTGCATACATATAAAGTATTGAATTTATATCATAATTTAATTTAATAATTAAATCGTTTAAAAGTTAATAAATAAAGAAATATTAACATTTTGCATGTAAGTAAATAATATAAATGAATTTTAATTGTAAATATTTGATTAACTATATGAATAAGAATTTTCTTATATAATAAGAATATACGTGTTATTTTAATTTAAGATGTTTAACTTAATATTATTTATGTGATTCAGAGGCTATAAAATTTTGAATCAATATAAAAAAAATAGAATAACATATAACGTTATAATATATGAATGTTTATCGCAGAGGTTTCATGAAATACCCTCGTGAGATGAGCATATACCGCGCGGCCGAGAAGCGCTCGCGCGACTGGGACGAGATCTACGCGCGCGGCGCGGTGCGGCGCGGCCTGCGCGTGCAGGCGGCGCGCTGCATGGACTGCGGCGTGCCCTTCTGTCAAGGCGCGCACGGCTGTCCGCTCGCCAACATCATACCCAAGTGGAATGACCTCGTGTTCCGGGGAGACTGGCACCAGGCGCTGCACCATCTGCTGCAGACTAACAACTTCCCCGGTACGCATTATACTCAATGCTGCACTCTCTCTACAGAAACATATTATGTTACCATCCTCCTATCCTAAAAAAACTTGAAATACGAACATAATCACGGTTGTTGATTTCAGTCTATCTACTATCGATAATACTATCGAGTCCCATAATGTGCATGCATGTATAACCTCACGTATTTTTCCCAGAAGGGGTAGGCATAGGTGCTACCAACATACCCATATTTCGCTTATCGCTATATCGGACACAAATTCCTGACACCCATAATGTCTATGAAAAATTTTCATCCATCTCTATGTGTCACCCAAAACATATAACTGCAAAACAATCAAAGAAAAATGATAATACACTCCTAAAACTATTACACATCAAACATTGAATTTCAACACATTAAAAAGTAACTCTGTCGTACAGAGTTCACTGGTCGCGTGTGTCCGGCGCCGTGCGAGGGCGCGTGCGTGCTCGGCATCTCGGAGCCGCCCGTCACCATCAAGAACATCGAGTGCGCCATCATCGACAACGCCTTCGAGAACGGATGGATAGAGCCGGAGGTACATCACAGCTATATTTTATTTATTGTCATGTCGTTCATCCAATAGAACATCGATTAATTACAATTATGAAAATGTTTGATTGTATTCGTTCACACGAAGTTATTATGAATTATAGTTCAAAGTAAAGTACACACATAAACTAATCGAAGGGAAATAAATTATATTAAAGAGTTGTTTTGGGCTGACTCAGAAGTATTGACACTATTTTTTGTATTATCTTCACAGATTCCCAAGTTCAGAAATGGCAAAACCGTTGCCGTTGTTGGATCAGGACCAGCTGGTCTGGCGTGTGCTCATCAACTGAACAAGGTAATCAAATACACAAGTTCTTATATTCTTAGAAATATATATTACTGAAAAAAAAATAACACTCATAATAATATTGACCTTATAACGTAACATATTGGTGTATTCTATAACGATAATTTTAAGTTTTCAGATAATTTACATTTTAGGGTTTATTCTTATCAAGCTCATCAAATACGGATTGCCAAAATTCCTATGACATAGGTTTCAAATTGTCTTCTCTTATTTAGGCCGGCTACACAGTAACAGTATTCGAGAGGAACGACCGTCCGGGCGGTTTGTTACAATACGGCATTCCCACGATGAAACTCAGCAAGGAGGTAGTGGCGCGTCGCATCAAACTGCTCTCAGCCGAGGGAATCTCATTCAAGTGCAACGTCGATGTCGGCAAGGACATATCCGCTAACGATCTGGCCGATGAGTGAGTGCTTATTATGTTATGATGTTATTTTATTGCCTTTAGTTTGAAGACTAAAGCATGTAACGTTATTTTGAATGTCTTGTATTGTCTATTACTTTTTTCTGTTAATGTCCCCGTCTATTTTAAATAGCCCGTAATCCACCTGCAGGATTGATTCTTCGCATAATGCGACAGTTTAAATTTATGGCTTAAATAACAGACTTATAAGAAAAATATTTTTACCTAAACTATTCGTCAGAATTTGGCAAATTTTAATACAATTATCGATAATATACCACGTCGAATCTTTGAAGTGGCTGTTTCTAGGCAAAGCTTTATTAAATTTCGACGTTTTTCCCACCTACAAAACCACATTTCCACACAGATACGACGCCCTAGTTCTGTGCATGGGAGCGACCTGGCCGCGTGACTTGCCCCTAAAGGGCCGACAACTCAACGGCATCCACTACGCCATGGAGTTCCTGGAGACGTGGCAGAAGAAGCAGGTGGGCTCCACGCACAACCCGCTCAAGGACAACCCCGAACTCAATGCTAAGGATAAGGATGTACTGGTCATCGGAGGAGGGGATACCGGGTTAGTGTTGTGTTGTTGGTTTTGTGATTGGTATCGATAATTATTGATTCAAATTTAGAAAGACTAAAAATAATTTATAATCGATAATAACATGTATGAAGGTTATCGATACTCGATAAAAAAATGGATAAATAAATGTAACATTTAATAAAAAATGCCTGGATATTTTAAGATGAAAAGATGAATATAATTAAAATAATAAGTTTTTTACGCAGGTTAATTGACATCAACATAAAAATAGAATTGATTAAATCTGTGTTGTTGTTTGTTTGGAAATGTTGAATGCAACAAACCAAAGTGACCTTTTAATGTTCTAATATTTCAATGACTAATTGGGCGATGGCACAAGGTGACACAAGGACTAAATAAAATAAATACACCCAACAGTCACATACATAATTCTGACCCTACACTAAGATCGTGAGTATAAGTAACCACGAGAGACTTTCGGTCTCAGAAACAACCAAATCCAAAACAAATAAATGTGGTTTATAAAAAAAATCACAGCCGGCGTCTAACCAACTGCGCCACGGAGGCTTTCAACTAAGAAGTAGACTTGAACGCAGATCGTTGTAAATAAATAATCTAATTGTTGAATATTGTTGTAACTGTAAATAAATATTCTTACTTGTGACCATTGTTATCAGGTGTGATTGCATTGCCACGTCACTGCGTCAAGGCGCCAAGACGATCACCACATTCGAGATATTGCCCGAACCCAAACCTACCCGCGGACCAGACAATCCGTGGCCGCAGTGGCCCAGGGTGTTCAGGTAAATATATCCACATTTACATTTTTATCAATTTAAATATATTAAATACTAGCTGTGCCCGCGACTTCGTCCGCGTGGAATTTAACAAAAAAGTTAATCAGTTTATTTTATTTATTTATTTATTTAAATAGTTTATTTAGTTTTTTTTTTTTGGTTTTTGCATTTTTATTTTAATTATCAACCTTTGTAACGAAACCATACCGTAATCTAATTCTACGGTGGCGCCATCTCTTAGCGAGCGGCGGTAAACTCCCGTTACACATTTATTTTCAGTTTTTTGTATTAGCTTTATTGAAAAATTTCTTTATCCTTACTAATATTATAAAGGTGAAAGTTTGTATGTATGGATGTTTGTTACTCTTTCATGAAAAAACGGCTCAACAGATTTTGATGAAATTTGGTATAGTGATAGCTGACACCCTGGATTAACACATAGGCTACTTTTTATCCCGAAAAATGTAGTGTTCCCGTGGGATGAGTCAGGAAACCAAATATACATATTTTCTACTCTTTCAAATTCAAATTGTTGGCACGGGATGTCCTCTCCTACGGAAGGGAAATATAGTCGACGGCACGCGGGAAATATAGTTAGTAGACACGCGAAATAATATGTTCTTGATGTGGATTGGACTCAAAAACTATCTGCACCCGGGCGAAGCCGGGCCCGACAGCTAGTATACAATATTTTGTAAATGTGATATTGATTCTTTGGTGGGAGAAGTGGTGGGAGGCGCCCTACGTAATGGCCCAGTGGTGGCATGCGCGTGAGCTGCGCGCGGGCATTGCAACATTACATTATTTTTCTAAAAAAATAAAATAATTTTTCTAAATAAATGTAGCCTAAGTTACTCCTTGTTATGTCAGCTACCTGACAAAAAAAATCCCGTCAAAATCGGTCCAGCCATTTCAGAGATTAGCTGGAACAAACAGACAGACAGACAAAAATTTATTAAATATCATTTTCGGCACAGGTATCGTGTATATAACGATATGTAGTAGGACATTTCTTTTTATTTTCACTCTTAAAACAGACACTTCAATTTTATTTATACCGGGTATCTCAAGACTGAGACTCTCAAGACAAGACTACCGAAAACGAAGCCGGGTAGTTTTAGTGGCTACAAACACAATGCAATTAAAAATTTCGCCTAGAAACACGACAATTATTTTTTATGATTTTTTAAATATCGTTATTTTTGGGTGGTAAATCCATAGTTTTTGCTAAAATTATAATTTAAACTCTTTTATACCTTAGAGTATTTATAAATAAAAGGGTATACACTATTATTTTAGGAAAAAATGTATTTACCACCCAAATATGGCCAGAGGAAAAAAAATAAAAAAAAAATTGTCGCATTTTTTTGCAACTTTTTCTGTTGCATTGTGTCTGAAGTCGCTTAACCACTGTCCTGTCGGTCATTTAAAATGGCGAAAATCGCGAATGTCCTTGACTGTCCACTTTTCAAAATGGCGGAATTCGCGAATTTTCATGCCAACTTTTCTTTGAAACAATCGAATTCGTTGTTTAGACTAACATGGATATGGCTTCGTTCGAGTAATGAAATACATATTAATTTGAAAATAATATTAATTATAATTTTAAAAATTAATAATAAAGTTTAATATACAGTACAATAGAAAAAAATATAGAAAAAGCCCCGCCTAAACACGCACAGAGGAACGTTGCAGGCGGGGCATAATGTGTGCCTTGCCGTTCCTTGCACACCACACATAGGCGCTGCAACTTACTCTTGCTAGCGACAGCGGCCGGATATTCGGCCAAAAATCGGATACAGCTCGTGCCCGCTTTGGGGCACAGAGGGTAAACAAGCCGATCTTCGTTTTCTGGTGGTGTAAATAATTATACAAATATCTTCTGTCTCACAGGAAGACTACTATTGAACATAGGTCTCCCTCAAGGATCTCCACAATGACCTGATGGAAGCTGCCTGCAACCTTAGCTAGATCGTCCGTCCACCTTGTAGGCAGGCGTCCAACATTTCATTTGGCTGTACGTGGCCTCCACTCAAGAACCTTTCGGCCAAACCAGCCATCGGTTCTACGAACTATGCGTCCGCCCCACTGCCACTTCAACTTGCTAATCTTGTGGGCTATGTCGGTAACCTTTGTTCTTCTACGGATCTCCTTATTTCTAATTCGATCTCGTAGGGTAACACCGAGCCTAGCCCTCTCCATGGCTCGTTGAGTGACTTTAAGCCTTTTAATGAGGCCCACAGTGAGAGGCCACGTCTCGATGCCGTATTGCCGACTTGGATTCGACGATTGACCTCTCCCGATGTTGGACCTGCCTAACCGGATCACTTATCCCAAATGGACATATTCCTCTACAACTTCGAGAGTTGAGCCCCCAACTCCAATGGGGGTGAGTACAACATAGATATTCGATAAGATCATCGTTTTGTCCATGTTCATTTTAAGATCCACCTGTTGGGAGATTCGATTAAGGTCTTCGAGCATAGTGCTACGGTCTTCCAGCGATTCTGCCAAGACTACAATGTCGACGGCAAATCGAAAGTGAGTAATATACTCGCCGTCGATATTGATGCCAAATCTTTTCTACTGCAAGAGCTTGAAGCCGTTTTTTAGCGCGGCAGTGAATAGTTTCGGAGATATGTCATCTCCCTGTCTTACGCTTCTATGTAGTGGAATCGCCTGCGTGATCTGATCTTGTACTCGGACCGACATAGTGGCGTTGTTTTATATACACCTCAACACTTCGATGTACTGATAGTTTATGTGGCACTGCTGAAGAGACTGTAGCACAGCCCAGGTCTCGATCGAATCGAAAGCTTTCTCATAGTCCACAAACGCTAAACAAAGCGGTAAGTTATATTCCTCGGTTTTTTGTATATATCATCAAACCTGCGTTCACGATGATTTGTGATGACCCTCGAAAACAACTTATAGACATGGCTCAGGCGCGAAATGGGACTGTAGTTCTTCAGCAAAGTATTATCACCTTTTTTGCAGAACAGAGGGCTGAACGCCAGAGGCATGGATCAGGAGCGTGGTTCTGGCGTTGAGCCTTCGAGGAGAACGAATTGAAGAGCCTCTGAAGGACTTTCAGTATCGGCGTTTCGCCCACTTTCAGAAGCTCTGAAGTGAATCCGTCCTCAACCGGCGTTGTTGTTTTTAAGTTACTTGAGGGCCATCTCAATCTCACACAGGCTGATGTTCGGGATATCATCGCTAAAGTGTCGGATCAATTCGGCTCTCGGGTCTTCGGCCGAGCTAACAGTAGGTTCGGCAACCGAGGTGTAAAGCTGTCCGTAGAACCTCTCGATCTCTCTTAATACCTTTGCCCTAGTCGATAGTACGCGGCCATCGGTCGTTTTCAGCCTAGACAACTGGCTTTGCCCAGTAAGTCAGTGCTCTTGCAAACACTTTGGGGCTTCCGTTCCACACAATTAATGTTCACAGTATTGTGAGCACGGATATCGTATCGCAAGGACTTCTAGATCCCTCTGTTGAGCCGCCGATATACTTCGGCGTCATAAGAGGACTGCAGCGTTAAAGATCGACGTTCGGCCTTGAGGTCAAGAGTGTGGATCGAGAGTTTTTGTGGTCTATCTCTACGGCGAGGTCTAAAATACTTAGATCCCACTATATGGACAGCTTCTACGAAACCGCTGTTTAACTCGTCCACTGCAAGGTTTTCTTTTAGACAATCAAAGTGATTTGTCAACTCGAGTTGAAAGCTCTCGGGGTTTTGGATATGGGCGCGAGTAGGTGTGTCTGAAGGTGTGGTATGAAGAGGCACCTTATCAGGCCGGCATAATTGTTTCCATTGGCATGGGACTGCCGTCCGATGCCAATGGATCCTCTGCCTGGGCGGCATTGGCACTTACCATCAGGTGCAATGCCGCCACTATGCCAGGCCATTATAAAAAAAAGGTCGGCACGTAGACTTCATCAAGCGACGACTTTCTTATTGGACGTTGATATTCAATGTGCCCCTAACCATTCGGTGATCATTACCGGTTTTCACTCTGTAGATCACAGAGACATCTCTGAACATCCGTCTATTCGTCGTCGAGATGAAATCTATCTCATTTCTCGTAGAACCGTCAGGACTCAGCCAGGTCCATTTCCTGTGAGGCGGCTTCTGGAAAAATGAATTCATCGCAAAGAGTCCCTCTTTTCCAGAAAGTCAGCCAGCCTCTGACCCCTGAGGTTCCCATGTCCAAATTGCGCCATTTTCAACTCTGCATCGCTTCTCTTGCCCAACTTTGCGTTGAAGTCTCCCATAACAACATTGAAGTAGGTTTTGGAAGTATGTATGGCCCGACTTATGTCCTCATACATCTCCTATACTTACTATACTTATTGTACACTACCCTGCTCGATACACCTTCGATGGATACGGTGTTGTTGATGAGAGACCTGTGGACGAGAAATCCGACACCTTCTCGGGACTGTTGGTTGTCCTCTCGGTAGAGGAGCAGGTTACCAGACTTCAGGATTATCGTATCCTCTCCGATACTTCGAACTTCCGATAACCCCAGAATGTCCCAGTGTAACCTGCTCAATTCTTCTTCCAGTTCGACAATCGTCTCGTCTGTCCTCATAGTACGTATGTTGTGTGTTACCAGGGCCAGTCGTCGTCGGGGTCGTAGGCGGGGCCAACCCGGGGATCCTTACCATTATAGGGATTATACATACATACATATATATGTTAACGGAAATGTATGTAATCCGTCATTGTATACAATACCTTAGAGAAAAAAAAATAAGTTAGGTTAAGTATTATTGAATTTAACGCTATGATTGTTACTTGTGATAAAAAATATTACTCTCATTAGAACAACGTGTTTTATTACAGAAACCATTATTCTTATACATTTCCATATTGCTTCGGAATTGTATACATTTTCTAGGAGCTGTATACAAATAAATAATAAAATAAAATAAATAACACCCCAACAGTCACATACATAGTCCTGACCCCACACTAAGATCGAGTCTTGTTTCGTGGATATCAGGAACTACGAGAGAGACTTTTCGGTCTCACAAACACCTAGACCCGAAAGAAATATTTGTGGGCCTCACAAACATTTCTCTCGGTGCGGGGATCGAACCCGCGGCCTCTCGTTTCACAGGCGGCGTCTAACCAACTGCGCCACGAAGGCTGTCATACAATTCCTAGACTTCATACATTTCCAGTAACATATAAATGTGTGTGTTAGTGCTAATCTTAATACCCAATTGGTTAAAACAAGAAAGCTAAATGCACTGAAATCTATACATATAAATAAAATTGAAAATAAAAAAATGAACAACTTCATATCGTTATATACACGATACCTATAACGAAAATGATCTTAGATTTTTTTGTCTGTCTGTCTGTCTGTTTATTCCCGTTAATCCCTGAAATGACTGAACCGATTTTGACGGGACTGTTACTGTCAGGTAGCTAATATGATAAGGAGTAACTTAGGCTACATTTATTTTAGAAAAATCCTTTTATTTTAGAAAAATAAAGTAATGTTGCAATGCCCAAGTGCTGTCCAGTAAGCAGCTCACGCGCATGCGCAATTTTTCAATAAACCTTATTTAAAAAACTGAAAATTAATGATAATTAAAATAAAAATGCTACAACAAAAAATAAAAATGCACAAACAAAAAATAAAAATGTAAAAACAAAAAAAAACAACGAAATAAACTAATTAACTTTTTTGTTAAATTCCAAGCGGACGAAGTCGCAGGCACAGATAGTTATCAAATATATCAAATTCTAGATACACGTATGTGGGAATATCCATCATAATATATCGGTTCAAATTTTAACACAAAATGGCCGCCCGGTGACACGTACATTTTAACTTAAAAACACACCACAAATCACGTATAACACTGAAATATGATAGATTACTTATTTTTCCATGATATTTTGTTCTCTTCACGAACAATCCACCACGTTTAATGATTTTATTTAAGAAATGAACAACAATTTCAAACTTCGCGGGCATTGTCGACTTCAATGACGTTTTATTAATTTTTTCACAATGGAGCGACCCAAGAACATCGAAATTATAAAAAATTGTGTAACTATCGAATATAAACTTTGTATACCCTGGACGCCACCTTACGGCTTCCGGAAAATTGTGACAGGTGAGGGGCTTTAGATTTTCCGGGCGCGCGACCGTCTTACGGTCGCCCGACAGGGGAGACTTTAAACTACCACCCGGCTTCGTTTTCGGTAGCAGTCTTGATATACCCTGTATGTATATATTTACTATAAATACAAAAAAGCAATTGAGCAAATCGACATAATACATAGTCAATACATAGGCGCAGGGTTTTATTATGATATAGCTGTCGGGCCCGGCTTCGCCCGGGTGCAGATAGTTTTTGAGTCCAATCCACATCAAGAACATATTATTTCGCGTGTCTACTAACTATATTTCCCGCGTGCCGTCGACTATATTTCCCTTCCGTAGGAGAGGACATCCCGTGCCAACAATTTGAATTTGAAAGAGTAGAAAATATGTATATTTGGTTTCCTGACTCATCCCACGGGAACACTACATTTTTCGGGATAAAAAGTAGCCTATGTGTTAATCCAGGGTGTCAGCTATCACTATACCAAATTTCATCAAAATCTGTTGAGCCGTTTTTTCATGAAAGAGTAACAAACATCCATACATACATACAAACTTTCACCTTTATAATATTAGTAAGGATTAAATGGAAATAACCATTAAATAATTCGGAAAAAGTGGAATCAAAAGTTTGAGTATTTGACACTATAAACTATAATATTACAATATTTTGTAAATACAGGGTATCTCAAGACTGCCGAAAACGAAGCCAGGTGGTAGTTTTAGTGACTTCAGACACATTGCAACAGAAAATGTTGAAAAAAAAGCGACGATTTTTTTGAAGTGAAAACTTCTTTAGCGGCGTTGAGCACTTTTTCTGTAATGGGTATAAAATCTTAAACTCGCGTCAGGACACGTGACCTGATCGTAAGACGAAAAGCGTAAGACGGATGGAGAGTAGACAGCTGTCAGTTAGCTGTCTGTTTATAAAGCTTTGATGAATTGCCAATGATTTTGAGTGGAGATTTCAACATAAACTTCGCAGACGATAAAAATCAACTATTAATTGAATAATTTTTAAATAATGAATTTGGTTTAACTATGTCGAATGATCGCAATCTTAGCACAACGAAATACAAAACTACTATTGATGCGGTCTTTATTAGACATTTAAATAGGTTCGAATCAAAACTGTTCGTTTCTTACTTCAGCTACCATAAACCTATCGTATCAGTTTTAGAGATTGGCGATGATAGTTCTGGTAATGATGATGGTGAAAAAGTCGTTGAAATTATGGATGAAAGTTGATTTTTCGGAGAGATAAACTTTTTAATGTAAAATAATTGTAATAGTTTTAAAGTGTTAAATTTTTAATGTAATATAAATTGTCATGTTTGTGTACGATAGCGCAATAAATTAATATTGTATTCTACCACATAAATGATAGTAATTTATACTGATAAAGCAATTGGTGCAAAATTATTCCCTAACCATTCCAAAATATCAAACATGCTCAACGTTAATAATCAAGTTTTCACTTCTGCCGGCACTCCCGGAGTGCAACCCGTCTTTTTTTTTGTTATTTTTTTCCTATGGTTGTATTTGGATGGTAAATTCATTTTTTCCTAAAATAATAGTGTATATCCTTTTATTTATAAGGACTCTAAGGTATAAAAGAGTTTAAATTATTACTTTAGCAAAAACTATGGATTTACCACCCAAAAATTACGACATTTAAAAAATCATTAAAAAAAATAGTCGCGATTTTTTGCGAAAATTTTAGATGCATTGTGTTTGTACTCACTAAAACTATCACCCGGCTTCGTTTTCGGTAGCAGTCTTGATATACCCGGTATATAATATATTGTTTTTTTTTTAATATATATAACAATATTTTATTTTCAGAGTGGACTACGGTCACGAAGAGGTCCGGGTGAAGTTCGGCAACGACCCGAGAAAATTCTCTACACTTACCAAAGAATTTTTGGACGACGGTACGTTTTGTTTATTTTTCTATTGTATATCTTATTATTATAAGATCATGATAGTTCTTAATTTCGCTACACACCCACTTTTGGTAGAATAATAGTACAGAAAAAATGTTGTGACCAATAGGATTGGTTGCTAAATTGACTTGATTGAATTCACTAAAATAGCGATGAATATCATTTGTTATAAGACAAAATGAAACACAAAAATTTCACTATGTTGCACTACTACATTAGGGTATCCTGTAAAAGTATATTTTGTTATCCTTTATATTTCTAGTCGTATGTTTTAGATTGTGTCGGAGGCCTGTGCCCTGCACGTATATGGGCTGATACAAAATATTGTATTTTGTGTTGATTGCAGGCGAGGGCAACGTGTGTGGCGTATCGGCCGTGGAAGTAGAGTGGACGCGCGGCGCGGGCGGCCGCTGGGAGATGAGCGAAGTCCCCGGCACGGACAAGGTGTACAAGGCAGACCTCGTGCTACTGGCCATGGGCTTCCTCGGACCGGAGCGATACGTCGCCAACCAACTCGGTATACACTACACTTACATTAAGAAAAAATAATAAATAACACATAATGGTTTAATAACTTGAGCATCTCTGTATAGTGCAAAAAATGATTTATTTATAAATAAATAATAGTAACACCCAATAGTCACATACATAGTCGTGATCCCACACTAACATCGAGTCTGATCTCGTGGGTAGGAACTAATAGACCTTTCAGCCTCACACATCCAGAATCGAAAGAAATATTTATGCCCGCACAAATATTTCTCTTGGTTCGGGGATTGAACCCGCTGCTTCTAGTTCCACAGACGGCGACTGCGCCGCGGAGGCTGTTAATTAAATACATACATAAATAGACTCACACCTTTTTCCCAAAGGGCTAGGCATATCAGCCAGAACACCCACTTTTCGCCTTGAATGTTCCTCGCAAGATATATTTGGGGCCGTCCATTTCAGGCACAAATTCCTGAATCTGGGCCATCGAGGCACTCATTATAAATATTTCACAGTATATTTATACTAATTAAATATGTTACAGAAAATCATAACTTGACTTTATTCTTTGAATAGCCATACTGAAAAATAAATCATATTTTTTTATACTGACTACAATGCACCATAAATTCAATGTAGTGAAGATAATGTCCACCGACGTACGACAGTCCTTTTCACCATTCAAAAAGATTTGCAGTTAGGCCGACTTATATTTTATCCGAGTATTCAAAACCGAACCATCGCACTTATGAGGTTCATTATAAGTTCTGGAGCAGTCTGTAACTATACCGTAAATACAAGGCCAGCGCACAGCAAAGGACCAAAGGATTACCAAAGGATAATCTAACGTATATTTCTATGATAGCTTTCCGATTGTACATTTTCCGACTTAATTAACACTTTGTCCTTCATTGTTTTATGATGGGGTTAAAAGGCTTTACACAATAGTATACCCCTTTACGAAAATTACTTTGCTATTGTCTGTAAATTACAAAATATATTAAATCAAATCGCATTACCACGTGTAACGAATTCTTAAAAAATAAGATTTAAGTATAATAAATATGACAGCATGATGGAAGTTGAATATTATAATTTAATATCGTTTGTATGCAGATTTGCCGCTGGACGCGCGCAGTAACGTCGAGACAGAAAAGGAGAACATTTACAAGACGTCCAAAAAGAATGTCTTTGCCGCGGGAGGTAATATGCATTTACTTATATTTTTATTCTATTATATAAATGTATGGATGAATTTAATAACAAAAAAAATGTAAGCTTTTGAAACTATTCCGTGCAAGGGATATAATACATCCACAAATATCAATCATAATAACAAAAAAATCCAGAGATTGTATTATGTATTGTCGAATTAATTCTTATCATGTTTCCCCATTATGATATTTTCAATAATCTAGACAATATTGTATCTGCATATTTCGCACACCTAGATCTAAACTGGGACAACTCAAAAAACACGATTTTTCAGGTGACGAAAAAAACGCTTTACTGTATTTTTTGTTAGGGAAGTTATAAAACTCAATTTTATATCAGATTATACATAGGCCATAAAATGTCACTGTATATAAACTAGGTCTAATAATCAATATTTTTTATTATAATCGCTATTTTTCGACTTGTTACACTTTAGGGCTGTGAATGTATAAAATAATTAAACTCTATTTAGACTTATATCAGTTTTCTTTGCCAATTTTGAGTTGAACTTATATCAGACGAAAGAAATATATATAATTCTTCAACCACAACTATAATAAACAGGTGATGAAACATCATTAAACATCAATATGAACCATAATACAACAAATTAAACAGCAATGAGTTATTAAACATATCTCTATTAAGGCTCCCATAATTTTGGGTACCAGTATACCTGTATTTCAGTTTATTTTCATAACCATGTCTAACGATGTAATTTCTATCTTTGTAAATTACCGAAGCTCCAATATGCGTCAAATATTCCTTAGCCCTTTTCAAATATTAGCTTTCTATGTGATTTCTTCTTTTTTAATTAATTATTTATATATGCTTTATTGTACACCAAAATTAAAGACGCATACAAAATAGTTAAAAACTAAAGGCATGGTTACAATAGGCGGCCTTATCGCTAGCTGCGATCTCTTCTAGGCAACCTTTGGATGGATTGGATTATTGCGAAATTGAAATAAAAGGTCTTTAATCTTTTCCTCTTCTTTCCTTTTTTTAAATCTTCATTAGGTTGATATCTTCTTAATATATATAATTCACGTGTCACGTTGTTTGTCCGCGATGGACTCCTACACCACTCAACTGATTATAATGAAATTTTGTAGATATGTGTTATTTGTTCCAACTTAAAGGTGGGATAGTTTTTGTCTCGATTGAATTTACGAAAGCATAAAAAAAGGAAAAAACCTTTTGCCATACAAAATGTTCATGGGTTTGTAACTGTCAAACATATAATGTTCATACCGTCGATACGGTAAACTCTTCCCTCAAATTAAATAACGTATTTAAATAAAGGTTTCGAATCGAAAACATATATCCACAATATTCGATTAATGGCGTATTTTAGATTTTAAAGATGTAAATTAATGACAGTAATTGAAAGCGATTGACATTTAAATTGGTTGTCAAATATTTATGCATGCGTTCAGAAACTTATTTTGTGTAAACTAAAGAGAATATATTATGAAGCTATATAAATATAGGACACTAAAATGAATAATATTCACACGTAAGAAGTTTTACTTCTTTTCAAGATAGAATGTCACTTGAAAAAGAAAAATCTTTAATAAAATAACACATAAAAATAAAAACTGAACTGAACTGAATAAAATAACAATTTTATATAATTATAGAGAATATTCAGGGATTCTCAAATTAGGCGTTTCCTGTGTCTTGAGAAACCAGTTAAATATAATTGTGTGTGAGTGTGAGTGTATTTCTATGAAAATTTATATTTCATCTCTTTATTACTAACAAAAAGTAATGGCGTAATATTTTTGGAAAACAGCATAATAAAAATCGCTGAAGTGTTTAATGTCAAAAATTTATAAGGCACACTATTTGGATATGGAGAAACAGGATATAATAGAGGAGGTAGAGGATAGGACTGGAATAGCTGACAGATTTGATAGGACGAAATGTAAATGCACGGTATAAGACGGGATGGTTAATGTAGAGAAAGGACGGGACGTATCGGGAAGTGACTGAACAGACGGGATGGGACGGAATTGAGCAGGACAGTAGAATAGCTAATTCATGTTTAGGTATACAAGAGCTTATACGAAAAATAACATGTATTTGGTGTGGAGTAAAATAAAAAAAATATCTGCATCCAGGCAAACGTGGGTCGGGCTTTTTTCTATACTAAATAATTGAATATAAAATATTAATCATATAATAACTAAGCCATAGCGAAGCGTGGTCGGGTCAGCTATGGTATCTTTTAATTGATTTCAATGAATGTCGTCGGAGTAGTAACAGTGTTATAATATCTCCGTAGCAAAATAATGATTTGAATCTGGAGAGATGGGATAGAATAGAATATAAGGTGGATAAAATGGGACATAAGAATAGGTACAGGATGGGATTGGAATTGCATAAACAGTTTAGACAACGGCTGTCATATTGATTTTAAATAAAATATGGACTGGAATCTGTATTTGCACCCAGGCGAAGCCGGGCCGGGCCGCTAGTTAATTAATAAGATTTTGTGTAACCGAATCGGTCTCAGGTCTTGTTTTTGTTTCGGAATCAGAGCTATTACTAGAGCTACTGCTAGAATTCGAGATATTGGACGTATTTTCACTTGGAGAAGATGTGTCAGGAATCACTTTAGGGGGCAGCTTCTTTTTCTTTTATCGAACATAGCTTAGACCTATATCAGACTCATCGATAAAGCTTGCATCAGTTGATGAAACAAAAGATCTTTATTCATTTGCTGACTATGACAGGGTTCGAACAGCACAGCAGTGTTTAATGGGATATTTTCTTAATCTGACTCGTTTTCATTAACTGTTAATGGCTCTCCCTAAATCGGTCCTTTATAATATTGAGAAGAAAATGGCCTCGCTTCATTTTTCCTTAAAAACAAACAATTCATTATTGTAAGATTTACTGATCCAGCAATAACGAGACAATTCAAAAAATCGCCTTTAAAACAAAGCGATAGATAGGTTAAAAACAGTTACATTTAGAAGCAGCGCTTTAGCATCGCATACTAATTTTAAACGAATCATCGAAATAATGCCACATTTTATAGAGAAAAATATTGCAATAAATTTAGTTCAACAAAAGGAGGTTAACAAGAAATATACATAATTATTGATCTATCAAAATAAAGTTAACTCAAAATAGTTACAGCATATAAAGGTGTCTTACCAAACAAAACTGGAACAAGTCGTCGTAATGTGGCAGAATAAATCACAAATACTGTAACAACTCAGATTAACCAATTTATACTTTCTCATCAAAACATTAACAATTCAAATTGTCCGCGTTTTGAATCGAGTTGATACGCGAACACCTTAGACTAGTGAAGGTCAACTAATAATATACTTGCTTAAGCGGGAGGATTACACGGCGTGATGATTGAACAAAACAGAGTTAATTGCATCGAGCGACGAATCTATTAAGCTTTTTTTGTATTTGTTAAGACGGCCCGGTGCGTAAAATCGCCGAGAATTCGAGTCCAGGTATAACTCAACATTCAAAATTTTTGAGTTGTCCCACTTTAGATCTAGGTGTGCGATTTGTTATTCACATGTTACAAAAGAAATTCTAAATAATACAATTTTATCTTCGTAACAATGCTTCAGTCCTGGGAATATTCCACTTTTTTGTTTAAATAATTGTCCTTTGTTTAATAGTTTTTATATATTTTTTAGACTTTTGTTAATGTTTTAGTCTTTTATTAAAATTATAATAAATGATAAATCTACATGATGTATGTGCAACTTAAGATACTGTTTTTAATCATTGTCTTACGTTCTGTTTTAATATTTATAATTAATAATTACTCTACGTTTTTTAAATCTTTTTAACTACTAAATATCATAATAAACATGTTTCTCAAAATATTACTACATAACATGTTATTACTTAGAGTGAGTTAATGAGTTTGAACTGACTTATTAATGTACAGATTTTTATTTTTCATTTTTTTTATTATTTGAATTCAGATAGACTATACACGAATATTGTGTGATAAATAACTCCTGGTTGCAACAGCACCCGATATTCATCTTCATTGTTATATGACTTCTTAATTAAAAGTACATGGCATCCATGAGTAATTACTACTACTAATTATGTTTATATTTCGCACTGATACTATTTTTCATAGTAAAATGGCCATTCTCCTTTCATATATTTTCCAAAAATGACGTGTGAATGCGTCACTTGACACTGGTAGCAATAGTCACAATAACGTAGAACTAGTATAATAGGGTATATTTAAAAAAAAAATAATTTAACCCGTTAACAGGTAGATGTTCAAGTAGATTATTTTTTTATTGCATTGAATGGCGAGACGAGCAAGCCGTTCGCGGTTCGCCTGATGGTAAGCGATACGACTCCTTAAAAACAGTAGCAAAATTCCACTGCGCTCGCCATCCTGAGACATAAATCTTAAGTCTCAATATGTCCAGTAGTTACTGTGGCTACAATGCCCTTCAATCCGAAACATAACTGTGCATTTACACTGCTGTTTGACGGGAGAGATAGACATTGCGGTGGTACCCGCCCAGATGGCCTCTCGCCAGAGACCTACCACCAGTAAGATAAAATATCTCGTGTTTTGCAGATTGTCGCCGCGGCCAGTCGCTAGTGGTGTGGGCCATCGCGGAGGGTCGGCAGGCGGCGCGCGCCGTGGACGTGTTCCTCGCCGGCAAGTCCTCGCTGCCCGGACCCGGCGGCGTCGTGCTCGAGAACTCTAACACGTAAACACACACACTACACTACCGACACTATCCACCAGGCGGGCTACTCATACGAAATGAAATTCGAATATTCAAACTTCGAACGTACGTAAAACTGTACGTAACCTCTGTCATACATCGTACCATAGACTTTTTTTTTTCAACTTAAAATATGAAGGCAAAGAGTCCGTACCATAGACAGTTCGGAAATGATAAATGCCAGAGATAGTATTTTTGAATTTAGAACTAACTTCGAACGTTGGACATTCTAAATTCGTTGAATAGAGTAACCCCCCCGGCCTCAATAACACCGGACGGTCGATGCAAATTAGTATTGGTCACCTAGGTGCATATATATACGTATTTTTGAACGCGTTAATTGCCATTTAGATTTAACAGTCTTTCGGTTTAAAAGTTAGAACAGTTGTTAGATTACATAGATAGCAGTTTCAATAACACGTCCGATGATATGCACTCGTTTCTGACGCTAACTCTACAGTGGAATTGTGAAGACATGTAGACCGTGATGTAAGGATAATTTATCGAATGTAATATTTATAAGATCTTAATTTAATTTAAGACGTATTTACTGTTTGATATGAATATTTATGTGTGAAATCACATTCCGTTTTCTAGATACTTTTGACATGTGTTTTTGTAGATGGGTTTTTCAAACAGAAACATATCTGAACCGAATATACGTAGAACATTTAGTTCGGTTGATTCTGTGCCGTCAGGGGCTATTTAAAATACAATAAATATTCGATGGAAATATTTTGTTTTGTACCACTTGATAATTTAGTTTTTAAGAATCATAACTACTATCGACTTTTAAAGGAACGAAATATTTTGGGAACTGTATTTATCGTCTTAAGACTTTATATTTTGATAATATATGGTTCGGTACAGTGTGAACCGTCCTAAGTGATCTCCAGCAAAATTTAAACTATTTGGGAAAACATTTTTGGTTTTTATTTTGCAAATATTTTTTATTTCATTATTGTGATATGTACAATGTATTTGTTCGCGAACCAAATCGATCCGTAGCACTTGTATAAAAAATCAGAATATTCAAATATTTAAAATCAATACATGATATTGTTCGTAATTTACGTTAATTGAAATTATGTGCTATGAATATTAATTAATCATTAAATGAATCCATTCGATTTATACAGCTGTTTATTTTTCGCAATGTATGCGAATATGTTATATTTTATGTTATGCATTAATTTGCTTTTGGAATGAAACAAAGTCTTATTTATTACTGAACATATACGTACAAACTTGTATACTTTCGTTTGCATTTATGCAAGCGTAACTTTCTTTATTATGTTGAAAATTTTCTATACTTAGCTTCTTACTTTCATATTGTAGTGAACTTTGCCTGTGATGTTTTACAGTAAATGAGATTATAAAATTAAAACCGTGTAAAAGTTCCTACGTATTAAGTTTAATTTTAATTATCTATAGTGTATTCAGACATACAATAGTATCAAAATAGAAAAATAAATAAAAAAAAGAACAAAGCAAAATTGTAGAGACTGAACTGTCATTTGATATTTAAATAATAATTTTTACCAGTCTTTTGAATAAATGTATTTTTAACTCAGTGTCATGGGTCAAAGTTTTAGATATTGTTGTATGCCTGTGTATACGTATTATGAAGTATTAGTTGTAAGCCTGTAATATGTTGAATATTATATACCAACGCAGTAGGTTTTATATCACGTGGTTTTCAAAATACTTGGGCTCGAAATGAAAATCTTCCTATTTTTTATTCAACATACAGCATGGGATCCCTATTAACTATATTGTGGGCTGTTTTAACTAATCCGACCCTCATAATGGTTTAAAAATCGCGAGATAATTTCACCGGTGGACAGTCACAGTCAAAACTCTGTATGGGCAGTACTGTATTTAGCAACAGGGTGTTGTAAAAATACAAAATAGAAAATCAGATTGAAAATCACGTGATAAAAACCTATAGTGTACTAAAGTGATTATTGTAACCGATCGTGGTGTATACTGTAAGGTCCGTTGATTTGTTAATTTGATTTTATTTATTTGTAAATAAACATTTTATTTCATTTCTTTTATTTTGTTGTCCGTTTGGTCTACAAGGTTTAGCCAAAGGGTCTGTCAATTACGCATGGAGCTATTCTTTCCGATACTCGCTTTATGAACGCCATTTAAAGATCTTTAAATATATGAATATTGATGGTAGATTGTAGTGTAACGTTGAATATTTATTGACAATAATTAAATGTGTGTAGTTGGAACTGTATTATTAGAGGAATAAATAGTTCAGCACATTTTGTATTTTATTGTAGCATTTTATTCATAACAAAAAATCATTTGTCGCTGTCACTTCATTGAGTTATTTAGCGAATTCCGAAAACAATAAAACGGGAAACTGAGATGAACATTATGAGTAAAAATCCAGAAACAAAAAAATATCACAAGGCGAGAATCAAACCTGCAATGTTACGTTTCGCAACCGGTTTAATGATATCCATGATGCTTACTGGGATATTTACAATAATAACTATAACACCCACAGTCACATACATAATCCTAACCTCACACTAAGATCGAGTCTTGTGTCGTGGGTACCAGGAACTAAGAGACTTCGGTATCACAAACACCCAGACCCGACAGAAATATTTGTGGGAAGCACAAACATTTATCTCAGTGCGGGGATCGAACTTGCGGCCCCTCGTTTCATATGCGGCGTCTAACCGCCTGGGCCGCGGAGGCTGCCATTGGGATAATAATAATATTTATAATATCCATATATTATCCCATATCGCCGTTAATTTTTTCATTAATTTGTATTTCATTCATTTTATTGTCTTTAAGAACCTCTTCACAATATATTAACCTCGTAAGATCCTGAACCTAAAGAACGATCTCAGAACAATAACTAAAGCATAGAAGTAGCGCTACTCACATTTCAGCGTACACTCTAATTTTGATAATTGTGCTGTGATCTCTTCTGATATTTTATCGATATCGATACATGAACTTTATTTATAGCAAATTCGTAGATACCGTGGTAGATATACATACATGAATCATTATTATTTATTTCAAATCCATAGCCTTTTTTTTTATTAATTAAAAACTTGTATCTTATCTTTGTAGCTACAGAACAAAAATATAATACGATCATCTAATTTTTTTGAAAAGGTGTTCTCTGATGTCCTCAGTTGTTACTAAGATAAAAAAGAAACTAGCAAAAATATAAGATAACATGAAAACCCATTTTAAATTAGCAGTTGAAACTTCCGCATGTAAATGTAAAAAAACCTTACATGTGTGATTGCGTTACTCTGCTAGTACGCAAAGCTTCTAAAGATATATTTTTTGCTATGGACATGATGATATCGAAAATTATGAAGAGTATCCTAGACCACAGCCCTCGCGCAGTGGCCGAGCGCTTTTTGCCACTACACTACCGGGTAGGTATTTTAAAGTAAAAGCCAATTTATGTAACATGGGTAGTGAACTAAAATATACATTATTTATATTATCGATAAAATGTGCAGCATATCACTATTGAATATGTCGTAACTAAATTGTGTCGGCGCTTTGGCCGTTTGTAACATTTGACATAACTGCACTTTTTAATTCGGTCGCGTAATCATACCCAACATAGCAATTTGACGTTTCATGAGTGAACATGAACCGTCCTTAGCACATACTCTTTGTCTCATTCTCTCCCATGATTTGGCCCATTGGAAAAAACAGGATAAGTATATGAGTAATTTTCAGGCTCTTTCTATGCTTTAGTTAATGTTCTGAGAGAACGATGTTAATTGCAGCCCAATGTACAATTAAGGGCGCAAGTGCTTGCGGACCAGAACTTATGACCTAAGTTTTAAGTTCCCAGGTCTTAGGTGCTTGAACGGAATAACGAATTATTTTATGTGTAAGGTATTTCTCACATCTAGAATAATTGTTAAGTGCAAAAGTATGTTGCAATTGAAATAATATGTCGTTTAGGTATACGAGGAAAAAAACGAGTTATTTTGAATCAAAAATAGGATATTTTAAACTAAAATTTTAAATCTAAATTGTTAAAAGTTAGAAGTTACAAGGATATATTATAAATAGTAACTCATAATTTATGTAAGATCCAAAAAAACATGACCTTATTCAACTGCTTAATACAATAGAAGCAGGTGATGTGACCCCAATGACGTGCGGATGCAGATGTATCGTTGACAGACAGATGAATGCACAGAGCCATGAACAAATTAGGAACACTACAGTATTTATAAATTGTGGGGTCATACACATTCTTTTAGGTTTTTTAATGGAAATTAAATTACATCATAAAAGGATGGTCACCCTAGCCAGCAGCTGGCAGCCTATTCACCAAAAGGTCGAACTGTACCAGTTGAATCCAGACTGCAACTGAAAACGAAGCCAGGTGGTAGTTTTAGTCACTTAAGACACAATGAGACTAAATTAAAAAAAACTAAAATACACGCTTTAATAAGATATACAACTAAAAAAGTAAAAATAATTGATACTGAATTTAAGATAAGAAAATGGAGTAAAATACATATATTTTATTGTTACAAAGCGTGGGGTGCAGGAGGATAAGTAATTGTTGTAAACACCCCACGCTTTGTAACAATAAAATATAAAAATTTTACCTTCCATTAAAATTTGTATTATGTTTCCTAAGACGTCCGAAGTCCTTTATGAGAGTACATCGTATTTCCGCACGCATCCGTCAGATGTCGCTAGCAAAATCCGGTCAATCTGTCGCTTTTAATAATTTTATCTGAAAACAACTTGTATAAAACTGAGCAAGCCACCCGTTTTTAGTCATTGTTCTGCTCATAATATAATGATTTGATGCACCAGGAAGAAATTATTTGGACTTCGGACGTCTTAGGAAATATAATACAAATTTTAATGGAAGGTAAAATTTTTATATTATGTGTTCCGTTTGACGTCCGAAGTACTTTATGAGAGATCTGTTTGTTATCTCCTGGTGGCTTGCAATTATACGCAACAATGTGAAATAATAATGGTAATATGAAGTGTAATTTGTAATATGTTGGAAATATGAAATAAAGAAAACTCCAAAATACATATAATACCCATATCAACGTATAATTTTAAATTATTTGAAATGTACGATAAACTATTTTACAAAAGGTACTGAACTGAAGAAATGCTTTCAGATATATTTTTAGATAATATAAATTCTGTAATAATGCAAAATCGTCTAATCATTTGATGCTACAAAGTATTGAGAAAGAGATTTCTCCAACAATAATTCATTATTGTGATTTTTTTCATCTATAGGTCTATGATAATATTTCCTGAAAGTATTCTCATGACGCCAATTTGCTTTAGACAGAATATCATTAATTGGATATTTTTCTAAAAAATTTAATGAAGACACAGCTGATCTACAACTACCAGGAGAAGCCTCAATTCCCGCCTCAGAAAGAGTTCTCTTAATCCAACTACTTATAATTGTAGTAGTGGCCGGTCGTACCGGTTCTCTTGTAGTTATAAATAAATTTGTCAGAGAACCCCTAATACCTTTCGACGCTTCTATGAGAGTTCTAATCCAAAAAATAGGATCTGTATTCCTATCTGGTGAAGCCAGTAATATCCAGTTTGATTGTTGGAACGATGCCGAATCAGTTTTGGAACCAAATGTAGGATAAAAAGTGATTGACTCCCCTTTATCCACTAAATGTTTGGGATCGCAATGTAATAATGTCAAATCATGTACTCTACGACCTGAGGCTAGTAATAGAATTGTGGCTGTTCGCCTAGAAATTTCATATAAGCTATGCAAATTTGGATTCGTATTTTTCATAAACTGAATTACTAATCTTACATCCCATACTGGCAATTTTGGTAAAATGGGTTTTGCCAAGGATATAGCTTTAAGCACGTGCCTAACTAAATTATTTGAAGAAACTTTTATATCAGAAAGTGTTTCGCATACTGATGCTATAACAGATTTATGGACTAGAATGGTACGGTAAGATAATCGATCAGTAATATATAGTTTGGCTAAGTATCTAGCAACAAAGCTAGGATCAGGATATCTAAAATCTAATTTGTTTTCACGACACCACTGCGACCATTTGTTCCAAATAGGTGCGTATGTTTTAATTGTAGATGCTCTCCAACATGTGGCCAATAACTGTTTTTCTTCGTTTGACCAACCTTCCGTTAGTGTGTCCCAGCCGAAATAAGCCAAGCTTCCAACTTTAGGCGGTGAACTTGCGGTGGTGGACGGCCCGTCGTTGTATCTAAAGATGTCTCTAGATTCCGTAATTCTATTGGAGGTGCTAGGGCGCGGCTCTTCAGATCTGGGCGCCAAAAAGGTTTCTTCCACTTGGGTGCCACTATGATGTATTTTCCTTTCGCTGTATTCAGATGGTGCAATACACGTGGCAGTAGAGCTGGTGGAGGGAACACCCATGCGAGATTGTAAGTCCAATATGCGCTGAATGCGTCGTGAAAGCCAGCCTTCGAGTCGGATAAGTCTAGCGTAGCATATGCCGACACGACATGAGCATTTTTTGAAGCGAACAAGTCGACTTCTGGAGTTCCCCACTGTTGGAAGATTTCTGTCGTTACTGTGTTCAGTAAATGCCATTCGGAACCCGCGCGATTGCGAGAGAGTTGGTCGGCGTCCGTATTGTAAAGTCCCGGAAGGTAGTGAGGGATCAATACAATGTTTAGGCTGTCCGTCAGTGCTAGGAGTTGGTTCGCCATATTTAGAAGTTGTAGCGACTTTGTGCCGCCTTCGTTCTTTATGTATGACACTACAGTCCTGTTGTCGCTTTGCAGTACTACTTTTGAGTTTTTTAGACGTCTTGCTTCCAATGAAATGACTGCAATTACTGCAAACATTTCCTTCATGTTGCAATGCCAATCTTGTTGATGATGACTCCAATAGCCTTTCAGACGTTGGTTGTTTACTAAGGCACCCCATTGGACGTCCGATGCATCTGTGATAACATAATTTACAGGTAACTTCTTGGGGTGAATTGGAGTCTCTTGGCATATGTTGTTGAGCCACCATTTTAAATCCCTCGTCACTTCGGTCGCAAACGGAATAGGTATGAGAAAATTTCGTAATCGACGACTGTGGCGCTGCAGCGTACGGCAATGCAACCTTCCCCGGTGGGTGACGAAGGTTGCAAAGTTGAGATACCCTAAGAGGCGCTGGGCTTGCTTGAGGGTCCAACTGCCGGCTGTCAAGCGAGAGGATACGCACTGACGGATTTTGGAAATTTTGTCTGGCGGAAGGTATTTGGAATTTAGTTTTGTGTCCCAAATAATTCCAAGGAAATCTATTAGCTTTGTCGGGGTAAGTACGGATTTCTCCATGTTGATATTCCACCCGAGGCTTGTCAAAAAATTCAATGCTTTGTAAAGATGAACCTCTAATGTCTTTCTGCATTGGTGGGCAATCAAAAAATCGTCCAAGTATACTACCAACCGTAGGCCTTTGCTTCGTAATACCTCCGCCAACCAGTTTGTGACGGACGCAAACATTCTCGGTGCTGCTGCTAGCCCGAATGGTAGACATGTCATTTGCAGTAAAAGGCCTTCGTAACTGATCCGTAAAAAACAACGATGCTCTTTCGCTATCGGCAGGTGGTAATATGCTTGACTCAGATCCATTTTTACCATCCAATCGCCGGCTTGTAAAAAATTGGGTATTTGGTGGTGGTGAAACAGGTGAAAATGTTTTGGCTTCATGAACCCGTTTAATGCTTTCAGATTGAAAATAACCCGATGTTTTTCGTTTTTTGTGATAATGAAAAGCGGGCTTATGAAAGAAGGTGTTAAGGGTTAAGGCTCTAGAATTTGATTTTTTATCATCCATTTTATCTCTGATGACATTATTGTTGAACTTGGTGTTTGAAATTTCAACATTAAGTCCATTGTGGGAAGGACTAGAGGCGGTGTTCGATGGAAAGGAATGCGAGCTGATGAAATTAGTTTGAGAATTGCTTGCGGTGGCTTGTGTTGCATCCACACTTCTCGATAATGCATTAGACAACCGCCTAAAATCCTTTTCGAGTCACTTTTGTCTATTTCGTTGTATCTGATCTTTCCGCCCCCCCTTTTTCTTTCTATTTTGTTCAATGAAATTTCGTTTTTTATTATTTTCTTGCTTCTGCTTTTGTTGAAAACGAAATAAATTATCACGGGAAGTAGAAGCTTCCGGAGACTTGTTTCGCACAGGTGATCTCGATTTAACCGTAGATGTTTGAGGTTTAGAACTCTTTTCCAATTTATCGATACCCCCAATTTTGCGTAAATAATCTGATAAGTCTTGTGGATTGAACATGTACTCTGTGCTTGGGGGTATTTTACCAATATCTTCGCGTATAAATTTACTTTTTAATCCTTTGAGAAGCGCTTTACGTCTTAACTCTAGTACCTCCGCGCGTTTTCCGCAAATAATTTGTAAAATATCATGAGAAACGGATTTGTAACTGGAATCGTCACCAAATAATTCTTTTAATTTTCCATATATCGACGATTGTGATAAAATCGTACCAGGTTGTGCTGACCATTCTATAATGCTGCGTAAGGCTATATTGACAAATTCATTTTGTGCCAAAAATGCATTAGATAAGGCAGCAAAGCTACGTTCCATTTGAAACCAACGTAAAGAACCATAACGATCGTCAAAATGTCTTAATTCCTCATTTACTTTTAGCTCGGTAAATGCTGGAAATGCTCTATACTTTTTCTGTACGTCTGTGTATCTCACAGAGTTCCACTCGGGAGAATTGAATCTTTGCATGGAAGCTAATTTAGATACACGATCAGGACAAGCTTGGGGTACAGAGGGTTCTTTTACAGTTACATTTAAATCGGTAATATCGTTCACAGATGACGGTACTTGAGAAAATGGATCGCCTGATCTAATTGAAAAATTTGATACAGGTATGGCAGAAGTATTCTGATAGCCAACAGCATAATTTGCAGATATAATATTATTGACATGACTCACCAGTTGTTGGGCAAGTAAGTCAAACCTGCGATCTAAATCCCGCGTTGAGTCGCGTGAACAGCTGCGAGGGCTCCGCTGCCGACTCCTTTTCCGCGGTGGTTCATCATCGTCGCAAACACTGGAACCCGAACTCGACGAACACCCTGACGACACCGACCGCGTGGCAGCTTCTTGAACGCGATTCGATTCCGAAGGCGCGACAATTTTATCACTGTCCATTTTGACTACGCCGGATTTTTTAAAAACGTTATAATTTAAATTTACTAGTAAATAAAACACTTATGAACTTTTAAATTTAAACATAAACTTAGCGACTTAGCGAACGGTTTGAAAAACGACGCAACAATGTCTAAAAACGGGTGGCTTGCTCAGTTCTATACAAGTTGTTTTCAGATAAAATTATTAAAAGCGACAGATTGACCGGATTTTGCTAGCGACATCTGACGGATGCGTGCGGAAATACGATGTACTCTCATAAAGGACTTCGGACGTCAAACGGAACACATAATATATGTATTTTACTCCATTTTCTTATCTTAAATTCAGTATCAATTATTTTTACTTTTTTAGTTGTATATCTTATTAAAGCGTGTATTTTAGTTTTTTTTAACTATTATTTAATTGTTTTGACTAAAAACATCCGTCTACGGCTGTATTTCCAATCAATAACGCCATCTGTTGGTCAGTAGTTAGACGGCTGTATTTCCAATCAATAACGCCATCTGTTGGTCAGTAGTAACATTTGACACTTGAAGAATACAATGTTAACGCCATCTAGCGAGGAATAGTGCAAAAGAATATCATGAAAATTATATAAATTAACAAAAGTCATATTTTGCAAATTGAAAAATGGAATAATTTTATCAAATTAGTGTATTGTCATCGGTCCTCAATAAATCTACAAAGTTTTAACGAAATCTGGCCGTTTAAAGTGGGTCAAAATCGCGCCCAAAGAAGTCGGTTACAAACAAACATACAAACATACAAACATACTAACAAACATACAAACATACAGGTGAAGCTAATATAAAGCGTGTAAAAATCGTCAAAGAGCGGACGCTTTTTATATATTTTGCATATCTTCGTATTTAGGTGGTATACAGGGTATATCAACACTGCTACCGAAAACGAAGCCAGGTGTTAGTTTTAGTGACTACTAACACAATGCAATTGAAAATGTTGGTATAAAAACGTCACATTTATTTTTGTCAAGTTTTAAATATTCTCGTTTTCGGGTGGCAAGTTCATAGTTTTTGGTAAAATAATAATTTAAGCCCTTACGTAAAATAGCATCTTCATAGAGAAAAGGGTGTACACTATAATTCCAGAAAAAAAAACTGTATTTACCACCCAAATACGAAGTAAGGAAAAAACAATTACTTTTCCCAAAAAAATTAATTGCATAGTGTCGGAAGTCATTAAAACTACCACCCAGCTTCGTTTTTGGTAGCAGTCTCAATATACCCTGTATATCGACGTAGTTGTTACTAGAAAAATTATGTACATCCTTTTATTTCCAATGACGCATGGGTTTAAGTTATTAATCACCGACAAATGGAAGCCGCTTATTACCAATTGTCTAAATTGTAGCGATTTTTTTCGGAGCAAGTTGTTACCTACAAGAGGTCAGCCCGGCTCTGCCTTTGGGTGCATATCCTTTTCGAATCCAGTCCATTTCAACAACATTATTTTGCGTACTGTTTTATACCGGGAATACAGGAAAATGGAGCAATTGCTAGGTTGGATACAAGCGCATAATATAAATACATAAAGAAATAATATTTGGGAAATATCTATCCGTTTTTAAATTATGACCATTTAAAGTTTTAAGTATTATCACCACTTTTTCGCATAAAACCAATTGTTAATTAACTTATAAAAACCTAAAGAAAAATATAAATGAAAATGTTCTAACATTTAATGAAAAACTTTGACGCAATGAATTCTAGCTTAGTAGATACGTACAGTACATTTAAAAATACGTGATGGCAGCGTGCATGAGTCGTTCACAATGATGTTTAGTTCTCCATCTGGTTATCCAATCCAAATTTCAAACACTAAACATACCATAGAGATTAAATTTGTCACCTGAAATTTAATTTCAGTCAGGAGGCCGGTTGTATAGAACTAAGGCAAATCTTATAGAACATAAGTACATTGATCGTTTTGGATCAAAAATGACGGTATGTACGGGTACCTAACGAAACCACTCAACATCATATCCATTGTATGTACGTCACACTAAGATTTATTAATGAATTTGTTTCGTGAGACAACTTTATTGCACCTAATTAAAATGTTGCTCCCACAAAGTACATTTTACATACTGGTTGCCTCTATGATTATTATCTGAAAAATTCGCACATTAATATTGGGAACGAAATGCTCCTCAATTTAATCATAAAACTGAATTAACTTTACGTTATAAATGTGCATTTTAATTATAGTATTTGGTTTGAGCAACTGAAATATTTTATTATATTCCTGCCTGTTTATTATGACGTGGATGAATAATTACCTGAAGTCAGTTAACAATAAATTATTAAAGCAGCCGACCTTCCTTTAGATCTTAAAACAATAAATAGAAATTGTGCACCTTTAACGCAGAAGGAAATGATATACATTTTTTTATTGCTATAATTGGCGAGACGAGCATGACATTAGCCTAATGGTTAGCGATACGACCGCTCATGGGCAGCAGCAATGCTTGGCATTCCACTGCGCTCAACATCCTAAGATATGTCCAGTAGTTACTCTGGCTCCTTATAATTACGATTTGTGATTTGTCTTTATTATTACGTACATACATGACTGACTCGGTGGCGTAGTTGTACTAAGGTACGGTTACAAAGCTGAGGTCTCGGGTTCGAATCCCGGGTTGGGCAAAGTGATATTGGATTTTTCTATTCATCATCAGCCCAGAGTCAGGAATTTGTGCCCGATATGGCGATAGGCTCGCCACCTATCACATTGTGGGACGGAACATACAAGGCGAAATGTGGGTGTCCTGGCACCTCCGACTACCCCATATAGGTTATAGGCGTAAGTTTATGTATGTATGTATGTTATGTATTATGTACATAGCGTCGGTAATTAAGGAGCAATTGAAAAACCTGATAGTAGCTAATTAGATTATACTTGTGTTGCTGGTCACTCAATATTGGGGCACAAACAGAAGAAAAAATGAGCCGTCATGGGACGCCTGGCAGATGTGAAACATCGTGTGTGTACAAGTAATATGCATAACAGATAATATTATTACAGGAATTAAATATAGTCATCATCATCATAATATCAGCCACAGGAAGTCCACTGCTGAACATAGGCCCCCCCAATGATCTCCACAATGACCTGTTGGAAGCGGCCTGCATCCAGCGACTTCCTGCGACCTTAGTCAGATCGTCCGTCCACCTTGTAGGCGGGCGTCCGACACTTCGCTTGCCTGTACGTGGCCTCCACTCGAGAACCTTTCGGCCCCAATTAAATATAGCCTAATGAAAAAATGAAGTATTACGAATTTCTTACAGAAAATGGTAACTTTATTTAATAAACATTGAATACTTAAATAATACATTAAATATTTAATTTTAATAAAAAAATAATTAATTGAAGATAATATTAATATAATTTATAAATAAATAAATAAATAACACCCAACAGTCACATACATAGTCCTGACCCCACACTAAGATCGAGTCTTGTGTCGTGGGTATCAGGAACTACGAGAGACTTTTCGGTCTCACAAACACCCAGACCCGAAAGAAATATTTGTGGGCCGCACAAACATTTCTCTCGGTGCGGGGATCGAACCCGCGGCCACTTGTTTCACAGGCGGCGTCTAACCGCCTGCGCCACGGAGGCGCATTATATAATTACTAATATGATTAATATGAATATAATTAATTAAATATAAAAATATAATAATTACATTTATGGACACTTGAAAAATACGATCTATAAAAGAATAATAAATAATATATACCTAATATAATAATAATAAAATATAATGTATACCTTAATATAGCGTGGCGACCCGTCGCCACGGCAAGCGTCGCCACGCCAACAATTCGGTTTACAAGTGAGCCTATAGATGTTTCACATCAAAAATGGATTCGGAGCGGACAAGGCCAATGGACCCCCGTCAATCAGTAATCTGCGGATTATAACCGAAATAATTTCAAACACTGAACCGAACACGTGGGATAGCTACTGTACTGAACAAATGCTACGGGAGATGAAAATTGACAGCCTCCACTCTAAATTGAATCAGTCATGTGTATCATCCTAATACAAGGATAAAAAATTGCGATTTAGATTCGACACCAAATCCCAGCTTATTTCTGGGCTATGTTTAGTGGAGCGATAAATATCTCAGGAATGTGATCCGACAGATGACATACCAAATCGTAAGGGTCGGAGTTATGTCACCATTGTATTCAAATGTTATTCATGTAGGTATTAATTCCATAATAAATGTAATGAAATGGAAAACAATACCTGGCGTTTGTTAACACATTGTTTAACATGTGTTCTGTGCATAATCGATGCGACACATTTCCTTTAACAACAATTTCACCTGTGCCCACCCTTTTCATTGGGATCAGTCTCCCGTTCGACTCGAAGGAAGCAACTGGAACACTCCCGAGATTTCTTGCAGTGAGTAACTTGTTTTAAACATGTATTATGGGAATTAGTTACAACTTTTCGTTATCAATTATAGATATTAACTAGGATATACGCAATATACATATAGGTACGGTGTACTTTCTTATTTGATGAACATTGGAAGTTGATATGAAATGTCTTAAAATTCAAATATTTTTGGTACGACAGATATGTATGACACATATCCAAAAAGGAAGTTAAAAATATTAAAAACAACACATAATTTCACGGACAATTAATACTTACATTAGCATAGTAGCAAATTAAACAGTTGTAATACCAGTAGTTAAAATAGGAAAACTAAACAAGCTGGATATATACCTATTATTAATTATCTACAATTATTTAAACAAGAACATCATAAATAATGTATTTATACATATAATTATACAAGTAATTATTTTCAGTACGATACGTCCTTACCTACGCAAGTAACACCAACTAAACAAATATATCGATATTAAATATTGATTTATACGTTTAGACATGACCTTTAGACAAAAGCTGAACAAAATCTACATGAATGCCGACGACAAGTTTGCGGAACAATTCGGATTCAAAATAAAGGAAATTTCAGTATCAAACTTGACAAATTATATGCACTTGCCGAAGGACTCCTCAAGTTTGGCCGTCACGCGAATTTTATTCGGTGAGTGTTTTTTTTTTCTTGTGCTTCCATACGTACCTACATAAACTCACACCTGTATGCTATCCAGATTAACTAGACCTACCTATTTTCATCTATTACCAATATTCGCTGTGTTTATATCCGTCCCAAGATACAATAGGGTCCAAGCCAATTGCCATCATTATCAGCCTGGTACAAACCACTGCTGGACATAGGCCTCCCCCAAGTTACTCCACAGAAAACGGTTTGCTGCTCAATGCATCCGGTCGCTGTCGGCCATACTATGCATAAATTTAACTTCGGGATTTTATACGAAAACTTCTACAAATAGGAGTATTCGACCTGCGATCATAACCTGATGCCCAATTTTGCTTTAATTTAATCAAAAATCATATCGAAGTGCGATCAATTTCTGCCATTTGTTGAAGACACACGTTTAAGCCAATATTTTAATAAAATTATTCTGCAAGGGGCATCCGGCAATCTTACTTACCGAACTAACCGCGACAGCTCAGCTGTCACTTCTCCTCGATCTCCTATGAGACAATGGTACCGCCCGGACGAGGCTACCCATTCATGCTGAGTAATGAGTCATGTCTGACAACAGCGTTGCTCTACCACTTAAAGTAATAAGAACAAAAGCCAATCTTACTAAATTACGAAGGATTTGAACCCAAACACAGAACATCTGCATTCTGCAATAACCATTAGGCAGTATTTACCGGCATCGCTCGATAAAAGGCCTTGCGCCTTGAAACTTAATTAGGTTATGTAACTAATTAGCTTAATAATAAACTTATTAATAGCTTAATTTAATTTATTAATAATTAATTATTTTTTTTATTAATAGCTTGTCGGTCCACACCATCCCGGCTCGAACCAAACGGTTCTCTAATTCTTTTTTGTGCCGCACCGTCAGGCTGTGGAATTGTTTGCCGTCTCAGTGTTTCCTCCTTCCTACAATCCTGGGTCCTTCCGCCGTAGCGTGAAGAGGCACCTTAGCAGGCCGGCATAATTGTTCCCATTGGCATGGGACTGCCGTTCGATGCCAATGGATACTCTGCCTGGGCGGCATTTGCGCTTACCATCAGGTGCAATGCCGCCATTATGCCGGGCCAGTTTAAAAAAAAAAAATTCGTCAGCTCATCAATACATGTTCTTTTGTATCAACTAGTACAGTTTGGGGTGGACCATGTTAATCAGTAAACCTTTTGTGTCTGATGGTGATGTAAGATGTAATCAATGTTCTATCTATCCGTATGTAATTTGTCCTACGATCCAATGACGCACGGACCATTTCTCCAGTGACGATATTTTATGTTACTATCTCATAACGTACCATAATTTTTGTATTTTTATTTGTTCAGGTCTAGCCATGTTGTTCGACATACCGGATGAACGTGGAGGAGCTTCGATGGATAAGAGATGGGGCGACACTAAAATGTGTCATTTTCCTTTAATACCGTTCATACAGGCCGTTCCAATGCCATATATGGCGTTTGTTTATGCTGCTATGTGGTTCGGTAATTATTTGTATATATTTGGAATTATAACTAAATGAGATCCCATTAGTTACCTAATAAAGATGACGGCAGAACCATAGTCGACTAATTCTTAGTAGAGATAAATTAAAGAAGAGAAAATTTATAGGAGTTTCATTAAATTTTAAGTACGTATAAGATAATACTGTCGGCGCAGAATAGGCTCACATATTAAGTCAAAAAACGGTTACGCCATTTAAATACGTCATAACTGGCGAATAATTCATCATTAAGGCTCAGTTGCACCAAGTAACTTTGCCAATACCTTTACCTATGAAAATGTCATCGCCATACATTTGAGATGTATTTGACCTTGCGAATGTATGGAATTGACAGTTTCAAGGGCAAAGGTATTGGCAAAGTTACTTGGTGCAACTGAGCCTAAGTTCCTATCTATCGTCGAACGTATATCATTATATTCTGGGAATTTCGGTCATTGCTAATTGGATTTAGAAACCGGTTTGCAAAAATACGATACGACTTTTTTAAATGAGATAAGCCGATTAAAAAATAATGAATTAAGGATTAAGCCCCTTTTATTTCAATAAGTCTAAGTAATTTCGTGCTAATAGAAGCAGGTATTTCAACAATTATTTTCAAATATCCTAATATAAGCTAATAATAGGTGCGTCTAATAAAAACCTTCGTATTTCAGGAGCTCTTGGAATAATGTTGGGATACAAATTTCGTCTCGCATCTCCGCTATTCACTGCCTGTTATTGGTACCTACTCCTTATAGAGAAGAGTTACTGGAACAACCACAGCTATCTGTTCGGTCTTATTGCCTTACTCCTAAGTTGTACCGAAGCCAATTGCTACTGGTAATGAATCAAAAAATAAATATGTTATGTATGCAATTATGTTAATTAACTAAAATTTTATGATATTTATAATTTGGAGTAAAAAGCAAAAAAACCGGAAAGCGCAGCGTAGGACGTCCACCAACAAGATGGTCCGACGACCTGGTAAAGGTCGCGGGACGTCGCTGGACACAGGCTGCCTCCAACAGGTCTCTGTGGAAATCATTGGGGGAGGCCTATGTTCAGCAGTGGACTTCCTTTGGCTGATGGATGGATGGATGGATGATAATTTGGAGTATATCATAAAAATAATTTATGGTTGACGATAAATCATTAGATTCATAAGCTTACGATTTTTTGCATGTTTTGCTTTAAGAAAATTATTTAAATGAAATTCTGCACTAGTTCAACAGATGGTTATACATGCATTTTCTTGATAAAAACCGTTCAATCAACATATTTTTTATATAATAATAATAATTCTTTATTTTTCAGACAACAAATTTATATTATGTAAAATATTTTATTATAATTATATTTACATTTCAGGTCCGTAGACGCCCATTTAAATCCTTCTGCGAAGAAATCAACAGTCCCGTATTGGAATTATTTTATTCTAAAATATCAGTTATTCATACTGTATTTCATGGCGGGAATGAAGAAAGGCACTGCAGAATGGCTGACCGGGTACTCTGTGCAGAACTTGAGCGAGCACTGGGTCTTCACGCCTTTCACGTAAAGATTTTATTCGGTCAAATATAATGCTAATATGCTCAGTCATGTAGATATTTTATGCGTCTGAAACAAAGCCATTACGACTGAAGCAGTCGTCTGCTGAATAGGAGAATTGATGTAAACTTCCTGCCCAACACCACGTTTCAGAAACGTCCTTCATGTAATACCTAAATAATTTGAATATATTTAATTACGGTGAAAATAAGACTTCATTTTGTAACTAAGTATAATCGGCTTGGTAATATAAATCTGCGTTTTTTTACATTCGCAAGACAACGTAGCGACCACTTACATAATCGTAGTGCATCTCAGATAGACATCCGCATATCAGATATACAATTAGGCCGGCCTACTCCGAATCCAATACATATACATAGGTTGAACCTGGTACAAAGCACATTTTTAAGGGCGCGGTTCCATTAAGCAAGTCACCTACTTGTATGCAAGTTGCTTGCAACTTAAACAAACCTGCATACAAGCTACAATTTGCATATGGGTAGTTTGAGCTTGTATATTTTTATTCAAGCGACGCGGAAATTTAAAGCGCGAAGGTAAGTTACATGATTCCGTTTTCCATCCATGATTTCCTACACCATTTTGAATGGCTCCACGTATTCAAATGAAATAATCCATGCAATTTGCACACACTCAAAAATATGATTGAAAGCAACTTGTACGCAAGTGGCGTCATACTTGCACGCAAGACTTGCATAATAGAATCTCGCCCTATAGGTCTATGTGATCTGTCGAGCCAAAGTTCCATCGGCTAATTCGAGCAAAACAGCGACACAGCTGTAACATTTTTTTCTCAAAGCAGTTCAGGCCATTTTCGACCCCCTATAACAACGGTCGGCAACAGGCGGATTGATCGAAAGGAACTCGATACTAAAGGCTCTATAGGTACTATAGGTACTCGGCAAATATTGTAATGAATTGTATACCAAGTATAAATTAATACGTATGGTAGTAGGTATGGTATCCATTAAGAGCTCTTTATTCACGAATTCCACATTCGTGGTTTTAGTACTCGCTGGTAAACCAAGCAGGCTTGTATCAACATGGTTGGTATGTTTCAAATTTTACTCAATTTGAACCAATAGATTAATAATTATAACTAGTCAAAGTTTCCTAATGTTGTCACTCAGTGACTGACCGATCATCAAAACTGTGTAACCATGGAAAGTTTAATAGCAGCTTCTAATCAATTTTTTCGTCCTATTTTGTCTTTGACGACTACAACACTGTAGACTAGTATAGTGTTGTGACTTGTGACTATAGCAGAATGCCACCAATCAATTACAATTAGTGTTGCCTATTTTTCAGGTTATTTCTCACAGTCGCCCAAACGGATTATTTTATCGTTCACTGGTTTATATTCATTTTTGACTTGACTGTGGCTGTTTGGATGATGCTCGTGCGCACTCGTCTTGTAGCTATGATTTTCTGCGCCTTATTCCATCTCATGAATAGCAGATTATTTACCATAGGTAAGTATATTTATTTTAATTATTTAAATATTTGGATAGAGTTATTATCAGATATAATATTATAAAAACTTAAATCTTTATTATCGTAATTACATCTATGGAGACTTTCCCGCCTTCACACTCGGCACTGCAATAAGCAGAGTTTACACGAAGCCAGTAATGCTGGCGCCAGTCTACAGACAAGCCAGCGTTGGCCTGGCCCTTGTTGTTTAGACGCGGCCAATCATTCACGGATTTTTTCTTCGGGTGTGCACACGTTTGGAAAAAATTATGAATACGCGGCAAAGGCTGTTGAAAAAGAAATGTTTAAGGAATATCTCTGCACTATTAAGAGAAGAGTTGATTGATATATTACAAAAAAAGGGAGCGAAACGAGTTTGGATAAGAAAATGGTTAAGCGATAGACCTGTAACTGGAGCTTCTGCCTTGTTGCTGAAACAACTAAGATTAGAAGATCCTTCTGAGTACAGGTTGGCGTTGCGGGTTACTGCTGAAAACTTTGATGAGTTGCTTTCGCTTATACAGAGCTCGATTCAGCGCCAAGACACTCTGATGAGAGATGCATTACCAGCAAAAATAAAATTAGAAGTAACGTTATCGTTCTTAGCATCTGGAATGAGTTATCGAAGCTTGAGTCATTTTTACCGTGTTTCTAAACCATCTATATCACAATTCATACCAGAAGTTTGTCGAACAATTTATGAAGTATTAAAACAGTTTATTAAGGTAAGTGTTTATTTATTTACTTAAAATAGAAATAATAAGGTACATATTATTACAAAATACAACAAACATATATATTAATATTAAGCGGTATTGAAGGCTTGTTGAATGGCATCACTGTTGTCTACGCTTTCGCCGTAACTGTCATAATTATATGGAGTTTCTGGGGATATTACATTAGTAGTAAACTGGGAACACGAAGAAGAACATGTCGATGGACTGGACTCTGGACGAGGGCAGATTGTAGGTGTTGTCAGAGAGTATTGGGGTACTATGTAGGACGGAAGAACTTGTGTAGAATTCCAATTAGTAGGTGGCGTATTTTGCGATTGCTGAACCGATTGTTGCACTTGATACGCATTCTTGGCTCGTATATCTGTGAGCATGCATTGAGTCAATATACTCTGTATTTTTTCCTTAGCAATGACTGCCTGTTCCTCTGTCAATTTTTTTAATTGTGCCGAGACGCTTTTTCCAAATAGGTCAAGATCTGTTTCTTCGTAGCGTGTGTTGTCGTTAATTTCCCTTAAGTCATTTATCATGTTAGATATCTGTGATAACTTGCTCCGCTTAGGTTTTGTGGGTGGGGTAAATCGAGGTGTCTCTTCTGTAGACTCATTTTCTAACCCATTTTCAGAGCGTTGAACCAACGATGGTCCTGGTTCATTGCTATTCGATAATCCTGATTCATTGCTATTTGGGGTATCCATGTTATCCTGTAATTAAACAAAATTAATTAATGTAATTGTAATGTTATAGTTTTTTTTGGTGTGACTAAAAATGGTATTAAATAGGCCGCTTTAATTACTACCCTTTTTTTACAGGTACCAAACGCAGAAGAATGGAAAAACATCGAAAGGGGATTTAAAACACGATGGAATTTCCCCTTATGTTATGGTTCTATAGACGGAAAACATGTGACAATTAAAGCTCCTCCTAAAAGTGGAAGTTTATACTTCAATTATAAAAAAACAAGCAGCGTCGTATTGTTAGCTATTGCCGATCACGACTACTGTTTTTCGTACATAGATGTCGGCGCGTGTGGTAGCGCATCTGATGGAGGAGTTTTTAAGAATTGTTCTATATACCAAGACCTGGAAAATAACTTATTACCTGACAACGGAGTCATCGTAGGAGATGCGGCATTTCCACTAAAGACTTATTTAATGAAGCCGTATCCAGGTGTAAACCTCAGTACAGAAGAAAAAGTTTTTAACTACAGGTTATCTCGGGCAAGACGGATAATCGAAAATGTATTTGGAATCTTAGTTAGTAGATTCCGGGTATTAGAAAAGCCAATACTAACTAACTTGGAAACAGTAGATGCAATCGTTTGTGCTTGTTGTGCCCTTCATAATTGGCTACGAAAGAAATCAAATTCATACATCACCGCTACTTGTGTTGATAGGGAAGATGAACAGGGAAATATTCAGCCTGGTTCATGGAGGAGCCAAATACATGCCCTACAGAGTATTGGCAATCAAGGTAGCAATCATTCAGCAGAAATAGCAAGAGAGAAAAGAGAAGTTTTAAAAAATATGTTTAATAACGAAGGAAGAGTTCCTTGGCAATTAAATAGCATACATTAACAATCGACTTCGAAAATCAACATTGAAACGGACACGAGCTTCTTTTGTTGTAGTATGCGTGTGTCTTTAAGTGGCTTTATAATTTTGCTTAAATGTAATTTTCGTTTAAAATAAATAATAATGTGATTTTACTTACTATGGTTTTTCTCCTCATAGAAACCGGCTTTACAAACGAATCATATTCATCAAACCATTTTGCCTTTGGCTTATAAACGCTCCCCCCAGCCCCAGATCTTGTAGATTTTTCGATTTTGTCGAGTTCCAAGTAGTACGTATTTCGAATACTTTTGATTTAACTTCATCGAGAGTCAGTTCTTCTATATTCATTCCTACACGAAGTTGTTCTAGTGCCGAAGCGCGCATTTCTTTATTTTTGTATGCATCGCAACGCTTATCCCACAAGCATTCGTGCTCTCTATAAAGTTGTACGAATTTCAGTTCGCAGAAATTCCAAATAAAACAACAAAGAACACACACCGTACGGACGTTCGCCAGTGACTGGCGAGACTCGTCTACACGTGTCCGCAACGCTGGCGCGGGGGTCGAAGGGTATGCGGGCGGAGGTCACTGGCTAGAAAAATAGACGGTCGCTCTATTCTCGCCAGCGTTGGCAGCCAGCGCTGGCTTGGCTTGAAAAACTGTTTACACAAGGCCAATACCAAGCCAGCACTGGCTGCCAGTCTTATTGGCAGCCAGTGTTGGCTCCGTGTAAACTATGCTTTAGTTCATTTTTTATGCCATTATGATTCGCGACCCTCAGTAAGTAGTTTAAAAAGTATGATAAAACATACAATAGATTTTGAAATGACAAAAAATTTCACTAGGTAATTTCTTGGAGGAGGCCTCACCCCTACAGAGGTTTATGCAGATAATAATTATTTATGTAATATTATAAATTATAGCCCTTGTAATTCTGTATGAAAAAAAAATAATACTTCAACGTCGTTAAAATACCGTCACCAAAGTATTAGTGTAGTATGAAAATATTGTCGTCTGGAGTTGTATACTACATGGACCTAGTGGAGATTAGGACAAATGGCTGTGCTTTTCGGCGTTTTTGCCATACCTACCTATTACAAGAATCCAGTTAACAGCTCACATAATTGGAGCCATTAAATATATTAATAGTTTGATAAATATATTAATAGCCAGAGTAACCTATTTTGTCCATTGATTTGTCACCCGCTCTGCTATGGAGGGATGAAGACAAATTATTTCTTAACTCCTCCTATTATTTAACTTCATGATTAATTCCGTTGCGGGTTTAAGAAAAGTTAGTTAAGCGTAGCATTAAACGTCCCAGCGCAAAGAAGGCAAGTGATCACACGGTGTGAGAGTCTTCTATCTGATATTAAATTAATGATCCAGCGTACTATCAGACGGGAGCTCAAGCTTCACGACATTCATAAGTCAGGTGGGCCAGACGGTATCCCCGCAGTGATTCTTAAAATGTGCGCCCCTAAATTAAAAACCGTGCTCACGCGCCTTTACTGTCTTCGTTATAAAACCAACCGGGTTCCGGCTCCGTGGAAGGTCGCCAATCACACCCAGTCCCCAAAAAGGGTGACCGATCGGACCCTTCGAGTTACAGGCCGATTGCTGCCACATCCTACTCTCCAAGGTTATGGAGCGAGTAATAAACACTCAGCTCCTGAGCTATCTTGATCAATCTGATTAGTGATCGCTAGTGCGATTTCCGTTACCGTCGCGTCGTTTGGCTGGTGATTTTCTCGTGTACCTCACGCTCTGTTGGGTGGGCGCTTTAGGGAGTGGGGTTGGAACGATTGCGGTCAACCTTAATATTGTAAAAGCGTTCGATCGAGTGTGGCATGGCGACCTTGTGGCAAAGCTACCTGCTGCGTATGGAATCCCTGAGGGACTCTGCAAGTGGATCGTCAGCTTTTTAGACGGTCGGAGCATAAAAGTCGTGGTCGGCTGTTACTCCGATACCAAGACCATTAATGGTGGTGTTCCACGAGGCTCGGTGCTATCGCTATCTTAATCCTGCATAGCAATGAGATGCTGTCTATCGACAGCATGCATTGTTATGCCTTGTACGAGGGACGCGCGATACATCGGCCAACGGACCAATTCTCGGGATTTTATTACGAAAAGACTTCCCAACTTGTGTCTGAAGACCATAGCTCACTGGGGTGGGCCTCCGAATGGGGTGAATTGAACTTAGTTCAATTTAACCCCTCGAAGACACAAGTTTGCACGTTCACTACGAAGAAGGACCCCTTAGTCATGGCGCCGCAATTCTAAGGAGTTACTCTCCAAAGATCCGAAAGTATTGGGACCCTCAGCATCAAAATATCAAACAAAATTGAGTTCAGGAGGCACTTGGAGGACAAAAACAAACTTGGAAGCAAGCAAGAAGTTGGATATCCTGAACTGAGCCAAGCGGTACTTTACGTCGGGACATAGGTTGACGCTCTACAAAGCGCAAATCCGGCCCCACGTGGAGTACTGCTCTCACCTGTGGGCAGATGCCCCAAAATATCAGCTCGACCCACTTGACTCCTTGCAGCAACGAGCTTGTCGAATAGTCGATGATTCCAATCTCACGGACAATTTGGAATAGTTACCAGCGTTCTTTCCTACCACGCACTTGTAAACTCTGGAATGAACTGTCTGCATCGCTGTTTCCGGAGCGCTATGACCTGTCCTTTAAATCTGGTTTAAAGAGAGTACTCTCCATAAGGAAGGCAGCGACTTTGTTGTGCTGGTCCCTTGGCATTGCAGAGGTCCATAAGCAGGTAGCGGTAGCCGCTTACCATCAGGCGGGCCGCCAGCTCATCTGCCTATAAAGGTAATAAAAAATTACCTTGGAAAAACAACGCCGCAACGCCCAGTTAGCCAAAACACATCATGACCATCTGAGGATCTATAACCGCTATGTACCGCTAAAAGAAGGTTATCTACATAAATAGATTATAAAATAAATAATTCACAAGGTATATCTTAGTTTCAAGATATTTTAAGCAGAGGTTGATATTATTACACTATTTATTCCTAATTAATTTTTATTCAAGGTATGTTTCCATGGGTTTGTTTGGCGACGATGCCTTTGTTCTATTCATTCGATTGGCCGAAGCAAGTTATTCTTAAGTATGAACGTTTATCAGGCAAAATTAAAGAAATGATTTACAAGAAGATGAACACCGAAATATCGTGTGGTTGCAATGCTCCAGAAAACGATTACGATGAATCACATAAATCTTATTTTAATAATCATGCAATCGATAAAGAACAGATTGGCTGCAAAGATATTTTGAATAACATATCTGATACTGAAAATATTGAAGATCAAGTTACTAAGTCAGATTTAAATGAAAAAAATAATGAAGATAAAAACGAGTGTCGTCTCAACAACACACAATATAGCACCAAAATTAAAGATACCAATAAACAAACAACCGGACAGAAAAGGATTATTTATTTAATATTATTTCATGTTTTTATTCAACTCTTTTTGCCTTATTCTCATTTTATAACAAAGGTAAGTGACTGAAAAAAATTACCTAAATATCGTAAATATAATAATATGGGTTAAAACCTAATATATGCTTATTGATTTTAATAGAATAAAAAAATAACGGTTTATTTTTCCTTCCATTATCCCTTTGATCTTTTTACCGGCAATACCAAGAAGCTTATACCCAAATGGAGATTGCATTCCGTATATAAAAGTGAAGCACAAAAATTTTACCTTGAATGACGTCGCTGATGCCTGCTATCCTTTTCTTTAGCGTAACAATGAATGAACTTCACGTGAACTTCATTCATTGTCACTCTAAAGAAAAGGATAGCAGGCAACAGCGATTGCATTCAAGGTCAAATTTTTGTGCTTCAGTGTTTTATACGGAATGCAATCTCCATTTGGGTATAAGCTTCTTGGGCAATACTAAAAGTGTATGGTGTTGCCAGAGACAACAAATACACCACAAAATACACAATAGAAAATATTTCTATGTATGATATTTTATTTATACTTTTCTATAATGTATTGTAATTATACATACCTTGGGTTAAATATTGATTTAAAGTGCAAATACTTTTCAGGGATACAATAACTGGACTGACGGTTTGTACGGATACTCATGGGACATGATGGTTCATACTTGGAACGTTCAATCAGTTGTAGTCAAAATTGTCGACAATAATAACAACAAAGAACTATATGTTGACCCATACGCTTACACTCCTAACGATAGATGGACGAAGCACGGAGATATGATTTACCAGTATGCCAATTGTTTGAAAGATAAGTTGCTGAAAGCAGCGAAAAACAAAGTTATTAATTCCACACCATTCATATCAAACAATATTTCTGTGTATGTTGATGTTTGGTGTTCCATGAACAGCAGGTTTACTCAGCGAATGTTTGATCCAAATATCGACTTATTAAAAGCAAATTGGTCACCGTTTCAAAGTACGACGTACTTGATGCCCTTGCTAGACGAGGCTCTTGCTTGGAGACAACGTTTGGATGATATTAGGAACGAGGTGTATATGTGGAACAATAATAGCGAAGTGATATTCTTTGCTGATTTTCCAGGTACAAACATATTTGTCACAATGGCACAAAGTGTTGTTCAAAGTAGATTATTTTGATATTATGCTAGAAAGAATGTTTATTATAAACTATCAGGGTTATGGCTATAATTTTTTTATTGCTGAGTCGGCCCAATATGTTCAGGTTCCCTTTACTGGTTTATCATCTAGTTCTGGGATGGTCTGTATTTGTGGATATCCTCACTAAATACCTTAGTTTACTTTGATTCATATGAGACACGGAAGAAATCTATTTGAGAAATAAGAAGATAACGATTCAATTGACATTTTTCGAATTAATAATGAATCTTATGAATAATAAAATAATTATAAGGTCTTTTTTAATTGTTATAAATCATTCTTCTTCGTTTGTAGGATATCATCAAGAGAAATATATTCCCGAAGAGCTGTACAATGTAACGCTCACAATTTTGGAAGGGTCGGTTGCATTTGAGCCTGAAGTAACTAAAGTTTTAAACGGACACTCGTACCAATTGAGCCATGAAGAACATGTCGCAGTAAATGCAGGATATTTCCATAAAGTTCTCAACATCGGAAATACTCCAGCATATTATATGTATACTTTTATGAATAGATCGGACACAAATTATATACGTACAGCAAAACCAAAATTGCCAATATTTGGAGAACTATATAGAAGATTCAAAGGCATGGCCTTATTTTGGAATTTAGTTTTACAAAATATCTTTAAATTTGTTTATACTTTAACTACAAATATATGTAATAATTAAACATATTCCTATTGTTTACTCATAGATCAAATTATTGTACTTATATCAAAAAGCCAAATTATTGGTTCTATTCCTAATACATAACGAGAAATTAATAAACGCTTCCTAAGTTAATTAAATACTCATAATATTTGTAAATAACAAGAGTAACTTGGATCCAGTCTATAGCATATTTTTTGTATTTGTGTTTGACACGCGTGTTGTGTTTTTAATAACTTAGTCTGTATGTTTGTTTATTTCAAGTCTAATGGCGTGTAGCAAAATTTTGAACTACAATTAAAATTTCAAAAATATATATTAACGCATTGCTTGAGATATATTTTCATATTATAAACAACAATCATTTATATTTATAATCCAATAGTATTAACATATCCAATATAATAAAATGTGAAGAAGGAAAAACTGTTCCTATTTTTTTTACAACAACGTATTCGGACGCCAAAAGAGCGTAGACGATCTTTAGTGACAAATTTCTATAAAAACTACTATACGGTAAATAATTTTATGGAGAAAGCTTGCAACACTGACCACCCGGCGGACTTATCTGTCAAATATAAAATGAAGGCGATACACGGCGTGGCGTGAAACGAGTTCATTCATCTTTCTCAGTTGCCGCGGTTGACGAGTCTAATAAGTTCGGGTTCGAGCCGACGCCTCGTCATCGCGAATAATAGTCAATCTGAGGGCACCGCGCGATCATTCTCAAATTAGTGTCATAGAAGGTAACACGCCTCACAGCCCCACGATATTGACACTACTTTTTAGTCATCTGTGATAAAAAGATACGGAGGTATCCTGTTGATAATTTTTAGGTTAAAATCCTGTGATGATCAGTGTTTAAGGACTGTTGCTTGCGAGGTTGTGAGTTGATCCTGTGACGTGTACTGGGACTGAAAAAAATGGGCTCTTCAGCCATGCCGTACAATTTAGATATCACGCCGAATTATTCATACATTTTCGATTTCGAAAACGAGTTTATTCATTACAATCATAGGAAATGGATGAAAGAAAATTGGACGGTGGCGTTTTATTATGTCGGTGTATACATGGCGTTCATTTTCGGCGGGCAATACTACATGCAGAACCGGCCTCGGTAAGTGTCTCATTATCTGTTATGTAAATTCCCACTCCAAGTTCAGATATTACTGAATCAGTTGCGTCAATTTCCTCGCGCACACGTAACACATGCCAAAATATTCAAATATGTCTTATAAATATGCACAATCATTTCAATATTCTTCATTCAACATTTTAGACATTATTGGCAGTGTGTGTGACCAAAACATTATAATACTTTCACTCTTTTGGAATATTAAATAGAATCAAAATATGGTAAATAGTCCCCGGATTCTCTTATGCCATTGCCAAAAACATAATTTTACCAGATTTGAGCTAAAATTTAAATGATTATTTTACTGAGATCTCACTTATTGAAAGTTATTGCAAATTGTAACATATTTAATTTGCTGAACAAGCTGTTATTACAAAAAAATATTCAAATATTGTGATTGCTGATTGATGATAAGAATTCACCTTTAAGAATTTGCCTAAAATGGTTTAATGCCAATTTCTTATTGGAGTACTAGAGACACTGAGTTTATAAATTATTTATTAGAGGGAGAAAAAATTGTATCACTCAGATGAGGATAAATGCAGACTTAAGTAATACTATAAATAAAATTCATTTTCATCTATTCTATTCTTTTTTTCAGTATATTCAGTAAACATTATAACATGCACTTAAAATTACTTCATTCATTTATACAGTCTAATAATGTCCACAATTTTAATATCAGGAATAAGACAAATTGAGTCACATGGATTAATGAAAAATGTGTATTGGAAATAAAAAATCCACAAATAGGGTATACTTGATAGTTTTGTTTTATTCTTTAAAATAACTGATATTTTATTTTAAAGCATGGTATCATAATATATAAGTAGGTACTTAAATCTTTTTTGTATACAAAACAATTTTGTTAGTTAAAGTTGTCCACATTAATGAAGGTTAGTCATTTTAATTAAACAGCACATAATTGACACTGAATTAATATTTAAATATATTTGAATAACACCCATGTTGTACATGTTTATATTAGAAAAGTCCAGAAAAATTAAATCCAGTATATTTCAAAATTTAGAATACAGCATTATTTAAATAAATGTTGAACAACCAGAACATATTATTAATTATCACCTCACAGCCCAAATCACATATATAAAATTACTTAAATAATAACTTTATTGCAAATGGTAAGTTTTTGTTCTACATCTGTCATGAAATGAAACATTTCATCTAGTGTCTAGACAATTATTTAATTGTCTAGAAGCTAACAGACCGATATTCTAAATAGTGATGAAATAAATATAATTTGGTAGCATATACTTAATTAATTTTATTATAAAGTGCTATTTCTATTTGATATTTTACTATGTAAACTTTACTAAAGTAACTTCTAAAATAATTTTTTAAAAAGATATAAGTAATATTTTTTTTAAATAATAAAAGTACAGTAGAACTCCAATTATCCGAACTCCGACTATCCGAATCGCCGATTATCCGAATCACAAAAAATTGTCCAAAAAAAGCCGAATGGTATGATGAAGTGTTTATTCCTGAAGTGAAAAAGCACCAAAAATCGGTGGGAAAAGAAGGCAGTAAGGTGCTTTTAATTGTTGATAACGCACCCACTCATCCTACAGCAGAACTGTTGGAAAGAGAGAATGGGCAGTTTAAAACGACGTTTTTGCCTCCCAATGTTACAAGTTTGCTGCAACCCATGGACCAGTCTGTTATTGAAACAATGAAGCGCCATTACAGAAGGCAACTGCTGAGAAAACTGCTGATCGAAGGTGCTGAAGATGAAGAATTGGTTTTGGCAAATCATAGCAAAATAAATTTAAAGGACTGCTGTTACATGGTAGCGGAAGCTTGGAGTTTGGTTACGGCAGTGACTCTAAGACGTGCGTGGAATAAACTGAAAGGCCTACCGTCTGAGAAGAACAAAAAAAAAGAATCTGAAGAAAATGAGAAACAAGAATATGGAGAGGATGATGATGATGAAGATGCGTTGTCACTAGAGGAAATAAGAAAAAAGATTGTAAAAATTCCTGGTTGTACAGAAGTAAGTGCTGAAGATGTAGGAGAGTGGATGGCTTGTGACACGTCTGACCCTGGTTTTCAAATTCTCAATGACGACGAAATTGTTGTAAGTGTCAGAGATGTTGAAGTGGAAGTGGAAGAAGAACTTTCTGCTGATGTTGAAGTAGACGCTGGACCATCAGCTAGTAAAGCATTTGCCGGCCTCGAGACTGCTTTGAAGTGGATGGAGCGTCAGCCCGAGAGTGACCACTTGCAACTGCTCACCGTCAAGCGAATGCGTGACCTGGCTGCCCGAAAACGGTTGAAGACCGCAAAACAGCTTACATTAACGGAGATGTTTAAAAAACAATTTTTTATTTCTAAACTTGTGCATAAGTACATTTTATTTATATTTAAAACATGTGAAAATTTCATTTTTCTTTCATTTAATTCAATAAAAAAATAGTGCAATATGAAAACGTAGCTTTTATTCTCTCCAATGGCAATTTTTTTTTTAAAAATCCGATTATCCGAATATTTGATTATCCGAATGGGTCCCGGTCCCCATTAATTCGGATAATTGGAGTTCTACTGTAGTAACAGATATGTTTTAAATATGTAGAAGGAATATTGTTTCCCACACCGGGTACTGTGCTATGGCAATCATATAAAAATAGATGTTTCATGACTGGTTAGAGTTATTGATGTAAACAATAAATGTAGTTGTCACACATGGCAAGAAGCCAATTGCAGTGAACATTGTGAATATAATAATTGCATACAGTGATCAGTAAAATATAAAATTGATCATGAACATTTCAATCTGTAGTATACTAGCTTGTGCACATTTTGTAAAGTATATCTTGCATCTCTGTGATTTTCTTTTTGCACTTAAAAGCCACTAGCTTATTAATTATTAAGATATGTTTACTGGTGGTAGGTCTCTCATATGTGAGAGGCCATCTGGGTAGGTACCACCGCATTGTCTATTTCTCCCGTGAAACAACACTGCATAATTGCACTGTTGTGTTTCGGATTGAAGGACATTGTAGCCAGAGCAACTACTGGACATATTGAGACTTAACATGTTATGTCTCAGGATGGCGAGCACAGTGGAATGTTGCTACTGTTCATGAGCGTTTGTATAGCTTACCATCAGGCGAACGGCTTGCTCGTCTCGTCATTCAATGCAATAAAAAAATATATATATATTAAACATTTAGTTTTTCATATCATTGGAATAAATAATACATTAACATAAAACAAAACTGTGTGGGTGTTTTTCTATTGTCTTACATATTATATTATGACAATACTTTACATGTTGTATTAACCTTTATCTCTAATTCTGTTTTGGTTACTCCATATACATGCATAAATTCATGCCTTACAACAAGAAGGGGTAGGCGGAGGTGCTACCAGGACACCCATGTTTGGACCAGTTTATTCTGTCCCAGGATGTGATAGGGGCGAACTATCGCCATATCGGGCACAAGCTCTTGATTTCAGGCTGATAATGAATAGAAAATTACAATATCACTACCCAATCTAGGATTCAAACCTGAGGTCTCAGCTTTGTAATCATACCATAGTACTGTGCCATCCATCACCAATTTTATATTTAAGAAAAGAGTTTTAAAATACTGGACAGAATTATTTTTAACTTGATTTACATGAATTTATGTAAATAACAGAATATATTAAATTTATTCACTTCCAGATGTCTGAATAATATATTGCATGTATGTTAAGTACTGACACATAAAGTAACAGCACATAAAAAAAATATTTTTTATATTACTGTATCGAATTGTATTTATAATCCAGCTATCAGCAATACAACGAGGGAAACAATAGGTTCTTCAATTTGTTGCAGTCAATGTTATTTAAGTTAAAAATATTTAAATCATTAACCTACTGACCGTTAAAATTGACATTGTCTAATTAAATATAGTCGAGTTGTCAATGAAAAATATATTGAAAAGCTATTTTGTGATTAAAATAGATGTTTACAAACGAGCCGTATTACCGCGAGCAACGGCCGGGCGCCGGGCGTCGGGCGCCCACGGAGGCCGGAGGGTTGGCTAGGGGCACCTTGAGATGCAGGGGTGGCGCGGGAGGCCGCGGGGTACGAGGGGCTGTTCTCATGAATGAAACTCCGCATCCAATCTGCAGCGTTACGTAACACAGTTTGGCACGCTTTCATGAATCAGACCACTTGCGCGCCACGTATACGTCGTCAGACCACTGACTTTCGCATTTAATTAAATATTCTTTCATAATAACGCGAACGTAAGTATAAAATTTCTCATTTCTTTAAAAGTTGTAGACAAAGTTGTTATTTTTACAACACTTGCTCTTTTTTCTATGATTGAAGTTAATAAAACGAGATATAAATTAGACCACGCACGAGTCTTCATTGTTTACATCTCCATGTACAGATTATAGTTTCAATTTAAATACATATTTATATTACTTTATCCTTCTATATGTTACACAGTGGTTTCATAACATGCCTTGAGTCAATTAACTTTTAATGTAATCAGACCAGTGCTTATAAGTTCAAAACATGTAAAATTTTACATTCAGAACTCCCCTTTTCACCTCCTGCTTGGCTGTTTATTCTTTAGTTAGCTCAAATAACAGTATTCATCCCCAGCTCTTTATTAAGCCGGTATGTTGCCAATAGCCAACTAGTTATCATATGGAAGTCCATATGATAACGAGAAGCTATTAGCAAATCAATAAAATGTTACCGGTTTGGGCTCGTGAGTATTTTACTACCTGTTATGCGAGAACACAAGTTTTTTTACACTACCCGATATAACATACATTTTTTCTCTCTGTATTCTTCTAGGAAACTTGGTCAAAATTAGAAATACATTCTCGAACAGTAATAAAATTCTAAAATGTTCAATTTCGTTGTGGACGTAGAAAATATTAATACCCTACAACCATTTTCGCAATTCCTCAGATTTCGGAATTTTATACGGAAACCCAAATTAAAAGAAGATTTTTAAATGGTTTCGGAACGTCGGGCATGAATGTCGATTGTGTTCACAGACTTGCAAACAATCTTATTACCAACTCTCCAAGGGATTCGTCGGATAAATTTTGTTAAAAATACTAATTCTGGCCTTGTCTGAAGACAATCTTTTTTTTTACTTTAAATACGATGGTTTTTAGGAAGCCTACCTTAGTTAAAACTCGTTTGATAGAAAAATGTACGTTTAATGAAATGAATTCGGCCTCCGTAATATAATGAGGTTAATATCATGAGGTTGCTCTATATTTTAGTTGAACAAAATGTTGCTTTACAAAAACGCGAAAGTATAGTATAAAATTTTTTATAACGTCAAATAGAAAGATTATGCTGACTTTGGTAACTCTCTTTGGATCACCACTGCTCATAAAAACCCAAAAAATTTAAGACCGAACGTGCGTTACAGATCTTGAAAGTAGGGTGTTCTTTGTAAAAAAACAAGATGAAAGTTAATGGCTCTTAGCCGTGTATCTATGACCTAAATATTGAAGCACCCCCTATCGTTTGTCTATAAAACGGTAAAAATCATAAGCTGCAATGCAATAGAGTGTTGTCCCAAGTGGACGTTTGGGCTGAAGCCAACTCGCTGTATCTCGCCATTGAGATGTGAAGGTCCGTCGCCACCGCAATGCCACAAGCCGAGTAATACGGCCGCGATCGTGACAATGTACAAGATTACAACTTCACGATCGGTATTTAGATAATGCCTCATAATTCAATACAATTCAGAACTAAGGACTAACATCTGACCAAGCAACGAACAACTTGAACGCTCTTGGGTATAAAAGTTAAGAAAACCCTAGTTTAAATTGGCTGCAAAATAAATAGCTACGAATGTTACTATTTTAAAGAGCATAAACTAATTACTTAAATACTTTATACAAGTGCACATTATTTGCATACATAAAATTTTAACAACAAAGGTATGTAAATAAGCACTAAACTTAATTGGTAGAAGAACAATAAAACCTAACCTGTCTATGACAGACGAGTTCAGCGATAATGAAGTAGGTAAAGTTTTATTAACTGATATAGTGATATTGTTATTTACATTAAGTACTACTTACTATAAATACTTTATTCTGATAAGTATATAAATACTTTATTCTGAATTAAAAAAAAAAATCAACGAATAATGCGCTAAACAGTTCTTCCATTTCTTACACGTTATCCAATAGGTCCACTGAGGCCTGTGAGCTAAGAGTCTCCGATTGCTTTAACTATTTAATTGGCTTTTATTAGCACTCGTTTCAGCTCTCGGAATGTTTGCGATATACATAAATCATTGTTTCCGTTGGCGACTAATAACAATGATGGAACTTTCATTATTGTACTTCTATTTATAGCATGTTAATATTGAAATAACTGTATTAATGTTGGAACATGTGGTATCAACTTTACCAATTTAAGTAAGTGTTTTGTTATTTTCAAATGTTGTTCATTCTTTATGGACATAAGTTGATTAAAGTATCAGGAAATGAAACAAAAAATGCCATTAACCAATATGGGACAGGTTTTTTTAAAATTCATAATAGCCAAAATCCATTTTATTAGGTGAATATTTCCCTCTTAACAAGTTTAATTATATTTCCGCTTAGTCTTATTTTCCTATTTCCACGTTTTAAGGACTTTGAATTACCACTCCCCTATTAAAAATAAATTTATGCATCGATTTAGTTTCTTTATTATGCTTTCATTAACTGCTTCAGGCTTGGTCAAATTAATCTATGAATGAGAGAGATTTAGTTTTATGTATCGGTACTGTATGTTTATATTGTAAAGTACTGATATTACACTCCATAATAGCAATCTGTAAATATCTCAGAAATGTATAATAATCTGATTTTTGGTAGATAACTGCACATCAAGCATCCATTTGTTCCGCCATAGAATACGAAGTGCCTAACCTCGATTTCTCACGCAGTCACTGCTATCTCATGATGTTTTGTTGATACTGAAACTTTAAGGATAATCAGAAACATTTGCAAATACTATTGTTAAAAAACTATTAAAGGTCACTTATTGTTGAGACCTAACAAAAAATGTGAAATGTCAGTACGTGTGGCATTTGAGAATGGAGATAGTAATGGTTAGATTGTTGGGATACTTTCACTGCGCACTGCCGCCCGTCCCGTGTACTTGTGTTCAGGGGGTTACTCTATAAAAGCGATACGAAATTCGAATGTTCGGACGCCGTACGTCATCGTCATTTTAGCCACGAAAAGTCCACTGCTGAGTATATGACTTCCTTAAGATCTCCACATCGACCTGTTGGAAGCGACCTGAATCCAGTGACGCAGTACGTAAAACTTCACTAATGTGCCTGAATACTCCACAAAATGTTGGATTCCTGTATCGTACGTAGTAACAGTGGACTAAGTTCGAAAAAAAAAATGATAAGTACAATAATAGAATAGAATAGAAGAATAGAAGTGCGTGGTGGCCTGTTGGTAAACGGACTAGGGGGGTTACTCTACAATCCGTTACGAAGCACGAAACTTCGGATGACGGATGTCAGTGACGAAATAAATGTACCACAGAGTATGTGAACCATCCGAAACATTGAAAATTCATCGTAACCATAGACTAACTTCGGACTGAATGATATTTATCATAGATATTCTTAAAGATTTTAGAAGGAGAAAAACAGCATTATCTGTGATCATTATTCTGCAACAATGTTGCCACCTAAGTGAATTTTCCACTATTTATATGGTAATTTAGACCTAGCATGTAGTGGGGAAAAATGATATTTATTGGTTAGTGGTTTTTCTAGAGGACTTGCAGTGCTCGAAAATTATAGAAAAGATAACGTAGGTTAATTTTCTGACGTTTCACTTCTATCGGATTTGAATGGCAAAACTTTTCTACAAATCTTTATTTAAAAATAATATTACGAGTTTTAATTTTTAATCATAGCCGTGCAGGGCTTAAGAATAAATGATTTATTTCTTTCTATTTGTTTTAGATAAATGATTTGTCCCACGGAACCCTAAATATTTTTTATAGCAAACTAAAACGAAGAAACATAATTAACTCAGACACTCTCTTGTCATTAAAGCATATTTTAAAAATAATCGCATTTAAGGGATATTTTTTGTGCGGTACTCTAAATTGTTATTCAAAACTTAAATAGCCCAAGTTATTCCCGCAAAATTAATTAAGCTATCTTTCAGTGAAAGTCCCGTCAAAATCGGTCCAGACGTTCTCGAGATAAGCGATTACAAACAGAACGACAGACAGACAAAAACTCTTTTCAGATCATTTTTGGTATTGATATCGTGTATACGAGTATAACGATATGTAGTTGGACAATTTTTTTTAGTTTCAATTTACAAACAGACATTTATTTTTTATTTATGTGTATAGATAATATACTGGGTATCTCAAGACTGCTACCGAAAACAAAGCCGGGTAGTAGTGTTAGTGACTACAAACACTATGCAACTAAAATTTTCGCAAAGAAACGCGACAATTATTTTTTTATGTTTTTTTAAATATCGTAATTTTTGGGTGCTAAATCCATAGTTTCTGCTAAAATAATAATTTAAACCCTTAAATAAAAAGGTATACACTATTATTTTAGGAAAAAAATGTATTTAACCCGAATATGGTCATAGGAAAAAAATAACAAAAAAAAAATTGTCGTTTTTTTGCTACTTTTTCTGTTGCATTGTGTCTGAAGTCCCTTAAACTAACACCTGGCTTCGTTTTCGGTAGCAGTCTTGATATACCCTATATATTTTAGACTATAATACAAAAGACGTTTTAAATTATATACATTATTTTTTATTTTATTTTAAATTGAACTCTTATTTATAAATAAATACATCCAAAAGTCACATAAATAGTCCTGACCTCACATTAAGATCGAATCTTGTGTCATGAGTATCAGGAACTACGAGATACTTTTGGGTCTCATAAACACCCAGGACCTCAAACAAATACCTATGGTTCACACAAATATTAGTTTCGGTTCGGCAATCGATTCCGTGGCCATTTGTTTTGCAAAGCCGGCATCTAACGAACTGCGCCACGGAGGCTATTATTTCATATAAATAAATAACATGCCCATAGTTACATACATAATCCTGACCCCCCACAAAGAGGCCCACAAAAAATATTTGTGGGCCTCACAAACCTTCCTCTCGGTGCGGGGATCGAACCCGCGGCCTTTCGTTTCGCAGGCGGCATGGCATTATCAGCTAACCGCCTAGCCTGTGGCACAGGAGCTGTCATATACCAATATAATAATCTAATTTATTATTTTTATATTACATAAAATCCCAATAAAGCACCTTTACTAATTTATTTTAAGCACGACATGGGCGAGCCTAACGGTTCTTACATACAAATAAAAGAACATAAATTGAAGAATTTCAATATATTACACTAGGCTGTACGGCTGCTGGGACTTTTGCCTTTAGATAGGTTATATGTAAAAAAACAACAAGTATCAACAATCAAACGTCAAAATGTAAAAAAATTAATTGTAAACAGTTACAAAAAACTTATAAATAGTTAAATAACTTATTCACAGAGAACATTGTTTATAGAGATATAATTATAAATAAAATTTATTGTTTAAAATTCTTTAATGTTGACAAAAGTAAGTATTTGTACAAAATATTCTATTAAGACGGTAAGTTTCTTATTTTTAAATTATTATATCTATTTAGTGCCATAATGATCAATTATCGAACTGGATTGATATTCCTTGTTATATTTCCTTCAAGCGCCTAACAAATATTTTACCTACCCATACATGTCGCGCTCCAACATGCAACTTTGTTGGGATGGAAAGAAGTTCCACTAGTAGTTATTTAATACAGTTAATAGTCACACACACGTTATCAATATTCACAAAGTATATGATTAAAGTCTTTAGTTAGTTAATAACTTGTGTTTGGAATGATTTGGTAGTGTATAAATAACATGAAACAGTAGGTTGTAAATATGTTTTAATAGATAACTATTTTGGGTTACAGGATTTAACTACTTGAAGTTATCGCTTGGTACTTTGCGGATGATTCAATCACAACAATGAGATCCACTTGGATAATGAACATCAAATCTTCAATCATTAATGAAAACTGTTGTAAATGGAATATGTTGAAATAAATGTTTTATTTGTTTTTTATTTGTTACCTGGCAGTAATTTGTGTGAAACAAGTTATACTAACTTGTATTTATGTATATAACACACTACAAATAATTCTTTCCATTTTTTAAGTATGTGTATACATTTCTTGATGATTCAATTACAGTATATTACATCCATTTGAAAGAGTTTCTGTTTCATATAAATAATTTAAGAAAGCAATTGAAAAATATATATTATTTAAATTAACTGATGATCTTCACATTAGGTTAAATACTTATTATTTGAAAAGAATAAGATATCAGATACTACAAATAATTATTTCCATTCAATTTTAAGTATGTGTCTATATTTCTTGATGATTCAATTACAGTACATTACATCCATTTGAAAAAGTTTATGGTTCATATAAATAATTAAAGGAAGCACTTGAAAAAGATATGTTGTCAAAATTAACCAGTGATCTTCATATTAGGTTAAATCATTATTATGTGGGGATATTAAGATACCACATATTAAGTACACATAATTATTTCCATTCAATTTTGAGTAGGTATGTGTCTATATTTCTTGATGATTCAATTACAGTACATTACATCCATTTGAAAAAGTTTCTGTTTCATATAAATAATTAAAACAAGCACTTGAAAAATATATATTGTCAAAATTAACCAGTGATCTTCACATTAGGTTAAATTATTATTATGTGGAGATATTAAGATACCACATATTAAGTACACATAATTATTTCCATTCAATTTTGAGTAGGTATGTGTCTTTATTTCTTGATGATTCAATTACAGTACATTACATCCATTTGAAAAAGTTTCTGTTTCATATAAATAATTAAAGGAAGTACTTGTAAATATATATTGTCAAAATTAACCAGTGATCTTCACATTAGGTTAAATCATTATTATGTGACGATAATAAGATACCACACATTACAAATAAATATTTCTATTCAATTTTAAGTAGGTATGTGTCTATATTTCTTGATGATGCAATAACAGTACTTTACATTCATTTGAAAAAGCCTACTTTCTGTTTCATATAATTAATTTAAGGAAGCAATTGAAACATATATTATTACAATTAACCGGTTATATTCACATTAGGTTAAATACTTATTATGTGAAGTTAATATAGTTTGATTGGATAATAATATTATATTGATTTTATTAAAATTAGAAATAATTATACTTTGATTTTGCTCTAAAGTAGATAGATATTAGTTTGTTTTATTATTTATCTAAACTCATTCTAACAAAACCTTTTCCTTTCCTGAGTCCTGACATCTTTATGGTTGGTTATAATTAATGCTTCTTAATTAACTTTTAGGAAAAGTTTTATATAAACAAAATACATACAATTGAAGTTTTTATCCATGTAATAACATTTCAATTAATATTTTGTTCAAAAGTGACTGTCTAGTTATTATCATGCAGAGTTTATCAAAACAAATAGGTAGGTACTATGCCATAACATTGAATGTGTGTGAAACTCATATGTATATAAGCTTGTTATTAGAAAAAATATAAAATATGCACTATATGTCACATTGTTTTATTATGTAACTACTTGTAAGATACTTATTAGTAATATTGACTTTTCTATTCCTCACAATGCAGCTGGTACTGAGCTATGAACATACCAATAATCATAAGGTGGAAAGAAAACAATTTTTATTTAGTAATATCAAAAGTTTAATAAAACATGTTAATTACTGTCCACAATTAATTTATTTAAGTGTTTTATAGCGATATTTTTTGGGTGCAAAAAGTATAAATAAGATAAACTTTGAAGAAACACCTTTAAAAGATTTCCTCTTAAATAAAGTTTGGGGGTCTTCTCATTGTAAATATCAGCCAAAATATAGTTGTATCCTTTTTGCCATCTTTTTGATTTCTTTGAAATATCCACCATGTTCTACACTATATTCTTTCACACTGACACCAACATTTATTCAATTTGTCTTAAACTGTATTAGGTATGGCCGTTTTGTTCTTATTAAATATTCTTCTCCAGTATACCGGGTTGGTTTTGGATTTTATTTAAATTATCCCTGTATTTTCTGTCGGGAGTACATTGTTATTTAACGCCACAATAAAAACAAATCTTGAAATAACAATATCGAGTCTCGTTGTGGTTGTGAACGTCCTATCGCGTCGTATAAACTTATTTACTCGTCTGTGGTATAAACGGTACGCTTCATCTTGTACTTTTAATTCCTGGTGGTGTGCATCCTCTTCCCCACTATAATTTCCAAGATATTTCACAGGCATTTCTAATAGCCAGTGCAAACAATTTTCATTTTTTGTTTAGCTGCGTTATTGTTGTTCGTACTTTTATTACTTAATTTTCTTCGAATCACCGCTGTTACATGCTATTTTAATTAAGATTTTGCACTTGATATATGGTCTAAAGTAATAAAATCACTTCACAAACAACATTTTATCGAAACTCGGAATTATGACATTTTCGTCGATGTCAGTTTCAAATTTTCGTCTCTGACAGTTAGTTCGGGCGACGAAGTATTGACGAAAAATTCAAATCATTCGTTCTTTTTACGGATTTCGTGTAACGAAGTAACATCCGTCCGAAAAATGTCACGAAACTTCGAGTTACGGATTCTATAGTAACCCCCTAGACGCGGCTGCCAACATGTTCACGGTGGTCGCGGGTTCGAATCCCAGGGCACACCTCTGACTTTTCGGAGTCATGTGTGTATTGATAGTCAATCACCACGCACTAAAACGGTGAAGGAAAACATCGTGAGGAAACCTGCATACCATAGCCATTCATAAGAATTTCTAACTATATGGCCTAACCACTCTTAATCGTATTCTCGATTGTAGAATAGGCCCGTGCCCTGCAGTGGGACGTATATGGGCTGATACACACACAATAATAGAGAAAAATATTGGTTTTTAGAAGTGGAAATCTTCGTCAAACATCCGAACATTCGAAGTTCGTATCGTTTAATATAGTAACCCCCCAGACCGAGATGCTCGGCATCCGTGACGGTGGGAACTGCATCTAACGCCACTCGATCCGTCGAACTCTGCGTATTCAAATCTGATAGTTTAATACTTTTTTAAATTTTGAAGTTCACTTAAAGTATCTTAGTTGATTTCATTCAGGTTTTGATAAAAAAAATATGTCGACGTTTTTGTGTATTTTTTATGGCAAATGTACTTAGTTATTAACCAATTAGTAAATTTTTAATGGATTGAGCAAAACTTCCCAATTAAGTATAAATTATTTGTATACATTTTAGTTTTCAAATACATACAACATATAATTTTAATAAGACGAAAAAAGGTTTAGAAAAATGATTGTGCATGAGTTTACAACTCGTAAATTGAGTGTCAATGTACTAAGTTATCTTTATTAACATTGCAAGGACTTTATGGTAAATATACGTACTGGTAGTTAGAAGAGATAAAACTGTAATTATGTTCGAAATGGCTTTGGTAATTTATATGGTTATTTTATCTGTGTCATCCTTTATACAACTTGTAACGTATATTCGTGGCTCGAAAGTAGTACGTTCACAATAATTTGCTGATTTGTTACCCACACCTTTTTCATAGATATATTTATCCCAATAATGAGACCAGCAAAATTTTGGTCACCTTCAAATAAAAAAAAAATAATTTAACGAAATTGGAAATAATTTAAGACTACAATGCGTTGAAAACATATGTATATTGTTTTTAACACAATGTAAGTTATGAATTTTATTGATGTGCATAAAGTTTTTTAATTTCTAAACAAACTTGAATTGAAAATGTGTGTAGTTCGATCTGGTGATCTTAATTGGATGATCAACTTATTCTGGACTTGTTACTACTTCTACCAGGGTGCGCATTAATTATGTAACACGTAGCGTAATCAACTAAAACATATCAGAAATAGGCACTATTTTTACTGACTAAAAAACAAAACAACGATGAGTAATTAAATGTCATAACTATATATCATTAAAAAAACTATGAATGAAAAAAATATTCTATAGAGTACAGATAATATTTGAGAAATTAATTAACGAGTCTTTTAAATAACGCCTATAATAATTTATAACCTCTTAAAATGATGATAACCCCGTAATAAAAAAAAACATACAGTGATAATTAAGTAATGGATATAATGAACTTAACATTTTGTATATTGAATTGGTATGTATATCTAATGTGTTAATTGAATGGCTTAGCCTAACGATTGTTGGCGATATGACGCGGTGATCGGATGGCCTTTATCTCTTATCAGTCACAGATTAGTCAATAAACATGGGCGATTTAAATAATTTTTTGCTTGCAAAATATTAGTAATAGTATCCATCCACCTAGATTCTTGAATGTGCAAAACCTACGCCATTGTCTTAATTTCCGGGTTCAGGCTATGCACGTCTGCTTCAGAGCAGAAGCAATTAACTAGCGAGATGCTTGTCTTTTGCTGGTGTATAATCTATCACGTATGTCATATAATAGATAGGCACTGGAGTAAGCGGGTTTTGGAGTGGAGACCGCGTCATGGCAAACGTAGAGTGTGGCGCCCTCTAGCCCAGTGGTTCCCAAACTTATTTTGTCTACTGCCCACTTTGAGAATAAATATTTTTTTAGCGCCCCATTTTTTCACCTATATGATATATGAACTACGCGGAGAGAAATATAGAACGCCCACATTTTCTTTCTGGGTCTCTTACCGCCCCCCTTGAGACCTGCAGCGCCCACAAGGGGGCGTTATCGCCCACTTTGGGAAAGACTGCTCTAGCCAGATGGCGGGACGACTAGCATAAGAGGGCCGGCAGCGACTGGATGCATAAAGCAGCAGACCGGGCACTGTGGCGTACCTTCAGAGAAGCCTATGTCCAGCAGCGGTCTGCAATGGGCTGATGATGAATCTATCAGGAATCTACATAACGACACTTGCATTATATTTTCACGTTACCGTGCATGAACAAAAATATTGTAATGTGCAACACGTGTCTGCAATACAGTATAAGATTACATGCAATGCGAGCGTTATTCGAGATATCTGTCTGGGCGCTGCGCTGTGGCTTGACGTCCAGGGCGGTTACTCTGTACTCCGATACGAAATTCGAATGTTCGGACGTTCACGTATAAAATAACTAATACTTCTAAAAATCAATACTATTCTCTATGAAACTTATCATTCAACCGAACTTATTGTAAGTTAGAACGTAAGCTGATGGATTAGAATATTTTTTAAAGTATTTAGGGATACTTGTACAGTTTTATGTACGACGTTCGAAAATTCGTCGTCGTGTCGCAGTTTAGAGTACCTGTGTGATTCGCGATGGAAGCGATGCTCGTGTGACGCGCGACCCGCCGCGCGCCGCGTTCGCGATAAACGGGAAATACCAAAATGTACAATTGTTACTCTGCAACCACGATTAGCTATGTATATGTATAACGCGTTTATTAACAAACTGGCTGATAGCAACCACTATGCTCGCGTGCTCGCTAAATTGTTCAATAAATGGTTCTCTTTAAATACTATTTTTAGCCAAATGCGGACGGCATTTGGAAACCAAATCGCATGTCCGATTTATTGTCGATTACAGAATGTAGCAATACGCCACTCCCGCGCACTGAAATTAGGAAAATACTGCATAGCACAGTCAGCAACATAAGTTGCTGAAAACTTCACATTTTTTGATAACCTTTTCATGAATTAAAATTTGTACGTACTACTCAGTAGTCGTAAAATATAACCATGTAAAGTCATCTATGCCGAGAAGTGCCATACGATATTGAAAATAATTATTATTTTGGATGATAAGACAATTCCAAATCTCATTAATGTGTAGCGACTTATGTTGGTGACTGTACATATAAAATTCTTAAACTAAGTAAACTAATTATGATTAATAAGAGGTAAAACATACATGTACATATTACGTACATATTTAGACCGCTCCAATTTACAAAACCGTCTCTCATTTCCACCTATTAATAACATTTTCCTTGTGTGATAAATATTGAAATAACATTTAAAATCATTTAATCCATCATTATTTTGATAAGAGAATTTTCAATTACCAAAAATATATGGGTAGTTGGCGGCATAATCTGCCAAAAAGATGTACCTAGATAGAAACTACTAACCGGCATAGAAAACAGTTTTTATGTTTTATTTAGAACAGCAATTAAATGCCGCTTGTTTTAACAAATGAGTAAAACGGTAAGGATATAGTTACTACACCAAACTATAGCGATAAAAGAAGTCTATAAAAAGGAATTGTACGATACATATATAGAATATCGTATTTTGCAGTAGCTTTCAGGACTCTGAAGTCGGTAGTATCTATACGCTGGAATTCGATCGCCATCTCGGCAGCTCTCGGCCGGCTTAATACAACAGGCCTCCAGGCATTTATATACATGTATACATAATACATATGTTGAGAAGAAGCGTACACGCGTACATAACACTCCACAATCGGCTTAGAGCCCTCGGCAGTCAACACAGCTTAATGTGTGACAAGGTCGATAACCTCATTTCGTTCAAGTGATGTTTCATACTGCATGTGCAGTTTAATAGTTCTTAATTATTATTAATTGTCGCCTATAAAGTCTAGTGGCACTTTCAAAGTGTACACTGTAAAACCGTTCTATCAACAGGCTACCTACAGGCTATTGAGTTTTATAAATTTTATTTTAAGCATTGATTTCGCTACCGACTTAAATGTTTTTTAAATATTTATTTTTAGCTCGTGCATACAAATACATGGTTTTATCATTGATGTACTGTTTATATGTATAATACGATATTATTTTTTGCTCATAAGATATAAATATGCAAAAAAAATCTAATTTTAGACACTTTTAAAGGTTAATGTTCTGTGTAGTCTGTGTTGAAATTCCAAATATAATATAAAAATAAACTAATCGATTTGTCTTCTTCATTAACTATAGTAATAACCATTCTCATGCTACATTGAAGGTCATATAAAAAGTCACTACTAAATTTATTTGTAAAATCATATTTTATTTCAATAATAATCATAATTCGTTTATATTTTTAAAGTAACTTGCGTGGCACGGAAGCCTCATAGAAACACATTTGTCGCACCCTATTGTGTCGCGCTTCAATAAATATCCCTACGGGCTTTATGGATCAATGTATATGAGCCAATACATTCAGAGGATATCAATATCGCGTCGGGATTGACAGCTGTCGAAACCACACGATGTGAAGGTCGCGTGAAGTCATTGATCACTGTTCGAATGAAGCGTTTATTGTCTTACCGATATTTGATATGGAAATTATTGATATGATTCGTGAGTGACATCAACAGCTGTGAAAGTCGTATATTGAAATATTTTAAATAGCAGAAAATGGATTTATTAACGAACTGACACACAGTAAACATAACATTCTTAGCAAAACTAAACCAACGTTGGTTATTTGACTACCGAGGGTTTGGATCTAAGTCCACCACGATGGCTGCTGCAACAACTGATTTTATTTAATTGATGATACGCGGTCTAGCGAAGTGTATGTAAGATTTTGCTCACTATTCAAATATTAAATACACTAACACCGAACACGATACTATAGTTTGGTATATTCTAGAATTAAAACATCGTTTTCTCTTCGTTCAATATAGAGACTGCCCGCTACGTACTGATGTATTATAATCGTGTTATGAATTATGGATTTACTATATTTTCTTTCTTTTTATTCAACAAATCTATTGTTTTGTCTATAAAGCTTCCCGCACAATTATGGTTTGCTATTTTGAAGTGGGAAGATTAAGTAATTTGGTAATATGACATTCGTATGTCCTTTATAGTATGGCTATTTGCTAAATATATTTTGTACCAGCTGTACCCGCGACTTCGTCCGCGTGGAATTTAACAAAAACTTTTTTTTTTTAAATAAAATATTTTTTCTAAAATAAATGTAGCCTAAGTTACTCCTTATTATATCAGCTACCTGACAATAAAAGTCCCGTCAAAATCGGTCCAGCCATTTCAGAGATTAGCCGGAACAAACAGACAGACAGACAAAAAAAAATAAACATCATTTTCGGAGTAGGCATCGTGTATATAACGATATGTAGTAGGATATTTTTTTTTTATTTTCACTTTACAAACAGACACTTCAATTTTATTTATATGTATAGATAACAAAAGAGTTCATTAGTTTAAGTAATTAGTTTTTTTTATTTTTGCATTTTTATTTCAATTATTGATTCGATGGTGGGAGAAGTGATGGGAGGTGCCCGACGTGACTGCCCAGTGGTGGCATGCGCGTGAGCTGCGCGCGGTACTGGACAGTACTTGGGCATTGTAACATTACATTATTTATCTAAAAAAAAAATCTAAAATAAATTTAGCCTAAGTTACTCCTTATTATATCAGCTACCTGACAATAAAGGTCCCGTCAAAATCGGTCCAGCCATTCAGAGATTAGCCGGTACAAACAGACAGATAGACAGACAAAAAAAATCTAAGATCATTTTCGTTATAGGTATCGTGTATATAACGATATGTAGTTGGACATTTTATTTAATTTTCACTTTGCAAACAGACACATTTTATTTATATGTATGTACTAGCGGCCCGGCCCGGCTTCGCCCGGGTGCAGATAGTTTTTGAGTCCAATCCACATCAAGAACATATTATTTCGCGTGTCTACTAACTATATTTCCCGCGTGCCGTCGACTATATTTCCCTTCCGTAGGAGAGGACATCCCGTGCCAACAATTTGAATTTGAAAGAGTAGAAAATATGTATATTTGGTTTCCTGACTCATCCCACGGGAACACTACATTTTTCGGGATAAAAAGTAGCCTATGTGTTAATCCAGGGTGTCAGCTATCACTATACCAAATTTCATCAAAATCTGTTGAGCCGTTTTTTCATGAAAGAGTAACAAACATACATACAAACTTTCACCTTTATAATATTATGTATGTATAGATGACACACTTCTTTTCCGCTTCAACGATGACCGATACTATATTAAAGTTTCTTTGTTTTTGATACATATGTTTTAATTTTAGTCGAGAGTATTAAAAGTTGTTATTCAATTTAAAAGGAATGTCCTTCATGCTTCTTGAGTGTGTTCCGGGAGAATAGGAAAAATAAAAACACGCTTGGAAAAAAACTTTATAGTTCATTTTTGTCAGTTGTTGTTTTATATTAATATTTTTTTATTTTGAGACAAGGCAAGAATTTTTACAGCATCTCAGTCATTAAGATTTTATTCAATGCACTTGTTCGCAGTAGAATCGAAACGCACTCCATAATATGGAATCCCCATGAGGCTAAATATAACCTCATGGTGGAAAAACTACAAAATAAATTTACACAGTTTCTATATTGGAAAGAATATGGTGTTTATCCGTACTACCCGCTGATGTATCCAAGCCAGTTCGTTATGGGCATGGTTGGTTACTGTAGGCTAGGGGTTAGGAGGGATGTCGCCCTCGTCAAGTACGTGTTTAAAGTGTGGCGCGGGTGGGTGCACCACCCAGAGGTGTTTTCGGCGCTACAGCTGTGCGTACCCGTCAGCCGCGTCGGCACTCGTCGCCTACCGCTGATGTTCCACGTCAATTTATTTAGGACTAATATACTAAAATTTGCACCCCTGTCGCGCGCTATAAGACTACTCAACACCATTGCTGAGGACATTGATCTCAATTGTTGCAGTCTGCCCAAATTCACGGAAGTGGCACAACAATGTTTAGAAAAATGTTACGAATGTTAGAATAACAATTGTGTTTTTGTTGTTTAAATTTTTATTTTTGTTTGAATTGTTGAAATTTTTATTTTTGTTTGAATTGTTTAATTTTATTTTTAATGTTTATTGTTTTATTTATTTTTAAATTCACTGTAGTTTAAGAGTTATTTTCTTTTATTTGATATAGCGTCGTGTTGGCCTCGGCTGTTAAGATGTTATATTTTCTGTAAATAAATATAAATAAATAAATTTTACTGCCTTATCGTTTCTTAGATTTACGCGAATGTTACAAATGGAATAAAAACTATTTTTTCGGATTTTATCGCGGATATGGTTGAATTTTTAAGAAACCATTGATCACTTAGAGATTAACATTCGCCGATATACAGCCACAAATGTTGGAAAAAGTTATAGAAAATTTACCCCCAGATTAGACAACGTCCGAACCAGCCGTTGCGGTCATATGCCAGAATTCATATTTAAATTATAATGCCAGAAGATTATCTTTCGAATAAGGCCAATTTCACGTCCATTTAAAAAAACATCTTTGTTTTATTCCATTTCAAAGTTCTATACCTCTAAAAAAACACCCATTACAAAGTTACATTTGCAGTTAATGAATCTTGGTATTTATTAGAGGATGTTTTTGATGGTCTGTATCTTTCTAGCGACAATACATTTATCTAAGTCTTGTACGTGTTTAAGAATCCAGACAGATCATTAAATGTAACAATCCAATTTAGAGATCCTCACTGAGGTACTTAATTATCCGGAGTGGTTTTGTTATGCCTCAAATTAAACACCAGGCTCTTGTATTTATTAGGGTTGGGAGAAGTTAGGGTTCCTTCGTAAGTGCTTCTTAGTAACGTTGCGTTTTTCCCGTAGTCGTAAAACAATCTTATATCCTTCTATCTTCGAGAGTAATGGGAATATTATTTGATTTTGCTGGAGTGATAATTATGTTCCTATTTTATGCGTGAAACCATATTAAATTGAATGTTCTGCTGATAAGTGTAAAAAATATTAGTAAAGAAATTAAATTTTTTCACTGTAATTTAAAAATTTTGCCTATTTTTGGAACCAGTGCACGTGACTGTTCATAACATATACTACGTTAGATCTCTCAACGAAAAAATACTAGTAGATAATGCCACAGGAAATCATCTCATATTTATACGCATTGTAAACGAATTATTTACGCAATGAAGACATCATAGCATTTTCGAAGCGGCGAAATTTTCGCCCAACGCTGCGTTTTTACTGTTCATTCTGTAACAGTCCTTATAGGGTGGTTGGCAAATTATCTATACTCCATCGGTTTAGGTACTTCACTAAATGTAAACAAACCAGAACACGTGACGCATGGTTGTTCAACATTTTATTGCAATGTCCAATTTACGAATATTTTCTTAGTCAAGTAAGTAACAAGTATTAACAACAATTAACAGCAGCTTATAACAAATAATAACTAAAACAGAGTAAAGAACAACGATGAACACTTCCAAACACTTCACCACTTCACGAAAACAGTAAGTACATTAACGCAATGAATAATAATTGGCAGCCATAGATAAAATATGATGATGCTTAGTTATCCGACCTAACGCATTATCTTTCATTTAAATGGTCGCATTACGGTAAAGTCGTACTTCTAGATTTTGTAGCATAATATTTCTTGTAACTTTTATGAAAATGTTTTGGATGCCTGACTGTTTGGGTCTTTTTTATAGACAGATTGCATTATGTAAAATTAGATAATTTAATTATGATCTTACATAATTTAATTGTTTCGAAGCTCACACATTCATAATTATAATCGTTATAATAAATTTGAACATGCAATGTAGTTTTACATTTACGTAATTTTTTTTTGTCTTCAATTAATGTAGAATTGAGAAATGGCAATGTTAAATAATTTTTATGGTATGTTTACATTTAGTTAAGAGGAGGGGTAACGCCAATGACCTTGCTCGAACGGGCGGCACCAAATCTCATGCACCGGCGCACGCCGGCTCACGACGTGCGAGCGAGCGCGCTGCTTTATACCTATTCATTCATTATTTCGCTGCGGACAAAACGATATATTCGTAGTGTTATTTCACTCGATGTTCCCATCGAGTACAGTTAGGACCGTAGTGTATGATTAATTCACTTACAAACGTCACAGCTATCGTGGCAGAATTGCACGAACGCTGACTGTTAAACGAGAAGACGCGGGTTCGGTCCCCGCACTTGTAGTTCAATTTTTGTGTTTACTTATTTCATCTATCTATACCAATATTGCATTTTAGATTTTAAATATTTTTATTTTTGTTTTTCTTTTGTAATATTACAAAGAGGATAGATACATTTATATTTTTGGATTTTTATTTACAATGAAACTCAAAAATTACTGGACCAATTTAAAAAAATATTTCGATTTTCTAATGGTCTAATCCGGGATTAACAGAACTATATATTTACCTGAAGAGGTAAATATATAGTTTATAAGGGTTTAAATGGAAAATAAAAATGTTCAAAAAAAATTATCTCGAATGGTTTTTATTTTTCATTTCAACCCTTATTTCAACTCCTTTAGCCAAACATACAGCCAATGTTACTCCAGGATAATGTTGGATTCGAATGGTGAAAGAATTTTAAGATTAAGTCGGTCGGTTAAGTAATTTTTGTGTTTATTCATAATAAACAAATATCGAAATATTCAAAAATCTAAAATACAAAAATGTAAAAATACACATGTTACAAAAATGCAAAAAATGAAATGTTTCTTTTATAAAATATTATAGGTTAGACATATAGATGAATTTATAAACAAAAACAATCGTATCGATGCGGGGATCGAACCTGCGGCCACAACAATCATCTAGCGATCGGTCAAACCTTCGGGCCAACAATACTTACTTTTCGGTGACTAAATTACCGGTAACTATCTATTATATTAGTGCCTATTTTGGTGTTTAAATGTTACCTACTATTTCAAATATGATCGGAACATAACAATTCATTTATTTATATGTTGGGTAGGTCTCTCATAAGTTGCATGAAATTCAATTGAAATATTAAAACATCGCACGATACTTATATTTTGCTATGTAGGTACAATATTATGATCGTTAACTTTAACAAAATAAATATACTATTATAGTACAGTTACTTTCTACTAAGAACATAAATAATAATTTTATAAAATATGGTAGAATATTTTTTTCAAAAAAATATCTTCAATGATTTTTATTTTCCATTTTAACTCATGTCAACCCCTTTAGGCAAATATACAGCCTATGTTACTCCAGGATAATGTTGGAATCGGATGGTGAAAGAATTTTAAGATCGGTTGAGTAATTTCTGGTTTATTCATAATAAACAAAAATCGTAATATTCAAAAATCAAAAATACAAAAATGTTAAATAAAAATGTTACAAAAATGCAAGAAATAAAATGTTTCCTATATAAAATATTGGGTTAGATAGTAGATAAATGAATTTATAAATAAAAACATTTGTTTCGATGCGGGATCGAACCCGCGGCCACACGTTTTTATTTGGCATCCAAGCAACAGCGCCACAGTTGCAGTGACGTAGTATAGTAATTTACTACGGTTAGACCGGCCGTAACCGTTCTCAATGAATGTGTCGAGCGAAATAGCAATATTAAATTTACGTAGATATTGCGAAGACAAGCGACATAGGTCCGTTAACACGGCGGTTCGTCCCGCAATGATTTGTTGGGCGACAGCGGGGACGTGCTCGCGATTTAGAGTATCGATAATGTGAAAAATTCGTTAAAAATAAATGAGACAGAAATTAGAAAAAATAAAAAGAAGGTCCCATCCGCCTTGCATTTCTTAACATCCTGATGATAATAAAATAATCCTAGTGCTCGTAGTTTAAGAGAAAAAACGTTGTAAATGCGAAAATAGAGGTCACTTTGCAATTTTATTTCAAGTACTTTTAATACACTTTTAAGAATTCTGAAAAGAAGGGCCCAAGCTCCATATAGTGTAGATCAACATATATTTTTTTTGAACACCTAATAATAAAGATCACCAAGAAAAAACGTTGTGAAAAAGGCCATTTCACATAGACCCCACTCTTAAGTACCTAAACCGATGGAGTATAGTTACATAAGCGGGTGCGCCGTGGCCGGTGCGAGCCTGCCGAGTTGGCTCCCCTCTACTGTATATCTTTAATTATTTCATTATATCTGAAGCGTTTGCCTTTATCTCGTTTTATCTCTTTGTTTTTGTCATTGTGAAGGAGCCTTTGGAATGGCCTATTCCAACTCGGGACAAGAATTTGGGTCGTTATTTTCAAAGAATATTTCTTAAGAATGAACCAAGCTTTTTGTAATTTGTAAGAATGGATTTTTAGCCGGCCGGGGAATTTAAACTTAATGGATATAATATGGATAAGAATTATATTGCAGTAACGTTTTTCCTTTTATTTACAATTTTAAAGACTTTTAACTTTGCTGCGTTTCTTGGAAATGCCATTATGTAAATTTTAGTCAAATAGATGTGGCGGTAAATTCATTTAATAAAATGAATTTAGAACGAGTTCCGTATCAGAAATACATGAACAATAGTTCAATTTGTGTGTTTTAATAAAAAAATGATTGTATTAGTGTGACGAAACCACTTGCCTAAGTTTACGTTCAGTAACTGATTTATTGGTAATATACTTTATTTAAAATATATCTTTTATTCTAAAATATGTCATACGTACAAACGATAAATATTTTAAACCGTCCACCAATTTGACGGTACAAACAATTTATTCTCAAAGCGAACGCTCCGCCCGGATTTTTTGAGTTTAGAATATCGACCAATCGGACCACGAAAAACGAACAAAATTTCCTCGTATTTGCTAAAAATATCACTACTGCTTTCCTCCTATAGGTCATAGCGTGATGATATATAGCCTATACCCAACACTGAAAGAATCATTCAAATCGGACCAGTAGTTCCAGAGATTAGCGCGTTCAAACAAACAAACTGCAGCTTTATAATATTAGTATAGATATGTATATGATGTAATCTGGCTGTAATAAAGCCTAATATCTGGTTACGTAACTATTTAACGTCTATATTTGCACTATGATAAGATAAATGGTTTCCTTAATTTCGTCTGAAACGTTCTGAATGCTGATAGAGTTGCGAGTAAATTAATTAGTATAATTTATGTAGGATTGCGTGATTACCGACGGTAAAGACATGAAAATGTCTTTAACGTACACAGAGATCACATGTACCGCCATTAGAATTTCGTGATTCGGAGAAATTTAATATATTTTTTATGGGTTTTATGCCAGACATTTCATAACGCACAAGTCTACTACATAAATAAAAAGGGTCAGGTTCTTATCTTTGCTCATGTGGAAGTCTTTTTTTTATAGCAGCAGACTTTCGACGTTAAACATTTACGAAACAATATCGGCATCGATTGAGCATCACTTTAAAAATAATTACTTGACCTTCGTGATGCCGATTCATTTCAGAATTACTAACTTTTAATGAGACAATTTGTATCCGTAGCAAATTTAATGAGCCACCCTGAATTACCAAACTGAAGCGGCATTTAAAAAAATACTTTTTAACTTATTATAATTAATTCTGGATCATAAGTTCAATAATGTTTGGGAATGGTCTAATTAAAATGTATATTTTTATAATTGATCTGAGATGGTTAAATATTATAGTCATTAAAAAATTAATTAAAGATTTTTTTTTGTTTTGCCACACGAAATTTCTTATGTATTCTCCACGACTAATCACGTGGCGTGTTCCGCTGCATATTCTTATATATTTAAGTAAACATTATTTTTTCTTGGAAGCAAGCCTCGCTGATTGTGTCCCGGAATTAGTAATCATAATGTAAATAATAAAACTTAATCCGGGTGATACAGATAATTGAATAAAAATAATGCGAGCACGATGGGCGGGACTTGGCCGTATGTTGTTAGCTGACGCATGGCTCGTGATAACGCCGATGCCGCTCGTAGTGGATAGCGGTATAGGCGTATTTCACGTGAGCACACGATTTGTGTACGCAAACGTTATCGATTCCAATTTAATGTTAGGTTACATACATTATTGGGTCAGGATAAGTTGTCATTATCGATTTATAGATTATGTTTAACTTGTCCGATTATATGGCGATTTGTGTTGCTATGAAAGAATTTTGAAAGGTTATTTTTTGATCCTTTTTATTCTGTTGAGGTTGCTGGATCTAAATCTAATTGCAGGACAATCTTATCCCACCGAATAGCAATCACAAACAATAAAAATAAATAAATACTCATCATATTGGCCTAGGCAAGTGTGTCGCGGTTTGGGTTAAGAGCGTATACACCTTGCGCGCAAAGTCAACTATAGGTATTTCTTCGTTAATTTCACGCACACATAAGCGACCAAAGCTGTGTGCGTAGAGCTGCCGCGTCGGCTCGCTATACAATCGGCTCAAACAACTTTGATCCGTGCGCTTCAAACATTCAATTGAAATGTAACTGTAATATAATATCATAAAAATATTTTATTTGCATTATAAGTAGACAAATATTACTGTGCAAGCAAAGAATAATACAAATTTTGGATACTAATCATATTTTCGTTATTATTACATTGTTAAGTTGCATTCAAATCAGTGTTCAATCAGTAGACACTACGGACGTTTTATTAATCATTTCGTATTCGAACACATAAATAGTGTTAGGGGCCTTACAACCCCTTACAATTACGAAATATATTTAATTTTATATTACAATACATAACATAATTTAGCCTCGGAATTACGTCCCATTATATTACCTGAAACATAATTTATACTCACTACAAAATCATTGTAGGTAATAAAAATAATTAAATATTTTACTACCAAAGTACTAAGATGTGGTAATCGCATTCCGCGCGTGGCTATTTTTACTACGCGCGGCATAATCGACTGCAGCCAGGCCGGAGCGACGAGCGATACGTCCTCCCTCTAGAAGGCCTTGCGGCGGTCTGATTTGATCCACGTCGGACAGCGTGTTTTATAGTGGTTTTTAAAATATTTGTAGAAAACATGAAAACTAATTTTGTTGAAATATAAAAATGGTAATTTATTGATAATATGTTCTTCTATTATAATATGCAATTGCTATAAAAAAATATGTACGATAAGTTGGTGAAAAAAAATATGTTCTTGACGAGAGTTTCTGAATAATTTCGCATTGTTAAATTTTTTATTTTTCAGGAACTAAACACAAAAAGATTATTTTTCTCAGCAAAATCCCTCCATAAGGGTCTTATTAGTCTGATAATATTTTTATTTTCATCTTATATTTAGTGGTTAAGGATATCTTAAGCTTCTAAATTGCCATTTAAAGCCTAAATAACGAAACTTGTGTTCAGTAATCCGTATAGTACTCACAAATTATCCATCAATCTATAATGTTTTCCACCAAAATCCCTAGATGACAACCTTTTCTAAAATTAGTAATAATTATTTTTCCTTTAAATTGTTTATTGGTGGCTATTAACTCATTTGAAAAGTCCTGTTTTTAAGCCAAAAAGCGCGTGCAGGGTATAAACGCACTTAAGCCTGTTTATTTCCATTATCTGGTCTGTACTGGGCCGATATAATTGAATCGATCGGCCAGAGAAACATTTCTTACCCATGAATGCTTTACTCGTATTACGATTGCACTGCACTTGATACCAATTGTATTTAAAATATCATGTCAACAATATAAACATGTTTTTTTTTAAATACAAAACGTTAACAAGGTATAGCAAATATGCTCGTTAATTTCACAGATTACTTGGCTTTCTGTAATGTACTGTATAAGCGCATATATGTCCCACTGCACGGCAAATTACCTGGTTTTCATTATAATCATTTTATTGCAACCTATAATAATACTATTCAATTTTCCAACGCGCAATAGCACCACGAGTTTGACCGCTTTTTGAATATTATGAACTGTCGAGGACAGCACGCGTTCGGGTTCATTTACGTCACTCTGTAGAATTAGGAAAAAAGTGTGCTAGAATTTAAAAGGCATCATAAATCATTTGCTTTTGCAGAGTGATTATGTTAAATAGTTAACAATTCTCTAAAGCTGATAGTACACGTACATGCTAGCTTGTAGTCATCTCATAGAGGTCTAGAATCTCAGAGACACTATTATTCTCCATATTGGTCTGCCGATCCAACTCTGCGGCCTTTTATTTCAGGTTGATTTTGACTAGTGAGCCACGAATGTCCTCATTATTGCTAGCTACTTTGTGATAAAAGCACACAATATAAACTGTATTGATTGAATCTCGTAATTTTATTTTTCATCTTAAATAAGTCGTATGCAAGTTGCATTTGATTTGTTACTATGTATGTCGTACGATGTCGACGCTGTAGTATCTCTCGGCTGTGTTCATAATTATGTGGGCATATTCATGACCCAACTCTATCTCACGTCGAATTTTTTCATATAAATACTAAACACACAGTACATATTCTAGTTTTGTTTTTGTTTTTCGTACTTATTTTTTTACTATACAGTAGTTAATTGTATTCGTATTTCCAATAAAACTCTGTATCAGCCCATAATATACGTCCCACTGGAGGGCACGGGCCTACTCTACAATCGAGAATACGATTGAGAGTGGTTAGGCCATATAGTCCACCACGCTGGCCTAGTGCGGGTTGGCGGACTTACATACCATAGAAATTCTTATGAATCGCTATGGTATGCAGGTTTCCTCACGATGTTTTCCTTCACCGTTTTAGTGCGTGGTGATTGACTATCAATACACACATGACTCCGAAAAGTCAGAGGTGTGCCCTGCGATTCGAACCCGCGACCACCGTGTACATGTTGGCAGTCGCGTCTAGTCCGTTTACCAACAGGCCACCACGCACTTGACCACCAATAAAACTAGTTGTAACAAATTGGTGTATTCATTAGGAACCTGGTATATAATTTACCTAATTCATGTTTTTCCAGAAAGCAAAAAAGTTGTAAACTGTGAAGTTTTTGCCTCTTAAATACATAAAGGAATTATGATTCAATTAACAATTATAAAATGTTTTTTTTTTTATTGTCGGTGCAAATAATTGGATAAATACATCGATCCGTAGTTAAGTATCCTGGTATTAATTGCGGAAAATTCCTCATTTAACCTGTCAAGTTCAACACGCAATGAGAACACCAGGCTATTTGCTTTGTAATATTTATATTAATAATTTTATAATTGAGTCCAAGAAACGACTAGTTAAAACTAATTGTAGTGGAAGAAGTTGAAGTATTTATAGGCTTTTTGAAATAGTTTTATTATTAGTACTTCTCTCAAATAATACTGAAGATGGCTTTATTTACTGGATTTAAAGCTAAGACGCTTGAGAGTATATTGGTACTGTGTAAAAAATCTTTATTAACTTGTCTATCCATTTTTTCTTACCAATAAAAGTCCGCATAGCCGCACTGGGTCGATTCATCAGACTATATATAAGTTCAATAATACCCTTTAAAAATAATTGGATTTACCCAACGGGTTATATATAGGCAAAAACCAAAAATAATATCCCAAATATACATTTACACGAACAAAAAAACTTATAAAAAATAGGTAAAATATATATCATCTAAATTCTACGTCCAAGGCAAACATCTGTAATGTACTCTGTACATATATCACAAAGATTTTCCTGGAACATATTAACATAATGTTATATATTTTGTACGGTAAGCCGGTAATAATAAAGGGACCTTGAGGCAAGGAGAACAGGAAATCCATTACGTCGGGGCTTCCATACCACCATAATTCAACAAGCGAAGAGGGTTCCAAAAAATATGTCGTCTTATTCCATTTTGGTTGAAATCAATTAATTGAATTTTTCTATATATATAATCATGGGAAAGGGTTCGCAATTAACCTGGTGACTCAAACTTATATTTCATGACAGAATTAAGGAGGTCCTGATCTCCGATCAAATATACACTAGATTATAAGTAACGGCCTAAACACGGCAAGAGAAATAAGAGCACAAATAAGCGTGTGGTCTTATTTCAGTTTAGTATGGTCCAAAAACATAATAAATCTTAATTTAAAGTAATAAGGTTTATTATTGCCTGAAGTTGCTTATGATTTAAAACTTTTTGGTACATCTCGTAGTTCTAAATTCAAATTTATAAGTATAAGCAACCTCGGCCACTTTTGGCGTGTGATTGTTTTTTCGGACCCTGTATCTAGTATATTTGATCGAAGGTCCTGAATCCTGATGCTAAAGAGGAACAGCCTTATTCCTAGGCAATTATGAAACCTATTTTAGTTATGGAATGTATATATATTCGTCTTCGCTCAAACTAAATTCAAAAGTCGTTCGATAGCGGCAAAATATTCGATAACTAAAGTAAGTTTTAAAATTATATACAGGGTATATCAAGACTGCTACCGAAAACGAAGCCGGGTGGTAGCTAAAGCGACTTCAGACACAATGCAATAGAAAAAGTAGCAAAAAAAAGCGACATTTTTTTTTGTTATTTTTTTCCTATGACCATATTTGTGTGGTAAATACATTTTTTCCTAAAACAATAGTGTATACCCTATTATTTATAAATAATCTAAGGTATAAAAGTGTTTAAATTATAATTTTAGCAAAAACTATGGATTTACCACCCAAAAATGACGATATTTAAAAAATCATAAAAAATCATTGTCGCGCTTCTTTGCGAAATTTTTAGTTGAGTTGTGTTTGTAGTCACTAAAACTACCACCCGGCTTCGTTTTCGGTAGCAGTCTTGAGATACCTGCATAAGGCCAAGGGTAAAAAGTTATCTTCTTCGTTTCGATTTAAATATTCTGATACTAGACTGGTGTCATTAACAACTACCTGTGGATCATATAATCATTTGTTTCGGTGCACGGATCGAACACACGACCTCTCGTTTCATAGCTGGCGTCCAATCAAATACGCCATGGAGGTTGTCCTACTGCAGGGCACGAGCCTCCTCTACAATCGAGAGTACGATTGAGAGTGGTTAGGCAATATAGGTTAAATAAAAAAAAAAACATTGCACAATCATTATACAAGTGAAATAAATATGTAAATTACGTGAACTGTCAACAATATTTTGATTAATTATAGTAATCTCTCAATACTGTCATAATATTTTTATAAGCCAATTACTATTTTAATAATGTGATAACGATATTATATTAATGAGACGATGTAAGGAGGTGAATTATCTTAATTATTTCTCGTAGGTATACATATGAATGGGGAGAAACCGTTTCACATAATTTGGCTACAATAATGAAGCAGTATGGGTATTTGATTTGTCGTCTCCCAACAATGTTTGTATTAAACCACTTTGTGTGTATTATTCAGGAAACTACTGCTCCAAAGAAGTTCTTTATATTATGCCATTTGGCCATGAATAGCTGATTCCATTTGAAGCACACTCCAGATATGAAAATCATTTTCACGAAATTACTTTTCAACTGAGAATGGAATCTGTGACCAAGACTTCCCACTATAAGTATACTGTCCAAATAGCCCTTATATTCCATGTATGTACAGTTCAAATAAATAATTCAAGAAGTTAAAGCGTCTCGCGTTAGAAATGTTCGCTATTAGACTAAGTATTTCGGCCATTTATTTACCCCTCTGAGGGCCATACGAGTGGTCAGTGTCGGAGACCGTAAATTGCAGGTATATTACAATGGGTCAATGGCCTGCCGTTCATACACAATCTTGATTCCCGAATTTTTTGCTTCAGAGCTTTTACCGTAACATTGTATATGATTTTGAACCTTATTTCCAAGAACTTAAATGCTATTTAATGTTATTGGCCTATGTAAGCTTTGAAAGTAATCGTGTCTGGCGTGGGTCTCATATTTAAAACGTTGCTGTCGAGTAGTAAATTGGCTATCGATATTAATATTGTACGTAGGAAATTGTGTTTTTGGTGATATATACTATCTCAGATACTACAGATAAGATACAGTGTGCGTTAGCAGTTTATAATCCAACTAAAACAATACTTACAAAGTAATATAAATACTTTGTATTACACAATTTCAATATTTTTTTCCGAAAAACACAATTCCTGTACAAAGTTGTTTCAACTTGAAAAATATGAAACGTGAAACGGTACCTATTAGTTTAGTTGGTTAATTGGATCTTTGCAACTTGACTGACACGTGAGGTTCAATACGTTCAAATGCGATGACTCTCGTGCCGTGATTTGGATCAGACAGGCACTCTTAAGGCTCAATTGCACAAACTAACTTTGCCTATACCTTTGCCCTTGAAACTGTCAATTCCATACATTCGCAAGGTCAAATACATCTCAAATGTATGGCGATGACATTTTCATAGGCAAAGGTATTGGCAAAGTTACTTGGTGCAACTGAGCCTTAATGTTATAATATTTTGTCTACCTAATATAGAGTCTACAACCTGTATACACGTCTCGCCATTTTAGTACCGTTTTCTCATCTGTGCGATTCTGCACGCAACCCACCGCACCAATAATGATTTAATATTTTTGTAAAACGACCATGACCTTCATTATGTTTAAACCAAGCAGAGTATATATAGTGTAAATTTTGGATGTATGAGTCCCTGTAATCGTCCCTAGTCCCTACACACATTTTTTTGTAGTATTTGCACCTTTGTCTATACCAGTGGTTCTTAACCTGTGGTCCACAGATCCATCCTTAGGCCATCCTTAAAATAATGTCCGCATGTTTTATTTATAAATATTAAATAGATGGAAAAACCCTTTATCCATTAACATTTTGTTACTGTATTAATATACAACCAAACTAATAAACCAACTGAGTGGGCAATGGCTTCACATAAATGTTGTCATATCTCATGAGTAAAGGGTTAAGAATCACTAGCCTATACCAACGAAGATTAGGTTTTGTGTGCATAGTTATACTAATAATAAAAGTAAAGAAACATCAACAACGAGCTGATTGTTTTAATAAACATATCTGACGAAAAATTGCCCAGTGCTTGCGTCTATTGCGCAGAAAGGTTAAATATTGTAACTCAAGTTGTGATCAATATTAACATATATGCCATGTTTTCAACGCGTGGATTGGCACCTTAATGACGCAATGATGCCGTGTGCGTAATCAGTAACAGGTTCCGCCTCAACTGATTGAGGGATACAAAAATATAACCAAACATTTTTCCGTATTGGAAAAATATTGTATAGGAAATAATACGCCAACAGCTTTTAGTAACTTTATTGTATGGAATTTTATTTATTTATTTATTTATAAACTTTATTGTACACCAGAAAAAAAATACATTAACAGAAATTAAAAGAATATTAAAAATAAGTACAATTGGCGGCCTTATTGCACTAGGCAATCTCTTCCATCCTTTGGATGGAGATAAGACACAGGAGAGAGAAAGGGCAGTCTAGGGTGTATAATGAAAAAAAAACAGTGAGAGAGATAGTGTTCCTTGACTAGTGACTTAAAAGTTGACAATGTTCTAGCCCGTCTCACGACATCTGGAAGTGAGTTCCACAGTCGAACAGCTAGTACGGAGAATGAATGATGATGGAATTATTTCCCAGAAAGTAATGTGTTCAATTGATTTTATTGGCATATTTTAGGTTATAGAATATGAATATTGGACTTTATACCATTATAATAAAATTGACTTGTAAAGAATAAATTCGATAGATTTTTCTTTACATTAATTTATTTTTTCAATTGATCGGCTTCTGCAGACTACGAAGAGGGCTAATGAGAGAATTCTAGAAAAACATACATACATACATAAACTCACGCTTTTTCCCAGAAGGGGTAGGCAGAGGTGCCAAGACACCCACATTTCGCCTTGTATGTTCCGTCCCATGATGTGATAGGTGGCGAGCCTATCGCCATATCGGGCACAAATTCCTGACTCTGGGCTGATAATGAATAGAAAAATCCAATATCACTTTGCCCAACCCGGGATTCGAACCCGAGACCTCAGCTTTGTAACCGTACCTTAGTACAACTACGCCACCGAGGCAGTCTAGTAATTCTAGAAAAAGATGCAATAAATGCACACACCGCTTATTTAACAATCTTCTATGAAAAAATGCCATTAACTAAATTGCGAGAACATTGGTACGGTAATTTTGGTCTGTGGTTTGCGCTTTTTTGTAACACGATTCCCAAGAAATAATTTCAGATCCAATTAAAGGACGATTGGTGATTTTTTACATTCCTTAATTACTGCGGTTAATTTTGAGAAAAGATCCTCTTGTCAATACATTTCCGTTTTTATTGATTACATTGTGATGACCACGATTCACGAGCAGCAGTGTAGCATTATAATGAAGCCAAAAAAAGTAAATAACTCATAATGTTTCTTGAATCGTGACGTAATGTTGTAATTGAAGCAACTGTAAAAAAGAACAACAAAATCGCAATGACTTTCGGAGGGGTTCTGAATGGGTGGGAACAATAACGTCCGTATCATAAGCTAATTAAATATATGCATATTCAATTCATTTTCACATTCAGCGTAAGCATTTTTATGAATTCTTTTCCGTTCCAACATTTTGGTTTAGTCTATTTCCATAAATAATTTCGTACATTCCTATTTTAAAGTCCCTTGCCATATTCCGTGATTATGCGAATTCTTGGATGGATGAATTTTACGAGCCCCGATGCAAAATAGTTCGTAGGTATAGTATGGAAAGTAGTGCAAAGCGTAAAATATAGAAAGTAAATATTGGTAAAATAATTAAGAACGTTTAATAAAATGTAAACCACAATTTGAGGAACATTTTAAAGTTTATTTTAACATAACAGCTGAAATGCTTTCATCATGACTTTACATAACATAAAAAAAATATTCAAAAAAACATAACGCAAAAAAAGTATTCGTCTACCCTTGCCACTCACGCAAAATAGTTCGTCTACCACTAAGTTGTGTCGCCTTTGCTCTAAATGATAGCTTTAATGCGAAGAGGCATGGTTGCAACCAACGCTGCACACTCCTCAGGCGTAACTGACTCCCAGACAGCCAAGAGTTTAGCCTTTAAGTCGCTCTTCGATCTTGATGGATTTTTACGGAGAACTTTTTTCATTTTCCACCATAGGGTTTCGATCGGCGACAAGTCCGGGCTGTTAGATGGCCATTCGATTGTAGGGATGCTTTTCGCCAGTAGCCACGTCTTTGTTGTCCTTGCAGTATGGCAGGAAGTACCATCCTGTTGAAAAATAAGTTGCTTAAGTGACGGAATAGAGGGCAGTAAATTCTCTTCCAAAAGGTTATTATACCTTGCAGCATTGATAGAACCATCCACAAACTGCATACCACCAACACCTTGTGCAGACATGCAGCCCCATATCATAAGAGACGCCGGCAACTTCACTTTGTGTTTGAGACAGTCAGTATGAAATGCCTCATTTTTGTTCCGAATCACTTTTTTCCTAAATGATACTACGCCATTGATCGGAAGTCCAATTTAAATGATCACGAGCAAACTTCAACCTCTTTTTCTTTTGTACAGCAGTCAACAGTGGTTTCTCCTTAGCGGTGTAAAAAAAAGACGTCTTTGTGAATCATGTCCTTCCATTGCACCGTGAGTTCTCCAGCTCGAGCACGACGATTATTTTTGATAATTTTCTTCAGGATTCTGTTTTCTACTGCACTTGTGATGCGTGGTCGACCAATTATCTTCAAACAAGAAGTTGTTCTATTCTTTTTATAGTGCTAAATGATAGATTGGACTGTAGACCTGGGAAGTATCGAGTCTTTAGATATTTGGTAACTTGAATTGCCAGCATCGACCCCACCAACTATTAGCTTTCGAAGCTCTTCACACACGGGTTTGCCACGACCCACTGTTATTTGAAAACTAATAAAAAAACTGAAATTTTCAGAATTTATTTTGTCTCACTGTTGTCAAATGATGCAGAATTACTTTTACAAATTTAAATTATGCAACATAATTGTAAAAAGAAGTAATAATCTTATTTAACTCACCGATAGACGAATTCTTTTGCATCGATTAACAATTAGACGGACTATTTTGCTTATAACTTCTTCGAATTTAAATCAGGATATGTATAAATTTAAAGAGCTTAACTAGTTTATTGGTTCATAATTAATAAATGGCATTAGTAACGCGACATGTGATAGAAGAACAGCTTAATATTTTATATAGATATACAAAAATAATGAAGTTAGAAAAAATCTCACAGAGAAAATTTCACACTAGACGAACTATTTTGCATCGGGGCTCGTATTACAGTTAATAGTGTTTTTTTTTTTAACATTAATATTATTAACCGTTGAAGTTAACTGAGGCTAAGGGATTGATGCTAAAATCTGTTTCTGGAATTGTAGACACCAAAAGTTGGATAGATATTATCTATTTTATAAAATTCCAATCCAGAATATTCTCGAAAGTCGACCGATATTATTGATACAATTTATATATTATTTTTGTTGGCAACTGGCTATAATAATTATCGAGCAACATTGCATTTCATGTAAACAAAGTTAACTTTATCATACGTGAGAATAATCGCACGTACATAATTAGCGTTTCCGATTGTCTCTGTGTCTGTAGGTGAAGAGTTCATATCCGATCACGATGAAAACGGCGTGATAGATATCCTTCCAGTGATAATTCGATGGCACCAGAACACTACAAGAATCACGTGAAACCAATTTATGTAAATATTTTCGTGTGATAGGAATTATCGGATGTTTACATATTATACAATTTCGATTGGATGGATATGCGTGCACTTTTACACAGGGCACATTAAAATCAATTAAGTCTTGTGTCGTATCAGAAACTACGACAGGTTTAATGGTCTCAAAAACACTCAGACCCGAGTCAAATTTTTGTGGGTCTCACAAACGTTTATCTCGGTGCGGGAATCAAACTCGCAGCCGCTCGTTTCACAGTCGGCGTCTAACCAACTGCGCTACGGAGGCCGTCAAGTGCCAGTGAAAAGATGCTAATGTGCTAACAGTGCAATTAAAATACGACCTTTTCCACTGCCAAGTGGTTAATAAATTCACTTTTTGCGGTAAATATTAGGGTTTTAGGAAATATTTGTGCAGTGACCTGTGTAAGGCTGTTGTTCTGGTTATTTTGGTTTATTCAAGTCCTATCTGCCAGTTTGTGTATGTTATCTTAATAGTAATTAGATAAAATCACTAGTAATCGTTTTTAATCAGCATTTCCCATTATAAAGCTGTATTTTAATTTATCATTAATTATGAAAGATTGCGTCGATGGCGTATTTGTAATACGGTACGCTTACGAAGCTTTCTTGTTTATTCGAATCCCGGGTCGGGCAAAGTGATATTGGATTTTTCTATTATCAACCAGGAGTCAGGAATTTGTGCCCGATAAAGCGATAGGATAGACAATGCGAAATGTGGGTGTCCTGGCACCCCTGCCTACCTCTTCTGGGAAAAAGGCGTGAGTTTATGTATATATACTTTAATACAGTTGAACGAAAATCACAGCTCAGTGTTACGGCAGTGGACGCTGATAGCCTCGACGCAACATCGCCTGATGTCCGCTGATTACACTTGCACGCTATCTTCAAGTTCAAGAGCGTTATACATTGTCGTTATCTAACACAGCGCATTATGTGCCTACATTATCTTTTATAAGTAATCTGTGTACTGGTTTTCAGTTCTATATTTGGATTCTTTTTTCGAATGGACTGAAACATGTAAGTACTCGTAGGAGCAAGGTCATTTCTCATCAGTTGCTTAGCTCTCTGCACGTGCCATACGTAAAATTGAGTCACTGCTACTAAAATATTTCATTATAGTTCCTCAATCATTAGTTTCATATCCCGGTATATTACATTTATTGATTATTCCAAAGTTTGGCTTCTAAGACCGATTATAAAAGTATCATTCAGTTTATTGTAATACAGTGGTGGTTAGCATTATAGATAATCGTTTGCTTTTTGCGTTCTTCTCTGTGATTATATAAAAAAAGTGGGTAAAATTATTATTTTAAGCGGATGTGTTTTTCTACGATTGGCATGTTTTTAACAACGTACTTTATTAAAATCATCGAACTTCGAGAAACTCCATATCGTTAACGAGAATAATGATCGATCAATTAAAATCCGGAAACACAGGGATCCAGCCAAACTGGTGACATTAAAAAAACCCGGTTTCTAACTGGAAGTGACAAAAGGCGAGTTGTCGCCGAGCGCGATTGTGTTTATCCGCTATCGATCTACTATTAACATGTGACATTATGATTGATAACGCAATAGCGTGGTGTGATACAGGCATTAAGATTATTGAATCTGCTACCTATTTGTAAACAATGTTTAATTTATGCAATCAAATTAAGGTTATTGCCGATAGCCCGGTCGAGTCAGCGCTCCATATATCATGTTGATCAATTTATTATGACTTGACTTTAGACCTGAATGTTGTATAAACATTAAGTAACATCAAGCTTGTGTCTTTATAAGTTCAGTGGGTTATCGAATGCACCCGCACTTTGCTGACTTTTTATTTTAAACTTTTTACTGTATCGACCTATATACGTCCCACTGCAGGGCACGGGCCTCCTCTACAATCGAAAATACAATTAAGAGTGGCTAGTCCAAATAGTCAAACTTTTTGTACATGTTGTATGAAGACAGACTTAATGCCTAGGGCATTCTCTACCAGTCAACCTTGGGGTGATGCAGAGATATTTTTACATCGTAGGACTGATAAATAAGAATAACTTGGAAAGAAAGCTCAGCTATTTATGAAACTTATAAAAATAAGAACGATTGCAGTGTATCGCTATTTCCAAGCATCTGTGAATTAATGATTTATACTAAGAAGGACTCCAATAAGTGAACTAATTAGAAATATATCTTCATTGTCTTGCCCTGTTTTCTCTTTATTATCTGTAATGTTTCTTTTGAATTGTAGAATATTGCGGCTAGTCCATGATCTTTGATCACATACGCTTGGTGTATCATAAATTCATATATATCCATAGCCTTAAAAAAAGTTTTACTAAGCGATTAGGTTACAAAATCATCTTCCTTTTGTTCTTTTTATGTCAAATTTTAATAATGGCTTAATTTTTTCATTTTTACGATTCAGTTAACGCGTTTAACGCTTTATTGCAAGCTATGACTTTTTGTAAAATTCCATTTATGTGTTAACTACGTTCTATTGAGATGTACATACTGTGTCCAAAAAATAAGGTGACATTGTATTTATTTTGATAATTCTTTATTTATTCTTCCAAATCAATTTAATCCCCTTCAAATCAATCCTCTCCCGATGCAATGCACTTATGCCAACGGATTTTCCAACATTCGAAACACTGATTGTAGCCACTTTCCGGGATGGCCTTCAGTCCCGTCTTCGCTGCGGCTTGAATCTCCTCTATCATATCAAAATGGTGTCCCCGGAGCGGTCTTTTGAGCCTGCTGAACAGGCAGAAGTCGCACGGCACTAGATCAGATGAATACAGGGGTTGCGGAACATATGGGTTGAGTTTTTGGCGAAATTATCACGAATTACTAGTGCAGTATGGGACGGTGCATTATCGTGGTTTTCGGTACCAGTCGAGATGTGACGCGCTTGAGGCCCAAACATCCTTTAAAATGGTATTGACCGAGCCTTTCGATATGCCAACCTCATCAGCAAGGTCTCTAATCGTTAATCGACGGTTTTTCAACAACAAATCTTTGATTTGTTGGACGTGAGTTTCGTCGGTTGAGGTTGATGGTCGCCCAGTATGCTCTTCGTCTTGGACACGTTCACGGCCTGCTTGAACTCACTATACCACTTGTAAACATTTTTTTTTAGACATAGCGTCATCACGAAAGGCTTTCTGCACCATTCCTAACGTATCCGCAGCAGAAAATTGACTCCGCAAACAAAATTTCATGCAAATTCTTTGCTCAACAAATTTCGACATCGTAAAAAACGAAAAACTCACTTTTAGCAGCTCACAAAATGACGCGTATCTCAAACACTAATGAATATTTTGACATGTAATTTGACATGGATGTCACTGACAGTACTACCAAACTAAAAAAAATTATAATTCTCCAAATCATTCGACGCGCGCAGGTTAAATTCAAAAGTCACCTTATTTTTTGGACACAGTAGTACATATTTGGTTTCTTCCGATGATTGCTAAATTTTTTGCATCATGTGCGTCATAGCACCATAAAAACTTATGTGATTATCGTCTGGATTTTTTGTTGCCCAAAGGAATAAATGTTATGTAAAACTATTTACTATCTGCTGTAACCTTTTGTGTGGCTTTTTCTATTTTTGTCCAATCCTCTTACAAGGCAGTTACGTGGATATTTTTGTACGTTCCAGCTACTGGCGTATTTATTGCTCAGAATATTTTGCAAATAGGATAAGAAATGCTTGCTGACTTAGCTTTTACGAAAAGTTCTAAGCTTATAAATTATGTTGGCAAGGTCCGTAAAATCGAGTTTTATGTTTTTGGTGATCGATATTTCTAATTACCCTCTACCATGAGAAATACGGCTTTTTTATTTTTGTATTGGCTACTGATTTTAAATACATTTTTTCAACTGTTTGAATAGTTACATCTCTGAAACAGTTATATCTCAGGTAGAAAAGTATTGACACATATTATTTAGATAATTTTATGATCGAAAAATGTTGTCGCCGCAAATTTTTTCATACATCTCACAATTTTACTAAATAACGCGAATACTCCCATTTTTTTTGACGCACGTGATCAATGAGGACTTTGCAAATTTTACATATTATAATGATTTAGTGATCAAACCTAAAATCTAGTACCTCAATGGGATTTGAAACAACAAAAAATAAACTTTTAATTGCTGTCATTTATTTGGTTGTCTTGGGCCTATAATAGACTTCAACTAGTGTGAACCTTTTTATAGTATAGGTACACAGATTCATGATCGCTTTTGCTAGCATAAAAATAATGGGTAAGCCGTAAAAGGCTATTTATTCTAAATGCGCTTATGAGCATATATTATTCCATTGTTTTCTATAATAATTATTCGTTGCTTCTACGATTCTTTATGTATTATTTGTACTTAAAGCTGCTTGTTCATTTATTTGTATAATGTTTTAACTAAAAGGCAATATTATTCAAAGTCTGCATAAAATAATGTTTAAAGTCATAAACATACAAGGTATATCAAGACTGCTACCGAAAATCAAGATGGGTGGCAAGATTTAGTGACTACAATGCAACTGAAAATTTCGCAAAGAAACGTTAATTAGCAAAATCTATGGATTTACCACCCAAACACGATTATATTTAAAATGTTTCAAAAATATTATTTGTCTCGTTTCTTTGCGAATTTTTAGATGCATTGTGTTTGTAGTCAGTAAAAATACCACCCGCCTTCTTTTTCGATAGCAGTCTTGACAAACCCCGTATAAAACCTATAGTTTGGGGTAATAATTACAATTATTGTCGATTAAAAGGATACATTTCATATTTTTTTGGTTTTATTCATTGAAGTTTTAAAATATTTATAGCCGTCCTATATTTCATTATAAGTTTTTATTTTGATCGTATTTTTAACCGACTTCAAAAAAAGGAGGAGGTTCTCAATTCGACTGTATGTTGCCTTTTTTTTTTATGTTTGTTACCTCGTTTCTCTGTACTGTGTGAACCGATTTCGACCATTCTTTCTTTGATTGAAAGCTGATGCTTGTCATTTGGTCCCATAAAAATATGGTGAAAATCTGAGCAATATCTTCGGACCTGGAGAGGGGAACTCCTTAAAATTAAGTAGGATTCCAATGGTTCTTTTTGCATTAGGTTCATTATAAAAGTTAATTTACAGTGAGAGAGGAAAAAAGGGGTGGGGGTGAGGGGGGGGGTAGGTGATAAAATTAAAATACACGTAAATTCTAATATCTTCGGCAGCTTTTAACCGATTTTAGTGATTTCTTCTTCATTGGAAAGAATGTATTGACAGGTTGATCTCAGGAACACAACATGGAGATCTGATGATCATTTTCGGAGCTGGAGTGTAGAACTCTTCAAACTTTAGTAGGATTCCAATGGTTCTTTTTGCATTGGGTTCAGTATAAAAGCTAAGCTACAGTGGCGGTGAGAAAAGGGGGTAGGGGCAAGGGGGGGGGGAGGGAGAAAAAATAATAAACATATGAATACTCCAATATCTTCGGCAGCTTTTAGCCGATTTTAGCGATTTCATTATCATCGGAAAGAACATATTCCTTGTGGGGACCAAATCTTCTTCATTTTGATTCCTATCAACACTAAAAAGATAAAAATAACCAAAATTTTAAATAAAAAAATAAAAACCGACTTCAAAACAAAAAACCGCTAAAAACCAAAAATATAACTAAATAATAAGTATCACTGCAAAGCAAAAAAAATATATTTGTTTCATGGAACTTGCGCTTGTTGATTAATTTGCTTAATGACTTGACTAGCCAACAAATCAAAATATATGCATAACATATTGAAGGCGGGTCGCCCAGTACCAAACATATAGATATTTAAATTAATATAAGGCATAGGTACCTACTAGGTACATGTTTGGTACTTGGCGGCCCGCCTTCGATATGTTATGCATATATTTTGATTTGTTGGCTAGTCAAGTCATTAAGCAAATTAATCAACAAGCGCAAGTTCCATGAAACAAATATAATTTTTTTGCTTTGCAGTGATACTTATATACTTCATTTACTAGTTTATGAAAACGAGCAATGTACGAAATAATGATTTTATTGTTTTTACTGCCATCTTTATTAGTTATCCTCTTAGGAACGTTTGCCTAGTATACATTCGGCATTTTGAAATACGGAACTCTGTTACTACTTACTGCATATCTATTAGTTGTGTTAATTACCCGTGACAGTGCGAAAGGTTCTTGCAAATTCACAATTATTTCCTGGTATTACAGAATCACACCATACGTTAATGACCACATATTTAACACGACAAATCAATCACAATGTTCACTGGCTAATTAGCATTTGTGAAGTTTATTGTATGATTGATAATGATAATGATTTCGATCTGGCAGGTGGTATAAAGAGTGCCAAAAATATAAATAAAAGGGTCGCACAGATGTTATGTTTTTATAAATGCATAAACGCTCTCTTTTTTTAACTATCTATATTTAAATTATGTATATTCAAGACCGTCGTCGGATTCAGTAGGTACGTACATTATCTGTAATCTCTATTACAGACACGAGGTATAGATAATAAAATTCTAGGATTGATGTAATAACTTCATTAGGTTTTCTTTCGTACCGTAATAAACAATGTTTATCTTTATGAGGTCACCTTTTCAACTCCCGACCTTGACCTTTATCCACATTCGAAATGCTTTCGGCGACATTCCAACTACCCTAGCCTTACCTGGATTTATTAGTGGATGAACACAATATGAATCTAATTGACCTCCTGACTTAATTTATTAATTATAAAAAAAAAACTTTTATAGTATTATGTTCTTTAACACTGTTGTTTCTTTCTTCCAGATTTGAGCTCCGACGGACCCTAATAGTATGGAATTGCGCGCTGGCCGCCTTCAGCATCATGGGTGCTTGTCGGACGCTTCCAGAATTCATCCACGTGCTCCGGAATCACGGCATCTATCATTCTATCTGCGTGCCAAGGTCAGTACAACATTATTAATTCTTATCGGATCTCTAGAATAGTTACTAGAAACGGATATTCTTTCTATCTATCTGATGTTATCTCGACATTATCGCCGTTTCTTACTCAATTGTATGACTCAATCTTTTAAACTTCGTCAAGGCATTCGGTATCCTGGACCGTAAGACCAATTATTAGGATTTGATATAAAATACATGTAAAATGTATGGGTATAGTGTCGGAAATTTGCTTTGTCTATTTATGTATGTATGTAATTGTTTGATGTTATGGTAGTGTGAATTATGAAGGTCTTTAGCGCCTTCTAATGACTAAGCAGTACTTTTTGTTGAACGGTAGATCCGGGGGGAATGCCATTAATCAAATATAAAAAAAAATAACACAGTAACACAAATAGTCCTGACCCTGACAGTAAGATCGAGTCTTGTGTTGTGGATATACGAAAGACTTTTCGGTCTCACAAACACCCAGATCCGAAAGAAATATTTGTGGGCCGTACAAACATTTCACTCGGAGCGGGGATGGAACCCGCAGCCTCTCGTTTCACAGGCGCCGTTTAACTGATTGCGCAACGGAGGCTGTCAAAATTATCGAAAAATATGTATAGAGCCACAAAGATACCTGGCCCGGTGGCCAAAAGTGGAAACAAATACGTCATTTAGAATGTCAGTCTATCTGCCAGTCGCTGTCATATCGGTCATTAGTTGTTTACTCAATGTATTTATTTTTCCTGCATTATTTAAAACTAGTGAAAATTGCCGAAAACTTTAAAAAGTGATGCTAGGAATGTTAAACTTCAGGTATTATATTTTACGTAGGAAGAAAAGCGGCTTCAGATACCAATAATACCCTTCGAAAAATTGTATCATCGTGTAGCTGCCGCAACAAGTTTGTGTTGTCAGCTTTTCAAAATAAATTCCACGAAAACAGAACTTTGTACGTACTAGTACAATAGATGTTAGTTCATATCCTAAACTAAAATTCATCGTTACGTGCGTGGTGGCCTGTTGGTAAATGGACCACCAATGACCACAACCACATTTCACGGTGGCTGCGGGTTCGAATCTCAGAGTACCCCTCTGACTTTTCGGAGTCATGCGTGTATTGATAGTCAATAAACACACAAAAACGGTGAAGGAAAACATCGTGAAGAAACCTGCATACCGAAGCGATTTATAAGAATTTCTATGGTACTTGTGTAAGTCCACCAACCCGCATTAGGCCAGCGCGGCGGACTATATAGCCTGTGATATGGCCTAACTACCCTCAATCGTACTCTCGATTACAGAGGAGGCCCGTACCCTCCAGTGGGACGTGTATGGGCTGATACAGATAACTTTTTAAGGGTTTTGACTTCTTTAAGGGGGAGCGATTGGTTAGAAATCTTGTGAAGGAAAAAAACATGCAGATGAAACTGGTCCACTCATTTTCCCGACACTATTGATCGGATTGAAAAATCTTACTTTACCCACTTTATTGCTATATCTATTTTTAATGGCAACACCAAATTCGATTACAGCGACTCTCTCACCGGGTCAGATAACTTTGTGCCTCTATACATGTCAATAAGAAATACGCGTTAAAATTATAAAAATAAAAACAGTATGGCAATAGCCTTATGAGTTTTTATGGACCTTTTTTATTAACAAAATTTTTCTTAATGAATTCCTGTCATGCATAATTTAAATACTTATGTAACAAGTAAATTTACGGCAATGGCAAGTAAAATAATTTTATATTACAAGCATTTTATTAAATTTTCAATCTTGAACGATGTTTCAAAGACTGGATTATTCTTTCTTCAGCCACGGGAATTCCATTGCCTCCCCCAATATCCAAGGTCCTATTTACTTTACATCTAATTGCTTTTGTAGTCACATTTTTAATCATTAATTTAAAATTTAAAATATTAATTTCACTGTTGATGTGGTCCATTGAATGCTATTCGAAATAGACTCCCAAATATTACATGTCTAATATGACACGATATGTTCGACATACGTTTCGCACCAGCGCATTCCTGCGTAATGTCTGGCGGTATGTATTCTGGTTGCGTAGAAGACGTGTGCTCGCCTAATTTCATTCCGCATCTGTCCTCAAGCGAAAGTTCACGCGTTTTACGCGTCCTTTACGGTGTTGCGTGTATAATGTAATTTCGTATGTCAATATATTATTATGATTGGAATTCAACGCTCGATTTGTGGGTCGCTATTTGCAAACGCATATTTTGCTTTGCTTTGGTTGTTACGTCTCGCCTCTTGTCTATGTTAATTGGATTTAAAACTTTGTATAACATGTATTCAATATTTTGATCTTTATTGAGTTTTTTATGTGGTTTTATAAATATTGATCACAGCAAACGATTTTAAGATTTTTCATTGCGCTATATCTATTTTAGCATCTATAAAATATAGTTGACTATAATTTGTGACAGGTAGATCTGTTTATATTTGCCCCAACTTTATTAACAATAATAGTTTTTACTATACACCATTACTCTTCGACGAGTCTCTTAAACCTCAACTATATTTTATTGATTGATTGTTCATTCCTATTATTTCGATTGTAACTAAATGCATTTGCGTATTCAAGCATTCGAAATCTACCATACGTATGCAATTTTAATGCAATAACCAATAATCATACTCTATTATTGGTTACGTCAATGCAGATCTATAAAGAACATGGAATGTCAATAAGAGGAAAATCATCGGTTGTGGATGTTAATGAATTGTGATTATGCAAATTTAATATGTCCTTTGATTTATGAAATTAATAATGTTAAAACGTTATCAAATTGGACCGCAGATATTGTACATCTGTAGTCTGTACTAGTATCTATTAAGGAGCTATGAGCTATCAGAATTTTGAAGTGTATTCACATCTCGCTGAATCATTTCGTTGCTGATGTTTATTAGACATACACATGGCGAGTTCTAGATATAACGTGATTCGCTTGTTCAAATCATCATGTTTAGCCTCAGGAAGTCCACTGATCATAGGTTTCCTCAATGAACTTTCCATCGCTACTTGGTTCCATTGACATCCTTACAGCGATCCATGTCGGTTACATCGTTGGTAATCCAAAAAACATAGGTCCCGATTTCTGCGAGTGGCCATCCTCTACAACGACATCTTGAAACTTTGATTAATATCTTTACGACAGATTGTAACGCTGTTATTTTAATTCATAGCAATTCTTCCGAAGACACCCACGGGCTCTTGGTTTTAAGTCTGCAGCCATTGCTAAATATCAATATATGCTATCGTAGGTTTAACATGGTTTTCGTAGATATATTTCTTTATTTTTATTCCGACGCAGTTTTATGACAAGGTTGCGGTTCTTCTAAGTTCGTTTGATAAAAAAAAAGGTTTAAATAAATTGTTATAAATTACATTGAGTGTGCTCATTGTATTTTTTTTTCAAGGTGCTCGTAATAACAGCAATTTGCTTAAACCTTCTTTTTTATAAGTGCCATCCTAGCTAATGAATATAATGTGTAATAAACTCTTTGTCCGTGACAATGGCTATATTTAAAAAAATGAATACCTTCATTGTTTTATACTAAAGCAACTTCCGATCATTATTATCGCAACAATGTCGAATTATAAATTGCTATTATTTTGTAAAACAATAGAGATAGAGTGTGTTGTCACAGGAGACAGTCAGTGTGTGTTTGTGACAGATTTGTTGTCAAAGCTATTATACTTATTAACGGTTAAAAATATTTTTATGGATCTCGAGACCTTCGTTCAAGCTAGCAATTGTTTTTGACGCGCACTTGTGCACATACGAGTACATATTGTAATGAATTTGTTTGCTAGTTTTCCCTATGTTTCCTTAAAAAGTCTAAGTATTATTCTAATTATGTATTTTATTCACCATCCCGGCGCGAACCAAACGGTTCTCGAATTCGTTTTTGTGCCGCACCGTCAGGCTGTGGAATTGTTTGCCGCCTCACGTGTTCCCTCCTTCCTACAATCCTGGGTCCTTCCGCCGTGGTGTGAAGAGGCACCTTAGCAGACCGGCATAATTGTTTCCATTGGCATGGGACTGCCGCCCGATGCCAATGGATACTCTGCCTGGGCGGCATTGGCACTTACCATCAGGTGCAATGCCGCCACAATGCCAGGCCATTATAATAAAAAAAAAAAACAATTTGCTGTGAGTTTATAATATGCATTTATAGTATAATAATTTTGATTGGCCACTTTTAGACAAACTTTAAGGGAACAATCGTGTACAAAGTTAAACACGTCTTTTAAATCCATTGAGGTATTATACTAGAGGGGACACTGCAAACAAAATGTTTGTAACAAAATGAAGGGTACATTCTATTTCTGTCTCTGTCACGCCTACGAAGTAATATATCTTCTCTTTCGCTTCAATGTGTACCCTTGTGCACGCACCATACGCAGAGATTTTGTTCCCGATGTCCGGTCTAGTATAATACCTCAATGTTTAAATCTAAAAGTCGCTTAAATCGGCTTGTCCGATTTAGGTATTGCAAGCATCAATAAGCTTACAGCTAAAACTTATTCCTATTATGTTAATAATGCGTCTGTAAATTAAATTAAATGTGCGTTAATATTTTCAAATGTATGTTAAATGCTCTGAAGTGCACTAGCACATCGTTAATTGAACAATTCATCAGCGAGATGGTTTTGTTTTGTGCCAATATCTATGTTACCGGCTCCGCTCATCAATGGCACTTATATCCAGCAATTGATTTTAAACTCTATTAATATTGCGATGGGATGTGAATTTGTTTTCATTAAAATTATTTGAGGGGTTGTACTCAAAATCAATCATTCAATCAAGTATGTTGCGGGAAATATGTATACAGCTGTTGCTAATTCAAAAAGTATGGCTGTGCTAAATCTTTATTTAGAAATTGTGAAATTCATGTAGTTGTAAATTTCCATAACTGGAATGAGATAGAAAATCTCTAAGGTAATTTTTGATTGTCTACGTAACCTAGGGGATCGATGGCAATAGATTTGAATAGCTATTTCTTTATAACAACATTAAAATTCCTTATTCGGGTTTTATACGCTACGGTCTACGTATGAAATCATTTACGTAAATAACCAATTGGGTCTGGTCGTAACCGAACAAATCCGTAGTATTGCGAGCGGAGATCGGATAGAGTCTAGACGAAATTGAAATTCTGTTCAGCAGATGTTTGTTTTGTCCTATATCGTATTTTACTTTATAGCTAGGCATATTTCAATTTATTGTACTCGTGTTTTACTTGTTTTCTTTAGAATGTCTGTCCAAACTTCTTTTTTCTTGATGTAAACAAAGCAGTGATGATATTTTACTTTATATGTATTGAATACGCACGCTTCCCTAATGGAAAATCGAACAGAGGGAGATGAGTATTGATTATCAGCTGTGGGTCAAAAGTATAATACGGATATGAGGCGTTACACTATGATCCGAAACGAAATCGAATGGTCGACTTCCGTAACAACGAGTAAGTTATAAGCTTTCCACTTCTAAAAATTTATACTATTCTCTATGATACCTATCATTTACTACCAATTGAGATAGGTTACAACATACGGTAGATAGTAATACGTATTCATATTCGTTTAGTTTTACTTACGACGTTCAAACATTCCAACTTGTTTTTGTATAGAGTAACCCCCAGAACTAGATAGGTTTCAGCTGCATTCTTTTTCATGGATGAGTATGTCGATTTTAATTAGGTTGATCAAGATTCGTAGGCACAATGATTCAGTCTTGCAGGCGTATTATATGACGTGGTAATACCTAGTTAGTGATAATGGTAGCAGTAAAAAACATTGTATGCTTTAACAGTTGTAGGGCCGGATGCTCAAACGCCATTCAAATAATAAATTCCTCTTAACCGCGCTCGGCCCATTTAGACAGTACATTTACGCGGGATTTGCATAGATAAGTGCAACATAATATTTAAGTCGCGTTTAAGTATTCGGGCGGTAATGTAATAATAATGATAATAACACCCAACAGTCACATACATAGTCCTGACCCTATAGTATGATCGAGTCATGTGTCGCAGGTAGGGCATCGAAACTCGGTTCAATTTTGAAAACCCGGGTTTTCGGGTCTAAGAGTAATCAAAACCCGGGTAGACCGGTTTTTTCGAGCATTTCGATCATTTTATTGTAATTTTTTAAAATACACTAATCTCCGTTTATATATCGATTTCCTATCTGTATCAGCCCATATACGTCCCACTGCTGGGCACGGGCCTCCTCTACAATCGACAGTACGACTGAGAGTGGTTAGGCCATATAGTCCACCACGCTGGCCTAGTGCGTGTTGGCGGACTTACATACCATAGAAATTTTTATAAATTGATCCCATCAAAAACATCCTGTAAACAAATTCCAAGTCTCGCAGCTCAGTTTATCTACCGCAAAAAGTTGTGAGATCCATGTAATACCAAGTCGATTAATTTATTTAGTCCTCGCTAAAGGGACCTTCTGTATAAAGTTATTACGTAAGTTATTATCATGTCAATATTAATTTTTCTCACGTCTTTTTGTAGAGTCCTACTTTTTTATTTTCGGTACTTTTTATTTCTAGAATATATATAACGATTTTTATAAAGCCTCTGTCTTATGGTTTTTTTTTATTTTTGTAGGTATCAATTTATCACAAATATAGCGGATTTGATTATTAGTGTTCTTCTTTCATGGTAATTGATATTTTCGAGCTATTTAGTCTATTTATTTGCAAGTTTTTCTTCGTCATGTTTTCCTAGAGGAATGTTGTACAGTTTCATGGGCTGAATACACCCTTTCCCTCTCTATACCCCCATCCTGTTATGCCTCATTTAAATAGATACCTATCTACAAGTATTATTCCATTATATACTGGTACAATGAATCATTAACTACAAATGTAACTTTGTAATCCTATACATTTATATGGGATTACATAGTTATTCACGCAGTTAGTGTATCTAGAAAACTAGACAGAAATTATGAAATGTTTAAATTTTCCCTTAACTTAGACACTAAATACTAATGATATTCTAAATTTCTATGTCTGCTAAAAGTGCCTTAGACTTTTGATGATCGGTCAGTCAGTCAGTGAGTGACAAAATTACGAAAGTTTGACAAGTTATAATTCTTAAACCGCTGGTTCAAATTGAATGAAATTTTAAATATACCATGTTTACACAATGCCTGCTTAGTAACTGAAAATTCAGGCTTCTTGCTTTAACCACAACGAAGTTATGGGGGGTTGAAAATGGTCTGAATTGCTTCGAGAAAAGGATGGTACGACAGTGCCGCTTTTTAGCTCGACTTGGAGGGTGCACTGCCGTGCCCCCAGATATGGTATGCAGGTTTCCTCACGATGTTTTCCTTCACCGTTTTAGTGCGTGGTGATTGACTATCAATACACACATAACTCCGAAAAGTCAGAGGTGTGCCCTGGGATTCGAACCCGCGACCACCGTGAACATGTTGGCAGTCGCGTCTAGTCCGTTTACCAACAGGCCACCACGCACTTTTCCTATAATGAGTACAAAATATAAAGGATGAGGAAGAATTTAAATAAATAAAACAGTACTTTACAAATTACAAATACAGTTAAATTTATATATCTATACTAATATTATAAAGCTGCAGAGTTTGTTTGTTTGAACGCGCTAATCTCGGGAACTACTGGTCCGATTTGAATGATTCTTTCAGTATTGGGTAGTCCATTTATCGAGAAAGGCTATAGGCTATATATCATCACGCTATAACCTATAGGAGGAAAGCAGTAGTGATATTTCTAGCAAATACGAGGAAATTTTGTTCGTTTTTCGTGGTCCGATTGGTCGATATTCTAAACTGATAGTCAGAATTAAACATTTTGACCGCCATTTTAAAACGTGTATGCACCCGGGCGGAGCTGGGCCCGACCGCTAGTATTATATATATTTAATAATATAACTAACCCACTGCTCCACACTTCACCCCATTCATGTCTTGAGATGGACGCGCGCGTTCCATTTAACTTGCATGGCTTGTTTTATTGGTAGGAAAGTAGCACCGAAGCTACTTTTTACGTAATAAATAATAATTTATCAAAGCGTGTTTTTATTCCATTTACTTATTATTGCATTCGAAGTGGCTTAAACTTAATAAATAACAAAAACAAAAGTATTAAAAAAAAACCCGAAAAACCCGAGTTTTAAAAACCAAACCCGGGTTTTTTTATAATCCTCAGAACCGGGAAAACCCGGGTTTTTTCGGTCCGGGTAAACCCGGGCTCGATGCCCTAGTCGCAGGTATCAGGAACTACGAGAGACTTTTCGTTCTCACAAACATCCAGACCCGAAATATTTGTGGGTCGCACAAACATTTCTTTCATGTCATCATCCATTTATTTTTAAACATTGTTAGCGAAGACAAATGAAAACACGGCAACGAGGAAAGGAGATTTTAGTGCATAGGTATATGTTTGCTTTACCAAAAAGTTTAATAAATAAAACAGTTTTCTTAAATTCGTAAAGATATTCGTAATATAAATTAAATTTTGTAGTAGTTATTGTACGATTCATATTTGAGTCGCAATAAACTATGTTTGAGATTATATTTAACGTCTTCATTAATCAAACGAATTTCCATAAAAGGCGCATTCACGTGTAGCCGGAATTGACGAGGCTGTGGTAATTTTTGATAACTATAGTTTTTATCTCAGTTTGTTTGATTTATTTAAACTTCGTTAGCGATGTGACAAAAACCTCTGCCTCATGGACATAGATTGTGTTTGCACACGTTTATTTGTTATTGTTTTATGTTTGTGTTCGCAATATTTGTTACTGTATTTCGTATGTACAAACTTGTATTTCGTATATTATTATTTTTCAATATACATGGGTATAATTAATTATTAATAACTGATTATTCACGCCAGCTTCCATCCTTTTGATTCTCTTTCTCGTTTCATGATAAAAATATCACCATGTCATGTTTTACATTTATCTACATACTATTAAAAGTAAAACAGATATTGCGCTGACAAAATATTTTTACTAATGTGAAATGAACAATAAAATTATAATGTGTTTTTTGTGCCACCTAATAAATTGCCGAAGTGACAATTACAATAGTGGCATTAATATACAACTATTTGTTACTGTCTGTAGAGTCTAGACTTACAACTACATATATTTTTTTAGTTTTATTTTATATGTCATAGTCATTTGTATATCAATGGTCATAGTATAATATACGGATATATGTACTTGTGTTTAGTAATCTTCTTCTTCTACCTAGCGTTATCCCGGCCGGTGCCAGGGTCCGCCTTCCAGCTAATTCTTTTCCATTTCGCCCGATCTTCGGAATCCTCAATAGTAATTTTCAATAGTAATAGCCATTGACCCTCATAACTTCCTTGACGACATCTAGCCAACGCTTCTTTGGTCTACTTTTATGTAGTACGAGTATGTCATATAAATTTAGCATTTACTGTGTTTATAGTTTATACTCCATAGCGTTCCGTGTCTATAAATATCAGTAGGTTTTTTGCTTGTTATAAACGTAAGGTCTTTTTACGTGTTATTTACGTATTATTTTAGTTAACACAATACGTAAGTAAAGTGTTAATAATATTATTTGTTACACATGTTTTGGAATATCAACATATTGGTCTTTCCCTACGTTTACTTTGATAAATGATTTTATTTCCACAAAAATCTCAGAGATGACTTCATGTTTCTTAAGAGGCGTTATTTATATCTATTTTTAAAATATTACGCACAATAAAGACAAAAATAAAATAAATATGTTAATGGGAAAATAGTGGTATAAAGATGAAAACGTATTATCATCTATGACCTATAATAGAATATTGTGGACTGTCAGATATTATTTTCGATTTCTGTTCGGGCAATTCACATTGCAATAAGGGCAGTGTAGGTGTACATTAAGATGATGTTAGGTTGAAAGGCTATAAATAAAATTTAAGCTACCTTAAAATTCTTAGGCAAAATCTATTGGATCTACGCCTAAAAACACGTTTAGCCAAACTCACGTACGGTAGGTAAAGAAAGCACGTTGTACATGTAGATGTGCCTTGGTAATCAATATTTTCCTAGAATGTACAGATCATCGGATGACTGCCGCGCTAAAAAAAGTGTTTTGTCAGCGGACATGGCTCTATGTATACGTACTGAGACTATATTTATTTAAATATTCAACCATGTCATACGGTTTTTATTAGAAATCTTTTGCCACAATACTTCATGCGTGATATGTAAGTAGTAAGTACACACTTTACACTATTGATGGTTACGAAACACACTCGATTGAAGAGGCGCGAAGGTCGTGTTTTTAACCGACTTAAAAAAACGAGAAGGTTCTCATTTCGACTGTGTGTTGTTTTTTTGTTAAATATTCAGTGAGTATCAGCAGAAACACCCGGACACTGGAATGTTTCCGGGCATTCGAGACGGTGTGTCTCTGTAGCCGCACAAAGTGAAGGCAAAGTGCAAAGGTCGCCTTTGAATAGTGACTACTTATAGACACGTGGCGGCTGAGAATAGTCTCATTCTAAATGCGAGAGATATTTCAGGACTGTTTTAGTAGTGAGTTTTTTAGACAGAAATTCAGTATTCAAGTTCATGTCAGTCATGTATTCGTTTAGCAGTGTTATTGATAGAGTTATTTCATTTGAAAATATACATACATACATAAACTCATGGCCTTTTTCCCAGAAGGGGTAGGCAGAAGTGCCAGGGCATCCATATTTCACCTTGTATGTTCCATCCTTCGATGTGATAGGTGGCGAGCCTATCGCCATATCGGGCACAAATTCTTAACTCTGGGCTGATAATTATTAGAAAAATCCAATATCATTTTGCCCAACCCGGGATTTGAACCCGAGACCTCAGCTTTGTAACCGTACCCTAGTACAACTACGCCACCGAGGAAGCAATTGAAAATATGTTAGACTATTTAGTGATTTAGATGTTTTTTAAGTCGTAAGTGTTTGGTGCTGACATTTTAATATTGTTTGTTTCTTAATTATAATTATGATAATTAGAAATTTCGTCATTACCATGACCTTATTTCGAAAATAGTCTAATTTCCACTCGTCTGCGAGAAATGCACGGTGGCATTACACCGACGAGTATTATTTACGTTTGAAAGACGTATTACACTGTTGCTTGGCGGGAGAAATAAACATTGCGATGGTACCTAACCAGGCGGCCGCACAGACATCTGAGACCTACCACCAGTAAAATCTATAAAAAGAAATAAGAGGTAATACTACAGCCAAATACGTAGTCCAAATTCCACACATATGTCTAATGTCGAACTTATCAAAAACTCAATCAACTTTTCGATTCTACTCAAATGCGAATATTCGCTGATCAATGATCTATTTGTCTAGAATCTGCAGTCTCTCGTTTCGCAATCATCATTACTGTGACTCCGCTACGGAGGCTATTAACGGCCGATGCCAATAATCAATCGAAAAAAATTAGATTGAAGTCAATCTGTTTTGTTGTCAATTGTTTTCTACTTTTCGATTGGTCTCCTGTCATGTTGCCATAGTTTATTCACTACTGAGGTTGATTATTGGCAATATAGTATCAGAAAAACGATTGAGCTGTCAATCTAAAACGGCAAATTTTGGATTGGGTTTGTTTATTGGCAGCGGCTGTAAGTCAATTACATTGTATACAGTAGGTAATAAAGCGTAAGAAGTAAAGAGCGGGAATATGATGCGGTCATTGTGAAGGCAAACATCATAAAGCAATTAGGTTATCATTATTATGGTAATGGATATGGGTTCTCGATTTGTGTGTAATATATGTCCACTGCAGTGGCGTTTATGAGGCTTAAGGGAATGAATAGTAGAAAATAAACTTGCTGATTTTTTCTAATGATACTATGTTTTTATGTAATTGTATTCTCGATTGTAGAGGAGGCCCGTGCCCTGCAGTGGAACGTATATGGGCTGATACAGTTTACTATATATGTTTTTAAAAGCTACAATGAAAATTATATTTTTAAAATATTTTTACAATTATTGATCGTCATAATGTGGGTGTAATGCATATTAATTTATTGTTCATAATTTAGGTTTCATTGTAATAAAATTGGTGTGAAAATAAATATATACCTTTTATATCTGCAGATGACAAAACAATAACACTCTGTTTTTATAAAAATATCCTAAAAGTCATAGCATATAACAATTTAGTTCTATACAACAACATACATATTTGGAAACCCGTGGAAAATTCCTCGAATAGCTCAAATAAAAATGGTGTGTGAACATTTTCAATGGTCACACTGCAACACAGTGTCATGGACCGATGAGACGATGATGTCACATCTATTGAAAAAAGTTCATGCGCATGCTTCGGCAATGATTCAGATTATAATACGCGCGGTGGTAAATATTATAAAGAGTATAAAATAGTTAGGAATTTACCGTTTGCAATTTATTGGCTTTAAAAAAAGATGTTGTTATGAGCCTTGTAAATGTAGCTTGTGTTATAAATTGTTATAAGAACATTGAGTAGCTAGATGGTATGCATAATGGTTGCTTAGATTTACGCGACTATTACATATCGCTCATCCAATAGAACAACGACGTAATTACAATGATGAAAATGTTTGCTTGTATTATATGTTTTTTTAATTCTTGGGTTTTCGCACGAAATTGTTTTGAATTACGTTCATAGTAATTATTTTATGTTTGTATATAAAATAATTAAGATTTCATCGAAATGATTGGAAATACATTCTATTATTAATAAATTTTTAAAAATGTCTTCCGAAAAAATCTAAAACGTAATTACGTCATTGTTCTTTTGGATGAGCGATATTATATGACTATAGTATTAAGCAGCAAGTCGTGCTACAGGCGTAATAAACATTTAAAAAAGGTTTTTTTAAGGCGTATAGCTTTAACTGTATTTATTTTCCGCAGAATCCGCGTAATTGAGTTACCGCAGAACAATTATGAGCAAGCCATTGTACCCCGCCTACACGCACTACTCGTGTAACCAACATCAATACTGGCTCGAAATAAAGTTTCATTAATTTCTAGTTTAACTTGGCTATCTTTAATTACTCAAATTGTATCATGAGAGAATGCACCTGTATAAATATAAGCTTATCAAAAATCTAATGTACAGCTACATACTATATGACTATTGTATGTAGGTAGTGTAAGCAATAATGCCTAGCGAAAAAAACAATTGCCTGTAATCGATAAAATAGTTGATATTCCATGCATAGATAATGCAGTGTGCCCACCATAACCTTCACTACCTCGGAAAATGGAGTATGTAGCAGTCTTTGACATTATTGTTCTTACATAATGTACATCAATTTCTAAATAACACCACAATGTATAGATTTTTTTCAATAATATACAGCAAGAAACATTTGCGTCGGGTTTGTATAAGATCTTTTGAATAATGTTGAGGTAAGCTTTGGTTTCTAAATATACGAATTCAATAGGTCTGATGTAAGTTCTTTTGGGAAAGACTAGGTAAAAATCTAAGATAGTTTTGACGATTCTTAACTAGCCAGCGTTTAGCGGATATCCATTAAAGGAGATGTACTTTAAATCAAAGTTTTTATACTTATTTACTTGCAGTTTTTCACTTCATGTCGTAGAGACAAATATTAGTTTGTTCTATTTGCTATATATTCAGCTATGCATACATACATACATAAACTCACGCCTTGTTCCCAGAAGGGGTAGGCAGAGGTGCCAGGGCACCCACATTTCGCCTTGCATGTTCCGTCCCACAATGTGATAGGTGGCGAGCCTATCGCCATATCGGGCACAAATTCCTGACTCTGGGCTGATACTGAATAGAAAAATCCAATATCACTTTGCCCAACCCGGGATTCGAACCCGAGACCTCAGCTTTGTAACCGTACCGTAGTACAACTACGCCACCGAGGCAGGTATTCAGCTATGCCGGATGCAATATTATAATGTAGCTCTTGAAGTACTGTGCAAATATATATGATTGTGAGCAACTTGAGTACTGCGTCAATATTAGTTTACTCATTAACGTCACAAGCCATAATTAAGTATATTACCATCGACCGGTTGCCAAACTTATCTCCTTTGAAAATATGTTTTTATTCTACAGGTCTCATATACATATAAATGTACTCGGTCATAAGGTAAATGTACTCGGTCCTCGTGATTGTTTAAATTATTTTGATTTTGTTTTGAAGTTATAGAGTATATCCAATGCTGCGTTTTCGTAGCTCGAGCTGCGTGAATTTTTTATCGATTATAGAAATTGGAAAGCGATGTTGCGTCATTCTCCTCATTGCGAGGTGTTGTCGATTGCTACTTTTAGGGTTTCTTGTGTATCCCTGGTTAGTAGACCAATATATCATAGAATCATCATTAAGTATAGCCAGCCTTCCCTCTACTTTGTCTCCAGTTCGCTTGTCTATTTTACGTTGTCTGCAAATACTAAGCGTCCTCTTCAATAGTGTTAAAGGATTGTTTGAGTCAAGATCGACACGTTCTTGCTTTCAAAGAACAATCAACCAAGGAAGACGACCAACATTTACTCACATACAAGATGAAGACATAATCGTCTTTTATTTATGTTTAAGTATATTTTCCTTTTAAAGGTCCTATTTCAATTGTAAAATATGCTTGTTTATTATTATGATATAATGTTCATTGTATATAGGAATTGTATTTACATATGTCACGTCAAAGGTGGCCGAGTTAAAAATTTATTATGCACAATTATCCCTCTATTAATAATCTAATTATCTATATTATCTCTGTCCCTATGTCCCCTTGTGTGCTTAAATCTTTAAAACTACGTAACAGATTTTGATGCGGTTTTTTTAGTAGATAGAGTGATTCAATAGAAAGGTTTACGTGTATAATAACATCCATTAAATAGTGGAGACATACTGTTATATTTGAGGTTTCTAATGTGATGTCGTTAATTATCATTTTTTTCCGCTTACATTGCAAACGCAGGCTGAACCCTACGAGATTTATCAAAATAATGTAGTAATTATTTGTACACATTGAAGATGTCTACAGAAAACTCCGCGATGGTATATGTCTATCTCTTATGGATATCCCACAATAACAGTTTTTTGTCATTTACTTTTTACGACAAATACAGCATTAATCCTTATCTAATTAAAAAGCTTAAATACATTGTTGTTTTAATATAGATCTATCTGGTCCTTTACAGCACAAGATTTAAATGAATATTTTCGAAGATATTACAGATTTAAAATTGCGGGACGTAACGCTTGCGGCAGTACTGGCCGGCCGGGGCGGCAGTAGCGTGCCTGAGTAGGAAGGTTTATATGTATAATAATAATACGTACATATTTTTGTACAGAAATCTATTTGTACCCGGGCGAAGCTGGGCCTGGCCGCTAGTCTATATATAAAAGGTCTCTCATAACATGAGAGGGTATTGAGAGGGAAAGGGTATATTCAGCCCATGAAACTGTACAACTTCCTTTAGAAAGACATAACGAAGAAAAACTTGCAAATAAATAGACTAAATAGCTCCAAAACATCAATTACCATGAAAGAAAGAATATTAATAAACAAATCCGTGATATTTGTGATAAATTGCCACCTACAAAAATAAGAAAATACCATAAGACAGAGGCTTTACGAAAAAATGTTGGTGATATTCTAGAAGTAAAAAGTACCGAAAAGGAAAAAATTAGGACTCTAAAAAAAGACATGACATCCCATCAAAAACATCCTGTAAAATAAATCAGCCATCCAGCAGCATTATGTACGATACATTATGGTTTCATGCGATGGCCAAGTCGATCCATTTATTTATAACGTAAAGAATTTTTAATATTTATATGATAATAGCTTACGTAATAACTTTATACAGAAGGTCCCTTACGCAAGGACTAAATAAATTAATCGACTTGGTATCGGTATATGCATGTAGCATCTCACAATTTTTTGAGGTAGAAACCCTGAGCTGCGAGACTTGGAATTTTTTTACAGGATGTTTTTGATGGGATAGTGTCTTCATCTGTCTATTGATTGAGGTGCTCCCGAAAGGTACTATTATTCTAATGGTATTATGGATGATTTTGAAAAATATCACAATATTATGATGACCATATACAACACTTTACATGTTTCTTTACATGGGCAAAAAATCATGAAATTTGTGTGACGTAATTTATGGATAACCCTATAGGTGGTCGGAATTGAAAATTGCGACCGCCATTTTTTTTCTGCTCTAAGATATCGATGTTGAAATCAATTGGATCAAAAGCATTCAAGCAAGCATTAGATTAATCGAGCAAAGGGTAACCCAGAAATCGATTTATATATCAATCGGATGAATAACAAAAAAGTTCAAAATGGCGGCCATACATTTCGGTTCGGACTCCGAATGTAGGTTATTCGAAGAAAGGGTACTTCGGATAGATATTGATTTAGAGACCAATCAGATTAATAACAAAACAAAAAATGGCGGCCTCAACTATCAATTCTGACTTACTCATTCAAATGAAGGAACCATTAGATATCGATTTAGATATCAATCGAATTAAAAGCAAAAAAGTTCAAAATGGCGACCATAATTTCCAATTCTGACTTTGAATTTAGTGAAACGGAATAATATGGTAAAAAGGTTTTTCTATTTAATTCACTATTAATACATATATTTATTGGGCAAAACCCGATTAAAAGTTATAAGTAAATTCAATTGATTATAAAAGTTGGTGCGACCTTGGTGGGAATATCGCGTAGCCTTCATATTATAGGAGCTAGCAACAAGAAATATTGCGATAGCAGATTAAAATATTTTTGATGAAAAATAATGATAGTATACTGAAAGAACAACACAACGAGAAACGAATTTATTTTAACCGAATTAATTCGATGACAATGATCGCAATGTCCATATCATAGGGATTACGTTGGATCCCTTATTTTCATATTTCTCGTATGTCGTGGATCTACATACATACATACATAAACTCACGGCTTTTTCCCAGAAGGGGTAGGCAGAGGTGCCAAGACCCACATTTCGCCATGTATGTTCCGTCCCACGATGTGATAGGTGGCGAGCCTATCGCCATATCGGGCACAAATTCCTGACTCTGGGCTGATATTGAATAGAAAAATCCAATATCACTTTGCCCTACCCGGGATTCGAACCCAAGACCTCACCTTTGTAACCGTACCTTAGTACAACTACGCCGCTGAGGCAGTCTACCAGTCAAATATCGATTTGGAACCATTCGGATAAATAACAAAAAAACAAAAATTAAAATGACCCGGACTCGAACCCGAGACTTCAGCGTCGTAATCATATTATGAGGCAAAAATGTATAAAATTTCACCCGAATAATAACAAAAAAATCAATCAAAATGCGGATCGAATATTCTTTTTTCTGAGAATATTTTCATTTTTTCGGAATGATGGTTCTTTCAAATATCGATTAGGAACAATTCGGATAAATAACAAAAAGCAAAAATTAAAATGACCCGGTTTCGAACCCGAGACTTCAGCGTCGTAATTATATTATGAGGCAAAAATGTATAAAATTTTACGCTCCCTTCGACTAATTTCGTTGAGCTAGTTATACGTAAGTCAATGACCTTTCTCTTTTATTTTGGTAACTTAGCTAGTTAAAAATGAACTTAAAAATGAATATATACTGCTATTTATTTTTTAAATATATGTAAAAAAATTAAAATGTACAAACACAAAAGAGTACCACCTAAAATAATAAGATTTACGTAAATTTGAAATTACGTAAAAAATAATCGGCGGGCTAGAATTTCGAAACGTCGAGCGCAGATCCGTCGTCCACCAAGGCCCGCGGCCGTCTGACGGGAACGCCCCCAATGAGATAGCTTATATGGCCGTAACGTACAAGAATGGGATACGATGGCCCATGCGCTTCTCAAAATAAAACAACATAAGCGCCAAACCATATTTTATTTTATTGTCATCGTACTATTTACTTTTTTCTTGTTTTTTTCTCGCGAAAAACTAATATTTAAAAATATGTTTATGTCAAATTAATCTTGAGTTTCTACACGGGGTAAGTTAGGAGTTCTGAGTTCTTAAAAAACTTAACAACTGCTACTTTGGACTGTATTTTTATTAAGGCAAAGTGGCGTAATCATGTATTTTTTTTCATAAAGTTGGTAATTATATCATCAATTAAAACATATCTGAAAATGGACTACCTAATCTTAGTAATTTATGATATGTAGGGTTTTAAAAAAGCCAAATTTATCGAGGTATCCCCTTAATGTAATATATTTTATTCTATAAAAACTAAAACAGAGCTTACGTTTCGCTGCCATGCAATAGCACGGAAGGTTGAATCAATTTGATGTCTAAGTATCTCTTGGAAACGTTGGTCATTTTCTAATATCCTCACTGACCGGCTAGCTGTCATATTTTAATATTATAATACTTTAAAGTAACTGTGTGGTTAATAAGTAAAAAATAGAGTACTCTTCTTAGGGCAGGCAGCGACTTTGTTGTGCTGGCCCCTTGGCAGTGCGGAGGTTCATGAGCAGCGGTAGTCGCTTACCATCAGGCGGGCCGCTAGATTGTCTGCCTTAAAAAGCTAAAAAATAATAATATTGCTATGTCGATGTTACTTACGGCAAGTGTGACGTGGAATCGGCATGCCATCACATCGTTTACATAAGTAATGTTTACGTTTCAGCTCACCTCGGCCGGTACTAACAACGTGCTTACATGTGTATCTATCTACAGAGACATTTTCTTTTTACTCGGAATCATTGTATTTATGTTTACGTAGCAGTGATTGTGGGAAATCACTTGTAGTTTTGTTTTGGCTTATTTGCGTCGGGCGTAGTTCTTTGAATATTAAGTCTTATCGACATAACACAATAAAATTACTATGAATAGAGAAGTGTATTGAATCTATATTGTATAGATTAATAAAGACAGAAATAAAATCATTAAGTATGTACGATTGTAGTCAGATAATATATGCTTTTACAAATATGGTAGAGTCAATAAACTAACTGTAAAAAAATCCATTAATCTTAAGCCAATGAGAATATTAACTATGTCAACCATAGATGTAGTATAGAACATAGATCGGCAATGTGTCATTTTCAGCGCGACCAAAACTGATTTACGATTGTGTGCGTGAAGTTTACATGTGTGCTTGACATATAGTGGTGTACCATGCACTTTCGATAGTATCATATCGATATCGATATAGCTGTCGGCCTGTAGTTGTGAAATAAAATGTTATGGATATATGCGACATTTTATTATATATTAACAGAAACTTATTGATGTGTTTATTTCAATACAGATTGATAAACACACAAATAAATAAAGATAAATTGTCATATTATTTGGAAAACATTTTGTTTGAGATATTTTGTATGAGTCTTTAGTACAGAAATCTAATTAAACTGAGAACAAAAAACACTTTTATAAAATAAAACTATAATTTACAAAGTTTTAGCGTTTTCGGTTTATTTTTTTAATTTCCCGTCGCGAAGTTTCGATTACTTTACTGCTTTCGTAGTCATAGGGTGGACTCAGTCTGCAACAAAATCCATGATTATTAGTTTTTTTCAATGAGTAAAATTCGCGTAAGTATATATTTTATACTAGAGTTAAAAAAATATGCTTATTTAAGTCAATTAATTGACTTGTAACACATTGGGAAGTGTTGGACGCCTGCTAGGCCGCGTTGGAGGTGTACGGAGGAGCTTGTAGGAAGTCGTTGGATGCAGGCAGCTTACAACAAACTGATGTAGACATTCTTGTGGAAGGCCTATGTTCATTAGTCGCATTCCTGTGACTGAAGAGAGACAGTTTAATAAACTACAAAGGTTTTCTCGATCTCGTCACCTAAACTAATGTATATAGTGTAATGTAATTTCCTATGAGAAATAAATTTTAAACCTATACCTAATGTTATGATAAATGAATAATGTTGCTTCAAGGTTTGGATGATGATATTGTGCATAGAAGTATCGCATATTTTATAATAATATCGAATATGTTCTTGTTTTACTATTATAAATTGACAGCCTCTTGGCAGAGATTGAAACAGGTTCTTAATTCATAAATCACACACATGAAGTGTTATAATAAATATTCCACAAATATAAAAAAATGAGAAAAAGTAAAGTAATAAGTAATATTGTAGAATGAATACTATAATAATGGCCGGGGAAATATGGCCGAGATAACGCCAGGTAGAAGAAGGAGAAAAATGCACACTATCACAACATACTATAGCCCCATAAAAATGTAGGGAAACATGTGTTGTCATCGACTATTTTATCGACAACCTTTTATTGATCGAACCTGTCAGTCAATCCCTAGCTACTTTTGGTTGAAATTATTGTAAATTCACGTATTTGATATTATTTTTTATACGCAATGGATGCTTTCAACGTATTAATACAATGAAATACTATATTCTTTTCTACCGATATGTATACACGGATTTCCATTTAATTCTGTAATATCGTCACAAAAAAGTATTGTGCAAAAGTGGCCGGTACCTGTGAAAACTGTAATTATTTCGGATTTTTACACCTGCATGAACCACACCTTGGCACTACACAATGCACTATAATAAACTACGTTTAATAAATATAACCAAGTACTGTAAAATTAAATAAATTATGAAAATAAGCGAATTTTGTTGCTCGCTTAGTTTGACATATTTTGACTCTGGGTCACTGCTGGCTACTTCTGTGTAAACGAATGGTCGCATCATGCATCTCGCTTTAACATATGAGTTAAATTATTCTATCTCTTTCACATTGCCGATCTATGTTTTATACTAAATCTATGATGTCAACATTGCATTGTATTAACATGAAACATTTTAAATTCTTTTTGTAAGAAGTTAAACAGCTACATAAAATATAATTATAATTTACATTCATGTCGCTACCCAAACAAGCATAGTGTTAACTCCATGTATGGTTTAAAGGAGTACATAAGATTTTTGTTATCATATCAAACATGCTAAATGACGAAACTAAAAGCCGATTTCAAATTATATTTTTTCGAGCATTCCATATTTAATGAATACTTGGCAAGTTTTAGGAATTATTTTTCTTGTGTATTTTTTTCTAAACTTTATTATAAAGCTTTGTTATCATTAATGTTGTTGCGTTCCTACTACAAGTAAAAGTTTTACTTGAGTTAATCTAATTTTATCACCTTTCTTGGCCTTTACTTAATTGTATTGTAATTTATACGGATTTCGTGAAGATCTTCTAAATTTCATGCAGTAGACTTTATCAAAGCAGTATGACGAAATATATGATCACCAGATTGCTTTATTACTCTAAAGCTTCGCTATCGTTCTGCAATCCAAATGCACTAAGCTATATTATTCCATATTCAAAACTGGCATATGACCTTAAATAATAATAGGCTCGTTCCATATCAATTTCCCGAGGCGGATTCTTTTATTGGTCGGCCCAGTTACGGTGTCTGCCGCCTGGGCGTCCCAGTTCCCTTTCCGTCCGGCCGCCCGTCCGCCAGTATCGATTCAGGTCAGTATTTTGGCTCCACGCCGTGCGGTCAATGTCAATGTCGTTTACCCACCTTTTATTTTATTGTTTCGTTTTTTATACTGTTTTTAACAATTCTGTGATGTATGTGTGGGCAGTAAGTTACTTGGGAAGGTATAATTTTCAGCTAATTTGGTATTGACGCGAAATGTGTAGGCAATTTTGATGAGGAAATCGTAAGTTACTTGGGATGCTCTAATTTTCAACTAATTTGGTATTGACGCAAAATGTGTAGGCAACTTTGATGAGGAAAGCGTAAGAAAGGATTGTTGCCGTTTTTATTTATAAAGATTGGACCTATCCAATGGTTGTTAAACAATATTACTCAAATAAAATTGGGAGTATTGAATTTAAGATTTTCATATTACGGCTTACATACGTTATCAATAGGTTATCTGTCACTATAGTTAATAGGCAACGAGGTGACAAGAGAAAGAAAATGAGTTACGTAAATAAAACAGGTATCCATTTCTTCTTGAATAATTACATAAAATACTCATGATTTGAAAGGTCAATATGTCATGTTTATTGCATAAGTGTTCGTGTAACGTATGCGGACTTATAAACGACCAGTTTTGTACAAAATATACGCATAACTTGATATGTGTTTTTGTGTTATATATAGTAACCTAATGAATACCACCTAGCTATAATTTTTATATTCATCAACGGCGAACCAGAACATAAGGAAACCGCATCAGGAAGAACTGATCTCGAAATAATCTGTCAAGGTTGTTGAGTATTGACGTACAAAATGTAAATATATCGAAAAAATGCTGTTTATTGACGTTATTGCGGTAAATTTATGACGTTTGGTTTAAACTACTATTCGTCTATCCTCACATCTCTAAAGATTTTGAACGATGGAATCTTTGCTTTGAAAAAATTCAACAAGCATTGGCGAATCTTCATAGAGAAGATCACACCTGTATTCCTGAGAAGGCAGGCAAGGTTTAATTCTTTTAAAATGTGGTATTTTGCAAGCCCTAACTTAAATCCTGACAAAAGGCACTTCCTTATAAATCCTCAGTTCCAGAACGATAGCCAATAAAATATATCATACATACATAAACACACGCCTTTTTCCCCAGAAGGGTTAGGCAGAGGTTCAAGCAGGACAACCACGTTACGCCTTGTATTTTCTGCCCCACATAGGGATGCGGCAAAGCCTATTACCATACCGGCCACCGGGCACAAATTATTGACTCCAGGCTGATAATGATTAGAAAAATCTAATATCACTTTCCCAGGGCTCGAATCCGAGACCACAGGTTTGCAATCATACCGTAGTACCACGTGCGTCACCGAGGCATACATCATGTTCGAATATATCATGTTATTATTAAATGCAAGATGAAATGCCATTTTATTACAAATAAACGGTTGCACTAACCCATATTGTTGCTAGCGCCAATAATCATTATGCCGCAATGAGTTATACGATTGCGGTTGAGTTATTTCAGTTTGGAACAGATGTTGCCCGTCTTTATTCATTGCCCATCTCGCGATATTACTTTTGGCAATCCGGTCCGGTGGGGCAATGTGCAAAGTCCATGTTACATTTTTGCAGAAAACATTACTAGAGGATTTGGTCAGCTAATCATAACGCCCATATTGTTGTACGTGTTTATGACATGTCGAGTTGCGATCCGACATAATTTGTATGTATATTGTTAACTAATTGGCTATAATTACAAACGAGGTGTAAAACCCGGTATGTTATCCGGCATCGACCAGTATAAAATTTTATTGCTTTTTTTTTATACCGACACAATAAATTGCTTATACTTCATTTAATTTAATAATGTCCAAATAGAAGATTTACCGACGCGAGGTGAACCTTTACCACTCTATAATTATGTACATATAATATTTTGAGCATTTAGCATTTAAACAACTATTAATTCAATAAAACAAGACTAACAGAATCCGGTATTCTATGTATAGTACAGTTCTTCACGCGAGATAGATGATCGAGTCTGATTTTAATGTATTGTATTGTTCCGCTCCGTGATTTTCTCTAATGAAGCGTGATGTCAGGGATACGCCGCTTATTATAAAGTGTGTGCTCTGGTTCTACGAAATCCCTCATTTGTAACCTTATGAGAGCAAGGTCGGGCGAGCGCTGTTTCTAATTTTTGGACTTGGCTGGGACGATTTTTTTATGAATAAGTGTAGAGTGGTGCGTATTCGTTTAATTTTGCTATCCAACGGAGCTGACGTAAAAGAAAATCTATTGGCTTTTTTTAAAGAAACTACTTCACAAAATTACGATTTAAAAATGCAATTTTAAAGGGTTACAGAATTATGTGAAACGCTTAATAACATCTGTAAGAATAACAAATATCAATATCCGTTGACCCTACCTTAACTATGTCAAAAACCTTGTATTTTCACCTTCCAAATTACATCAGAACCGCACCGCGTCATAACACGACTCAATCTTAGAAATAGAAAGTGGGTAGTTACGTCATTTGGAAAATTATGCGCTCGCGCCTCCCGCCATCGCAGCCTGCCTAGTAATCACCGCTGACCCACTGACAAGCTGCTTGCTGCGCTCTTCACATACTTATAAGGTTACTACTGGATACTACTGGTTACTGCTTCAATAATAAAGTCGTAGTACAAATCCTCGGGAATTTTTAATTGGTTTGGATAAGTTTAATTACTTGCACGGAACATATGTTAACAAGATCAACTTGTTTGTTTAAGCATTGTAGATTCGTGAATAAGAGAAAGCTATAAACTGTTATCCTATGGTTTTAACTAATTTAACTGTAGACATATTTATGACTGGTTTTAGAGCCAGTTAAATCTCGACTATCGACACTCAACCCTACCAGTTACTCTATACTCCGACACGAAGTTAGAATGTTCGGACGATGAACGTCAACATGTAAGATAAAAGTTTTCCACTTCTAAAAATCAATACTAATCTCTATGAAACTTATAATTCACTTCGAAAATAAAATTACGACGTACGATACAGGATTGGAACATTTTGTTAAGTACTTAGCTGTATTCGTACAGTTTTACGTGCGATGTTTGAACATTCGTCGTCGTTCCGGAATACAGAGTAACCCCCCAAAATGCACCGTCGACAACGATTACATTTTTATATCCATTTGGCGACCTGAATAGATTCGACGTGCCACTATCGTATCACTGATAAAAACATGCATTTACGAGTATACGTAACGTGGCAAGAGGCTTGCATTCAACGAAAAAGGCACGAACACATTTTTAATACATCAGCCCACCCTTTACATGCCCAATACGTGGATTGCGATTTACGTGACACATGAATCATGTCAAGTTTAAAAGTGGATATTCAGATGATGTCAATGGTGACACACTGTAACGCTACAAATTATTATTATACCGGTTTAGAGAAGATCTATCGTGATTTGAATTTGGTATGTTGACGTCAGACGAATATTTTGTTTTCCAACACAAGTTGAATATAGACACATGTTAACTTAGCATTTTAATTCCATCATAATCCTAACATGTTAAAACCGATGTTAAAATCGTTATTAATAGTGATTTAGAAGCTCTGTCATTGACGTCATCAATGACATTGCATTGACCGTCGATATTTTTAATATTGTCTTTTTTAATACTAAAAAATAACTTACCCACGTCAAAAACGTTACGTTACGTAAATGTGAACATGTGTATTCGTGCATTTACCCAAAGAATAATTAAAACAAAGCACTTGTTTAATGGAAATCATAATAGTTATTGTTTAGATTTTTATGTGTTATTTTTTATCCTGAGAAAATTAAATGATGTATAATAAAAAGTACAAAACGTTCTATAAAATAATTAACAATGTAAATCTTAGCTGTCTTTAGATTGTATCAGCAGACTACCTGTAGCTAATGATTATGAAAAATTGTACATTTGTGCAAATTAGAATCTTGAGTATTTATTGAGGGAGCATTGTCATACATTTGCGTACATTATGTACATTTGCGTCTTAAAAAAGTTTTTTTCTTTTTTGTTATGTTGGTAGCGCTCCTATAGTAGTGAAATTGAACTAATTAATAAACAACAAATTGCTCTAAATTCCTTTGATAGTCAAAAGTACATTTAGCTATTATCTTTTTTAAACGAGTTTGAGTGGAATTTAAGCTAGATAAACACTTACAGCCTTACTAATAAAAATATATTATACAATTGTTTAACGTTTATATGTACTTATTCAATAGATAGGGTGTGAATAGCTACTTATACAATACTTTACTAATAAACAGTGTATAGACCTTGTATAACTATTTAATTGTTACGACACTAACTAATGGCAACATTTTGGGAAGCGTTCCGAAACCTTAAAACGTTGAATACACCACTTATTTCTTTTTTTATTTTTCTTTAATATTCACATGTTTTTATTTACCAATGGCTTGAGAAATAGGGTAACAACAATTTCTTTTTATTAAAAAGTATTTTCAGTGTAAAAAATACAGGTTTCTAAATTGTTTATTTTAATATTTCCTAAATTGTAAATTGTCCTCGAAATCTTGAGAACATGTTTTGAACGCGCGTTGAAACGTCAACTGTCATTTTCCGCAAGAAGTGTAAAAAGTTAAAAACAAACCGTTGTTTTTCGTATGCATTTTATTATTGATTTTGTACAGGTGTAAACAAATAGCTACTTAGCCCATAACCTGCATCTCCGAGTAAGCGTCCATGGAATTCTCCATTGCCGAACTTCTGTCGCATACGTGATTCTCTAAATATTAGAGAGTAATGTGTGCTGCTTCTCCAGTGTGCTACAATATCTCTATTTTGCAATTTGGAGTCACAGACTTGCACGTTAATTGAGGATACTCCCCTTCTGTTGATATAATATTGGGCATTGTCTCCGCCAACTATTTAAATTTTAATACGTGTGCAGTTAATTGCACCTATCACATGTCCACCCACAAATACTGCGGAATGTAGCCGTTCGTGGTATATAGATAAATTGCGCTGCTTACTTGCTAAGGCGACGGCAACGCGGCGACAAAAAAAGCGATTGATTGTTGACTCATGCGATGTATGTCAGCTGCATCGTCTTGTACTTCTTCTGTATCAGCCCATATACGTCCCACTGCAGGGCACGGGCCTCCTCTACAATCGACGTACGATTGAGAGCGGTTAGGCCATTTTTTCCACCACGCTTGCCTAGTGCGGCTTGGCGGACTTACATACTATAGATTTTTTTATAAATCGCTATGTTATGCAGGTTTCCTCACGGTGTTTTCCTCTACCGTTTTAGTGCGTGGTGATTGACTATCAATACACAGATGACTCCGAAAAGTCAGAGGTGTGCCCTGGGATTCGAACCCGCGACCACCGTGAACGTGTTGGCAGTCGCGTCTAGTCCGTTTACCAACAGACCCCCACGCACTTAGTTCTTGCCGCGCTCATACCCTGAGAGTTGTACAAACTTGAAGCTTCTCAGAGAAGCCACTACCCTTCTTTGTCGTCTTCTTCTTTGTCGGGTCAAGTCCACCACTTCTTTGACATACCTTTTAGTAAACCTGTATATACCTCCAAGTCATCTTCTTCCAGAGAAAAGGGATCGAAGCTTGTTTTATAAGCTTTTCTCTTTCTTTGCCGTTCCTCATTGTCCACCTCAAGTATATCAAAATAGTCGAAATAATGCAAAAATCCATATTTAACACTAAATTAAAATACGTCGCGAGATAAGACCTGATAATCATTTATAATTTGTAGGCTATATACACTCTAAACAAGGTCAACAGACTGAATAAGGATTGTATAAAATTACATACACTTATACAACTGTTATAACGGGCGTATAAGGTAAAAATCCCTATACATCGTTTATTAGTAATGATTTCGCTATAACGCTGTTATACACGATGCATAAATGTTTATTAGTAAGACCGTTAATGGTTTACGAATTAAATTACATTCTTATCCGGGTGTTGAAATCGCCTACCCAACATTAGGATAACAACAAAAAATGTAATAAAACATACAAAACGTGGTTAGAAACATGAACTAATGTTTTTTATCACGTTATATGCTGAAAATGAGTCTAAATTAATCCAAAAACAAGGTAATGTGCGTAACAAAAAAATCACCTTGCAAAATAATTTGAAATAGCAAAAATGGCCAGACCTTCATGAAAAGCACAAAAACAACAAAATTATCTGACTTATAATTTGTCACCGCCGTGCACTTCCATTTATTCTTATAGAAATAGGCCTTTAAGGGGATACCTCGATAAATTTGGCTTTTTTAAAACCCTACATATCATAAATTACTAAGATTAGGTAGTCCATTTTCAGATATGTTTTAATTGATGATATAATTACCAACTTTATGAAAAAAAATACATGATTACGCCACTTTGCCTTAACAAAAATACAGTCCAAAGTAGCAGTTGTTAAGTTTTTTAAGAACTCAGAACTCCTAACTTACCCCGTGTAGAAACTCAAGATTAATTTGACATAAACATATTTTTAAATATTAGTTTTTCGCGAGAAAAAAACAAGAAAAAAGTAAATAGTACGATGACAATAAAATAAAATATGGTTTGGCGCTTATGTTGTTTTATTTTGAGAAGCGCATGGGCCATCGTATCCCATTCTTGTACGTTACGGCCATATAAGCTATCTCATTGGGGGCGTTCCCGTCAGACGGCCGCGGGCCTTGGTGGACGACGGATCTACGCTCGACGTTTCGAAATTCTAGCCCGCCGATTATTTTTTACGTAATTTCAAATTTACGTAAATCTTATTATTTTAGGTGGTACTCTTTTGTGTTTGTACATTTTAATTTTTTTACATATATTTAAAAAATAAATAGCAGTATATATTCATTTTTAAGTTCATTTTTAACTAGCTAAGTTACCAAAATAAAAGAGAAAGGTCATTGACTTACGTATAACTAGCTCAACGAAATTAGTCGAAGGGAGCGTAAAATTTTATACATTTTTGCCTCATAATATAATTACGACGCTGAAGTCTCGGGTTCGAAACCGGGTCATTTTAATTTTTGCTTTTTGTTATTTATCCGAATTGTTCCTAATCGATATTTGAAAGAACCATCATTCCGAAAAAATGAAAATATTCTCAGAAAAAAGAATATTCGATCCGCATTTTGATTGATTTTTTTGTTATTATTCGGGTGAAATTTTATACATTTTTGCCTCATAATATGATTACGACGCTGAAGTCTCGGGTTCGAGTCCGGGTCATTTTAATTTTTGTTTTTTTGTTATTTATCCGAATGGTTCCAAATCGATATTTGACTGGTAGACTGCCTCAGTGGCGTAGTTGTACTAAGGTACGGTTACAAAGGTGAGGTCTTGGGTTCGAATCCCGGGTAGGGCAAAGTGATATTGGATTTTTCTATTCAATATCAGCCCAGAGTCAGGAATTTGTGCCCGATATGGCGATAGGCTCGCCACCTATCACATCGTGGGACGGAACATACATGGCGAAATGTGGGTCTTGGCACCTCTGCCTACCCCTTCTGGGAAAAAGCCGTGAGTTTATGTATGTATGTATGTAGATCCACGACATACGAGAAATATGAAAATAAGGGATCCAACGTAATCCCTATGATATGGACATTGCGATCATTGTCATCGAATTAATTCGGTTAAAATAAATTCGTTTCTCGTTGTGTTGTTCTTTCAGTATACTATCATTATTTTTCATCAAAAATATTTTAATCTGCTATCGCAATATTTCTTGTTGCTAGCTCCTATATATAATATGAAGGCTACGCGATATTCCCACCAAGGTCGCACCAACTTTTATAATCAATTGAATTTACTTATAACTTTTAATCGGGTTTTGCCCAATAAATATATTAATAGTGAATTAAATAGAAAAACCTTTTTACCATATTATTCCGTTTCACTAAATTCAAAGTCAGAATTGGAAATTATGGTCGCCATTTTGAACTTTTTTGCTTTTGATTCGATTGATATCTAAATCGATATCTAATGGTTCCTTCATTTGAATGAGTAAGTCAGAATTGATAGATATCTGATTGGTCTCTAAATCAATATCTATCCGAAGTACCCTTTCTTCGAATAACCTACATTCGGAGTCCGAACCGAAATGTATGGCCGCCATTTTGAACTTTTTTGTTATTCATCCGATTGATATATAAATCGATTTCTGGGTTACCCTTTGCTCGATTAATCTAATGCTTGCTTGAATGCTTTTGATCCAATTGATTTCAACATCGATATCTTAGAGCAGAAAAAAATGGCGGTCGCAATTTTCAATTCCGACCACCTATAGGGTTATCCATAAATTACGTCACACAAATTTCATGATTTTTTGCCCATGTAAAGAAACATGTAAAGTGTTGTATATGGTCATCATAATATTGTGATATTTTTCAAAATCATCCAGTATAATACCATTAGAATAATAGTACCTTTCGGGAGCACCTCAATCAATAGACAGATGAAGACACTATCCCATCAAAAACATCCTGTAAAAAAATTCCAAGTCTCGCAGCTCAGGGTTTCTACCTCAAAAAATTGTGAGATGCTACATGCATATACCGATACCAAGTCGATTAATTTATTTAGCCCTTGCGTAAGGGACCTTCTGTATAAAGTTATTACGTAAGCTATTATCATATAAATATTAAAAATTCTTTACGTTATAAATAAATGGATCGACTTGGCCATCGCATGAAACCATAATGTATCGTACATAATGCTGCTGGATGGCTGATTTTTTTTACAGGATGTTTTTGATGGGATGTCACGTCTTTTTTTAGAGTCCTAATTTTTTCCTTTTCGGTACTTTTTACTTCTAGAATATCACCAACATTTTTTCGTAAAGCCTCTGTCTTATGGTATTTTCTTATTTTTGTAGGTGGCAATTTATCACAAATATCACGGATTTGTTTATTAATATTCTTTCTTTCATGGCAATTGATGTTTTGGAGCTATTTAGTCTATTTATTTGCAAGTTTTTCTTCGTTATGTCTTTCTAAAGGAAGTTGTACAGTTTCATGGGCTGAATATACCCTTTCCCTCTCAATACCCTCTCATGTTATGCCTTTTATATATAGACTAGCGGCCAGGCCCAGCTTCGCCCGGGTACAAATAGATTTCTGTACAAAAATATGTACGTATTATTATTATACATATAAACCTTCCTACTCAGGCACGCTACTGCCGCCCCGGCCGGCCAGTACTGCCGCAAGCGTTACGTCCCGCAATTTTAAATCTGTAATATCTTCGAAAATATTCATTTAAATCTTGTGCTGTAAAGGACCAGATAGATCTATATTAAAACAACAATGTATTTAAGCTTTTTAATTAGATAAGGATTAATGCTGTATTTGTCGTAAAAAGTAAATGACAAAAAACTGTTATTGTGGGATATCCATAAGAGATAGACATATACCATCGCGGAGTTTTCTGTAGACATCTTCAATGTGTACAAATAATTAATACATTATTTTGATAAATCTCGTAGGGTTCAGCCTGCGTTTGCAATGTAAGCGGAAAAAAATGATAATTAACGACATCACATTAGAAACCTCAAATATAACAGTATGTCTCCACTATTTAATGGATGTTATTATACACGTAAACCTTTCTATTGAATCACTCTATCTACTAAAAAAACCGCATCAAAATCTGTTACGTAGTTTTAAAGATTTAAGCACACAAGGGGACATAGGGACAGAGAAAGCGACTTTGTTTTATACTATGTAGTGATACCTATCTAGAACTATTATTCCATTATATACGGGTACAATTATTCATTAACTGCAAATGTAACTTTGTAATCCTATACATTTATATGGGATTACAAAGTTATTCAGGCAGTTGGTGTATCTAGAACACTAGGCAGAAATTACGAAATGTTTAAATTTTTCACTACTTAAGACACTAAACACTAATTATATTCTAAATTTGAAGGTTCTTTGTCTGCTAGAATTGCCTTAGACTTTTGATGATCGATCAGTTAGTTAGTGAGTGACAAAATTAAGAAAATGGTTTCTTAGTTTTACGCGAATGTTACACATTGAAATAAAACTATTATTTACGGATTTTATCGCGAATTTAGTTTAATTTTTTACATTTTTAACTTCCCGACGTTTCGATTACTTTACAGCTTTCGTGGTCACGGGGCGGACTGAGGTATTAGACGTCTGCTCAGTGACTGTTACAATTTAACTACCCTTATTTTACAATTATTAGTTTTAAAAAATAATTTTAAATATCTAGTCTGTGTTCGACACGGTAGTTTAACTTAGAACAAACTACGACGAATTCTAATCATTGGTTTGACTTACTTAACACCAGAGGGCGTACAAATCGTTGATTTTTACGGGTTTCCCCATTTTACGTAGATTATATTTTACGCGGATATTATTGGCCCTTAATTACTTCCAAAAACATTGATTCGCTTATTAGCTGATTAGTTTATTTTAAAACAATTATTAAATTTATTAAAATTCATACTCATGCAGTGCGTGGTGGCCTGTTGGTAAACGGACTAGACGCGACTGCCAACATGTTCACGGTGGTCGCGGGTTCGAATCCCAGGGCACACCTCTGACTTTTCGAAGTCATGTGTGTATTGATAGTCAATCACCACGCACTAAAACGGTGAAGGAAAACATCGTGAGGAAACCTGCATGCCATGGCGATTCATAAGAATTTATATGGTATGTAAGTCCGCCAACCCGCACTAGGCCAGCGTGGTGGACTATATGGCCTAACCACTCTCAATCGTATTCTCGATTGTAGAGTAGGCCCGTGCCCTGCAGTGGGACGTAAATGGGCTGATACAGATACAGATACTCATGCGGAAATGAGAATTTTTATGTTCGCATTTCTATACAGAATAATTTGTTACAAATAGACAACATTCAAATCGATTCCGTTGGATGTAGGATTCAGGTCTAAACCTCCCTAAATCATTTATTTTTGTATATAAACGCAATGAAAGTAAGTTTAGACATATTACGGGATTGTTTTTCTTACTTAATGCCAGAGTGCGCCTTGAATTGATTGAGTGACGTCCTATCTTAGTATGCAAAATGTACTCTGTGGTTTGTGATCCAATCTACGCAGAAGGAGCTCACTGTGTCTTGAGGTCTGGCAGTTGGTCTTTTGGGTTCCGATTTAATTAAATGTAGTATTGGATCCTATGTTTGTGCAAGCTTCAAGCCATCTTCTCTATTGAAATTTGGATGTTTTTTAATTTCAATAGCCTCGCGAAACATCCTGGGCAGGAAACGGTGTTCTTTAGCGATGACTTGGGGCTGGTCAAAGCGGAGGTAATGGAGGTAAGAACGTCGGGAAGTTAAAAATGTAAAAAATTAAACTAAATTCGCGATAAAATCCGTAAATAATAGTTTTATTTCAAAATTAAGAAAGTTTGACTAGTTACAATTCTTAAACTAGTGGTTCAAATTGAATGAAATTTTAAATATACATACCGTGTTTACACAATGCCTGCTTAGTAACTGAAAATTCAGGTTTCTTGCTTTAACCACAACGAAGTTATGGGGGGTTTAAAATGATCTGAATTGCTTCGAGAAAAGGATGGTACCACTGTACCGCTTTTTAGCTCGACTTGGTGGGGGCACTGCCGTGCCCCCAGATTTAGAGTATTTTTTTTTACGAATATATTTTATATGTCACTGAAAATCTATATCTATACTAATATTATAAAGCTGCAGAGTTTGTTTGTATGTTTGTTTGAACGCGCTAATCTCTGGAACTACTGGTCCGATTTGAATGATTCTTTCAGTGTTGGGTAGTCCATTTATCGAGGAAGGCTATAGGCTATATATCATCACGCTATGATCTATAGGAGGAAAGCAGTAGTGACATTTCTAGCAAATACGAGGAAATTTTGTTCGTTTTTCTTGGTCCGATTGGTCGATATTCTAAACTGATAGTCAGAATTAAACATTTTGACCGCCATTTTAAAACGTGTATGCACCCGGGCGGAGCCGGGCCCGATCGCTTGTATTACTATAAAATTAATATTTACAATGCTTTTCATATAACGAAAGCAAAATAATTGTAATTGATATCAAATAATTTCGCCGAAAAATTTGTCTAGCGTAAATAAAAGAAACATTGTTAAAAAAAAATGATCCCTATTTGGTTGTAAAGAAGGTTCAAACTGGAACGGGCGGGTGTGTTCGCCGTCATTCTCGCGCCAAGCGCATAGCAGTAATAATAAGAGCGTGAGCGCCGGTGTGACCGCACAGTTCGAAAATCAATAATAATTATTTTATGTGGAATTTAAACAATAATCTAATGTAATTACTTATCGTTTCCGCTCTGTGTACATACTTCAGGAATACCTAGTCAGTTTAGTTTGGTTGTTATTACAAAATTCAAATTTATTTCACACATTTTTGTTAATTTTACAGTTGTATCGTAAGTCAAAAATCACAAAACAGCAGAACTAAGAATGACGTTGTTTTATAGGCGAAAGTCAGTGGTCAAATCACAGGTCAAATGAAGTAGAAACAAATAAATCATCGCTAGGCGCAATGCCTTTGGCGGCATTTATCAAAGGGCGCCTAGGCGATTAGCGCTTCACACTAGTAGAGTGAGTGACCGGAAAAACAATTGGTATCTTGTATTTATACAGACATTATTGTAAATGTTTGTGAGGTTTTCGTAAAGTAATAGTTTAAAGTTCGTGTTTTAACACTTAGATTGTAATAGATTTTTTTTATCAATACAAAAGTATGATAAACAATATATAGGCACATTGTCAGAATCATACGTATTATAAATATACATAGGTCTACATTAATTCGTTATTACTAATATTAATAATACCAGTAGATAATATTTAATCGGGGAATGTGCGCCAGTAGCGCAGTGCCGCGACGTGATGCGGCAACTTTCGTTAACCACGCCCCAAAATGCTGCGAATATTTTTCGAGATAGGCTCTTAACACCTCTATGCAGACCTGCTATACACGGGTAATTAACATTTATATACTGGTGGTAGGTCTCTTATATCTGAAAGGCCGCCTGAGTAGGTACCACCGCAATGACTATTACTCCCGCAAAACAGCAGTGTAAATGCACTGTTGTGTTTCGGTTAGAAGAACATTGCAGCCAGATTAACTACTGGACATATTGAGGCATCAGGAGACATTAGGCGAATGGCATGCTCATATCGCAATTCATAGAAAATAAAAAAAAATACTCTTCAAAAAATCTTACACACGATGTTTCGAAAAGTCAGAGGTGATTGATTCGAGCTAGAACCTGCGAACTTCGTTGCTTCATTGTATTCCTAGTAATAATTATCTCAAATTATTTTACGATATCTTGATGAAATGCTCTCAGTCGGTAGTTACTGGATTACATACATTGTTACTATAATTTTCTAATTACGTATAAAAAAATACTACACGTGTTATTGATGGGGATATACCATTGGTAACATTATGTCGTTACGGCAATTTCCACATTGCGATGACAAGTTTTCTCATAATCTGGGATCTCCTATTTAACCCCATTGCAGATGATTGATTGAAATGAAAATTACATGGTTTTTGAATCGAGATCCACCGCTTAGGCTGCGATTTGCCTGTTGTAAATAATATTAGGGCGTAAAATTAATTTATGATTACTGTGAGTGACGCCCCTAATGGACCCCTCAGCATAATACCGCAAGCAATCAAAAGACAATTAATAAGATATGGACACGTGTCTGGTGCCCACGTGGTGTCTATTCTCGATCGGTCCAGATTGGCTAATTGTCTCGGCTAACTCGACTGCCTTGACTTTATATCGTTTATATCATTATGGATTGTCTCGACTTGTTTGTGCGATGTATGCTTATTGTAGGGCAGTGAATATCTATGAAATAATATTTTTGTAATATTTAGTCTTCTATGCTGTCACTTTTTGTATGGTAAGATATTCAGAGATCCATCTGGATAGCTGGCAAAACTAAATTAAAAAAATATATTTTTTGTTATTCATACTTTTTTTTTCTTGATGCGAGGTTAGAAATGCATGACCTCTCATTTCAATTGTTGTTAATCAAACGTCATTATTGAATAAAAAAAAAATGCTGTTATCATGAAAACTGAAAACAACATTTACGGGTAATTATAACTATACGAACATTTTGTTTGTCTTTAAAATATTATAAACCAATATTGTTTTTAATACCTTTCATGCAATTCTTCAAAAATACATATTTCTCATAATTGTCTCATGAACTGACAATAGAAGTAATACATATCCCATTAAAAACATCCTGTAAAAAAACTCCAAGTCTCGCAGCTCAGTTTTTCTACCTCAAAAAGTTGTGAGATCAATGTAATACCAAGTCGATTAATTTATTTAGTCGTTGCTTAAGGGAGGTTCTGTATAAAGTTATTACGTAAGTTATTATCATATCAATATTAAAAATTATTTATGTTGTAAATAAATAGATCGACTTGGCCATCGCATGAAAACATAATGTATCGTACAATTTATACATAATGCTACTGGCCAAGTCGATCTATTTATTTAAAACGTAAAGAATTTTTAATATTGATATGATAATAACTTACGTAATAACTTTATACAGAACCTCCCTTAAGCAACGACTAAATAAATTAATCGACTTGGTATTACGAGTACATTGATCTCACAACTTTTTGAGGTAGAAAAACTGAGCTGCGAGAGTTGGAGTTTTTTTACAGGATGTTTTTAATGGGATCTCACGTCTTTTTGTAGAGTCCTACTTTTTTCCTTTTCGGTACTTTTTATTTCTAGAATATATATAACGAGTTTTATTAAAGCCTCTGGCTTATGGTTTTTTCTTATTTTTGTAGATATCAATTTATCAGAAATATAGCGGATTTGATCATTAGTGTTCTTTCTTTCATGGTAATTGATATTTTCGAGCTATTTAGTCTATTTATTTGCAAATTTATCTTCGTCATGTTTTTCTAGAGGAATGTTGTACAGTTTCATGGGCTGAATCCACCCTTTCCCTCTCTATACCCCCTCCTGTTATGCCTGATATATGTGTATATAGATACCTATCTACAACTATAATTCCATTATATACGGGTACAATGATTCATTAACTGCAAATGTAACTTTTTAATCCTATACATTTGTATGGGATTACAAAGTTATTCATGCAGTTGGTGTATCTAGAAAACTAGACAGAAAATTAAAAATTCAGGCTTCTTGCTTTAACCACAACGAAGTTATAGGGAGTTGAAAATGGTCTGAATTGCTTCGAGAAAAGGATGGTACGACTGTGCCGCTTTTTAGCTCGACTTGGAGGGGGCACTGCCGTGCCCCCAGATATGTATTTATACGGTGGCTGGCTGGAAAATTACGAAAATCGTTCTCATGTTTTTTCGAACATAACCATTATCTTTTTCTCCTACCCAGTTGTGTTCTTCATTACTGAAGGTCGTGTCTCTGAGAGGCTATTATGGCTCGATGTGTTTATTCTATCATAACATAAAGACCATAAATTAAAATAGCGCCAATTTAATCCGCAGATGAGTCTTCGAAGAAACTCACAAATATACTTAGTTTATTTTATATTTCTTTTTTAACATTTTTAAAACATTCAGTCACAATTTATTTATAAAATGCTTTACAGCTAAATGATTCGTATACAACTAGACAATAGCTATATACTTTTGCCCAAACATGAAACAAACAATCCAAGTGAAACATGTTCCACAAAACGCATATGATAAGTTTTCCATTGAAGCCGCTTCTATAGCGTGTGTAATGTATTCGAAGAGTCGATGCACGCGACGCATTGTTATCTTCGCAAAAACGTATCGCAATACAAACGGCGGTAGGTTTTGTACTACATTACGTGGGAGCGAAGTTTCTAGCCAAAAAACTGTATTCTAATGGATATGTATTTTAATAAGGCTGTAGTAAATAATTAAACCCAATCATAATGCACATCGCTATGAAAATACAGTATAAAAAACTACAAGATTTTCAGCAATACATAACCTAATCTTAATAAGATATTTCAGTGTAGAATTTTACCAACAGCATGTGAATTTGCTTGAAGCAGATATATATATAGTTTTAATTAAGTATAACTATGTGTTTCAATATGAATTGTTTTAACTATTAGAGCTCGGTAACCGACAAATATCATTAAAAAAACATAGGATTTAGACATATTCATGATCCGCACTGCCTTTTATTTTTGGGATCGTAAGCTATCTTTCATTTCTGAAGAAATGTGGTGACAAGTTTTTTGTTAATGAAATTAGTTAAAAAACCAAAGTGGTTGGATGTTGGCAAAATCAGGACAACGCCATTTAGGTACCGATATTATGTAAATAACATTAATGCAAAGTCAGGTGAACTAGGCAAATCTCTGATAATATGAAACAATTCAAATAAGTAATAAATCAGGACTAGGTAATACATAAATTGGATCGCATGTCTGTGAAGTTGAAGATTTGTAGCACATTTACAGAGATAATATGTAATTAATCACGAGATTGCATGATCCTTCTCATTTCACATAATGCGGAAATATTTCATGGTAAATATGCAATTTGTCTTATTCTTGTGAAGGTAAAAACAATTGTCGACGTTAATGTGTTGGTAGTATTGCGGTAATGTAACTATTTGTATGCTACCTAAATTGCTGACATTAAGTGTTGTACCTATACATACACAACTATATATACTAATTTAATTTCGGATTGGTTTTCTGCTAATAATCTACTATTAAATGCTAGTAAGACTAAATGCGTCCGTTTTGCTTTACCGAACGTGGCAAGCGTAAACACGCGTATCGAATTAAATTCAGAAATTCTAAATTTAGCTAATTCCACAATTTTTTTAGGGATCACTCTAGATAAAAAATTACAATGGGGTCCACAAATTGAGAGATTATCAGCTAAACTTAGCAGCGCAGCGTTCGCGGTCCGAAAAATAAGACAACTAACTGACGTTGCAACGGCTAGATTGGTATATTTTGCTTATTTTCATAGTATAATGTCATACGGCATTATTTTATGGGGATCAGCGGCTGATATCGAATCCATATTCATCTTACAAAAAAGAGCAGTCCGTGCTATTTATAATCTAGGAAGCCGCGATTCTTTGCGATCTGTTTTTAAAGAAAGCAATATACTAACCGTGTCATCTGAATACATCTTTCAGAATATAATGCACGTTCGTAAAAATATTAATAAGTTTTATAAGGTCAGTGACACCCACACCATTAATACGCGGAATAAAAATAAACTAGCAATACCCTCGTTTAGACTAGAAAAGTCAAAAAAATCTTTCTTGGGTAGTTGTATTAAATTTTATAATAAACTTCCCAATAGGATAACGCAGCTACCGGACAAACTATTTAGGGTCCATATTAAAAACAAACTTATGACTAGGGGTTATTATAATATTAAGGAATATATTGAGGATAAAAAAGCCTGGGATTAGGTGTTCTCTTGCACATTGCGACCTCCTGGGGCCCTGAACTATTCGCTTATTACACCACCTAATCTAAATAATTAAAAATATCTAAAATTGTGAACTCAAAAATTAAGCTATATACAATCAAATAAATCAATTAAATTATATGACGACCGATCGAAAAAATCATATAAAAATAATAATTAATATGGCAAATCCTTGTAAGACAAGTCACAAATACTTATTTTAGTAAATTGACCAAAACCAAGCCCACTGAGTTTGACTCGCTGGATCTACTCAGAAATGGGTCGCGCCGCGTAGTATCCAGTGGTAAAGTAAAGCCCGCTGAGTTTGTTCGCCGGGTCTTCTCAGTCAGGGCCGCGTTGGATCCGGCAGTAAGCCTAAACATACGGGACGTATCGGAAATACTTATGGTCGTTGTCCTAAGTTGGACCCAAAACAAGCCCACTGAGTCTTAGTCGCTGGATATACTCAGGACTGGGTCGCGTCGCGTAGTTCCAGTGGTAGTGTAAGCCCACTGAGTTTGTTTCGCCGGGTCTTCTCAGGAAGGGCCGCGTTGGATCCGGTGGTAACTATAAACCGCTACGCACCGTTGTAATATTTATGGTCCACAAATAATATAATTTAATTTGACTAACGTAAATAATGTATTTCTTTGACAAATAAATTACTATAAAGTAAAAACTAATACTTTAAATAAAATATGAATAAAAACTAAATAAATAAATAAAACTAATTATAAATAAAAATAAAAATAATTTAAAAATAAATAAAATTAATAAATAAATTGATAAAAGCAAGAAATTAAAATAAGTAATAATAAGTATAGGAAATATATTGTAAATAGAGATTAAGTTCTATGTGTATTGACTTGTCATAAGAGCTCCTTAATTGCCTACGTGATCAATAAATACATTTCATTTCATTTCAATACATTTCATTTCATTTCATTTCATTTCATTTCATTTCATTTCATTTCATTTCATATATCAATCACATATTAATACTCTACTTAGAATTTATTTTTTAGATTTAATATAATTATAAACGATTCACAATTATGACAATACTTCGCGAGTCTTCGGTAGTATAGTGGTCAGTATCCCCGCCTGTCACGCGGGAGACCGGGGTTCGATTCCCCGCCGGAGAGTCCTTTTTGTAATTTATTTTTCTTTTTTATAATTTTATTTTTTAACTACTTCGGTAATGTCTTTTCCAAAATATGTGTTTTTATTTTGAAACGAACGACCCTAATAAAGTATGAAATATACAAAAAAAAATCAATAAGGAGCGTTTATTTATTGACACAAAATATATAACATAACCAATCTGGCATTATTTCAAACATACATACGGCATACATCCTTACTAATATTATAAAGGTGAAAGTTTGTATGGATGTTTGTTACTCTTTCATGAAAAAACGGCTCAACAGATTTTGATGAAATTTGGTATAGTGATAGCTGACACCCTGGATTAACACATAGGCTACTTTTTATCCCGAAAAATGTAGTGTTCCCGTGGGATGAGTCAGGAAACCAAATATACATATTTTCTACTCTTTCAAATTCAAATTGTTGGCACGGGATGTCCTCTCCTACGGAAGGGAAATATAGTCGACGGCACGCGGGAAATATAGTTAGTAGACACGCGAAATAATATGTTCTTGATGTGGATAGGACTCAAAAACTATCTGCACCCGGGCGAAGCCGGGCCCGACCGCTAGTAAATATATACTTTTTCTTAGGTGCTGCCAGGATACCCATATTTCGCCTTGTACGTTTCATCCCACGATGCTTATATTTTTAACATTAAATTCATGAAATCCCTCTTAATTTCCAGTTTCATCGAGCAAGACAAAGTGTCCGGGTTCTGGACGTGGATGTTTGTGCTGTCGAAGCTGCCTGAGCTGGGCGACACGGTGTTCATAGTGTTGCGCAAGAAGCCGCTCATCTTCCTGCACTGGTACCATCACATCACCGTGCTCCTATACACGTGGTTCTCCTTTACCGAATACACCAGCTCCGCGCGTTGGTTCGTCGTCATGAACTATTGTGTGCACAGGTGAGTTTGTTGATTTTGTTTAGTTAATTCAATGTATTTATACAGAATAATTTAAACGTGATTTTTCGTCGTCCACATAGTTGTAGTTTAGAGGTTTTTTACGGTAGACAGATGAAAAAGTTGTCAGGTGCTAGATTTTCTTAGTAATAAATGGGTCAATTGGACTCTTTTGGGAACTTAAAACTTATGTTACTGCTTTTTTTATTGCAATGAATGGCGAAAAAAGCGTGTCATTTGCCTGATGGTAAGCGACGCGAGCTCTCAAGAACAGTAGGAAAACCAAATAGCACTATGAATCCCGAAGCAATGCTTGGCATTCCACTGTGCTCGCCATCCTGTGAAATAAGATGTAAAGTGCCAATATATCCAGTAATTACTATGACTACAATGTAGATCAAACCGGAACACAACAGTGCATTTACACTGCTGTTTGGTAGGAGAAATTCACATTGCGGACATTTAGAAAAATTTAGTATGAATACATGTTTTCGGGTCTAATAGAAGTCTAATTTACCCATTTATGTACACATTTCAAAATTCATCATGAAACATTTTTTCGTTGTTCGCTTCACGTAAAAAAGCTCCTTATACCTATATTCAAAAGGCGGAAATTACGATTTTAATGAATATGTAACTTTAACTCGTTTTTGTGCTTATAATGAAATAATTAATTATATTTTCAATGTTAAACGTTTAGGGTTCGACTGGGAGGTCGCAATTTGTGAAAACGAGTGTGTTCCTTTAATTTAATACATGATCGTTAGAATACGGTATGTTGGTTACAATTAATATAGTTCATAGTAGAAAGTTTCTGTTGTGTTTCTGGCCACTACAACCACTGAAACACTACAATTTTATTTACAATCATGAATATACAGTAGTTTCTAAATTGGCTAACTATTACAATTTTGTATGAATAAAGTTGTGTTGAAAAATGTTCACTAGGTGTAAATCGGATTGTGACGGTTTAAGTGTGTATTTTCCTTCCTTTGTTGCAGTTGTCATAAGTGGATTAATGTGGTCGTTTATTGAAATAGCTTCTTTATATAAGAGTAACATTACATTAAATTACCAGTAACTTGAAGCACCAAAGTAATTGTGTAGCCATTTATATAAGTTGCTACATTGCCACAGGTAGCCAATATTGTTGATAAGGTTGTAATTACAATTTCGGCACTACGAGTATATTGAGGCTTGAGGCTTAAATTGTATTGTATTGATTTCTGAACCTTATCGCTGTAAGTGATCCTCGTTTAAAATAATTTATATTATTTTTGTTGGGATTTAGGTGATCATACAACTTTACGTATTGGCTGTCACTGTCATCCTTAACTTAAACGATAGGAAATATGAACACGCGTATAAAATATTACAATTATTTTAAAATTCGAACTTATGAAGTATATAGTATAGACACATTACATAATACATAGTATGAACGCAACAAAATAACAAGACATTATTTATATTTGACGAGTCTAGTCAAATGCCGCATTACGTAGTAGTTTATATGCTGTTTGTTTTTTTGCCAGTCGCCACGCTTTAAATACATGATAAAATCATTAAATCAATCCGTTCTATTCTAAAAATATTTATGAAGCACAGGTGTTTAAATATTCAATTTTGTGTAAATTATGTTATTATTCATGACATGAGAGATGTATTAATGAAATATTTACTTGACGAAACATAATAGTTTTAGTATCCCTCCGAAGTTTTGTTGGAGAATTTTGGTGTCTATATTTTTCTGATGCGAAGACAGGTTTCAGTTTATCCAAATTCCATTCCTTGGTTTTCGATAATTTACGCAGCAAACATACGGATAAGATGTTTGCATAAATATTATGTGTTTGAACTTTATAAAACCAATATGAAACTGTGTCACAGAAAAGCAATAAAACGCGTCAATTGTAGCAATTTTTAGTGACATTTTGTTACAACTAGATTGACAAGGTTTTTACGTTTAAATAATATAGAATCAAATTAATATCTCGATTCGAGTGGCGACGACAGTGGAGCTACCACTTCACGACCGACAATAATAGCGTTAATGCAAAGAGAAAGTGGTGAGAGAATCACGTATCATATCTCAATAATATTGACCTTACATAATTACCTGGCTACTTTAAATATTTGAATAGGATTTATTCTTAGTTAGATATAGAAAATTACCGCATGTAAATGGAAAAGTCTGCATGTATTTGGGCTCGACAAGGTAAATGGAAAAGTACATAAAAATAAATGTTTTTACACAGGTATTAGGTACTCATAATAAAAATTATTTCTGTTATTAAAACTGTCCAAGGCTTAAAAATTGGCTTAAACGGAAATAAAATACACAAGAGTACATAGATAAAAATAATAAAGACCGCATCAATAGTAGTTTTGTATTTCGTTGTGCTAAGATTGCGATCATTCGACATAGTTAAACCAAATTCATTATTTAAAAATTCAATTAATAGTTGATTTTTATCGTCTGCGAAGTTTATGTTGAAATCTCCACTCAAAATCATTGGCAATTCATCAAAGCTTTATAAACTGACAGCTAACTGACAGCTGTCTACTCTCCATCCGTCTTACGCTTTTCGTCTTACGATCAGGTCACGTGTCCTGACGCGAGTTTAAGATTTTATACCCATTACAGAAAAAGTGCTCAACGCCGCTAAAGAAGTTTTCACTTCAAAAATCCTAGTGTCAAGTAAAATTATCCGACCTGGTTAATCTAGTATGGAAATCATTTGATTAGTAAAATTATATAACGTAGTAGGTAAAGAATATTAGTTGTAGGAAGTAGCCTACATAGAAGATATTAGATTTAAAAAAAAAGATTCGCTTAACCTATGTGGATGTTTTTTTTTATTTCTATGAATGGCGAGACGACCATCCCGTTCGCCTGATGTTAAGCGATGCGACCGCTTATTAACAGTAGCAATACCAAACAACACCTGGAATTACAAAGCAATGCTTGGCATTCCACTGCGCTCGCCATCCTGAGACATAAGATGTTAAATCTCAATATGCCCAGTAGTTACTCTGGCAATATCCTTCAATCCGAAACACAACAGTGCATTTAAACTGCTGTTTGGTGGGAGAAACAAACATCGCGGTGGTACCTACCCTACCTCTCACATATGAGAGACCACCAGTGGTATTAGGATAAGTAGGTAAACATTCTGAGGTAATTGATGATTTCATCGCAGTTAAAAATTCGTGTATAATGTTGCTGATGAAATAATACCAGTAATACCAACGTAGCTGCATTACGAATTACGCTTTTATCCATTCACAGAACTTTCAATAGGAATGACGTCAGGAATAGTACCATTATGCGCGTTTTACATACTACTGGTTCCCTCGGGAACAATAATAAGGAAGAAAGGGTTATGACTTGCCATTTATGTCCATTAAAATACTACTGTATATATTGTAAATAATAATAATTGACGATGGAATCTGGTAAACAGTTATTGTTCAGCGTTAAATACATTCTTTGTGATCTTACTTTTCCATCTGAGTTGTATGTACTGTATCAGCCCAAATACGTTTCAATACAGGGCACGCGCCTCTTCTACAATCGAGAGTACGATTGGGAGTGGTTACATTAGGAGTGGTTATACATGCAAGTTTCCTCTCAATGTTTTCCTTCACCGTTTTAGCCCGTGGTGATTGACTTTCAATATACAGATGACTCCGAAAAGTCAGAGGTGTGCCCTGGTATACCAACCCGCGACCACCGTGAACATGTTGGCAGTCTAATCCGTTTAGCAACTGGCCACCACGCACCAAATTGTTTCGCTGAAATATATATTTCTGAAACAGTACATAACTGATAGCACCTGAATAGTTGCAGTAAGCTAGCCGCAAGAAGGCGGAACCAGTGGGTGCAGACTATTTACATACGGTCGCATTCTGAGATATTCTGTCCCTAGGCAGTGAGTCACTCCAAATGAATTTTCGTCACGCGACATTGAGCGCACTCGAACACGTGTCTTATCTAGTATTTTTACATGATTATCATAATTATGTTAAATGATGTACTGAATAAAACACGTGCTGTCAGAATTTTATACTAAGATTGACAATCTTCGAATGACCCTGAGTTTTATTACATTTTTTCTGGTCTATTGCTATAAAGACAAAAGGAAATTGCAAATCTCGCCGTTTCTAAATTGCATATTCATATAATTAATAAGCAAACGAAATAGCTATTTTATAAAACAATACGAAGTTACGAGTTTGTGTTGATCGACCTAGTGAAACAGTAATACAGTGCCATTGGTTTGCGACTGATACGCACTGATAAGGTGCTATTTTCGCCAGTGAATCGGACCATGGTTTGATAAAGTCAGATTGCGATAACTTTATCTAAAACATAATTCCATTCAATAAATAAAAAAGCAGTTCATGATATTATAGTCTCACTGTACGATTGGTTTTATGAAATCATGATACATTACGAACTGGCCAGACGGATATGACGCAATGTTGAAATTCAAAAGAAATTAGAATGTCGAGACAGTTGCAGAAAGTGAACGCACGCCTCTCGCCGCACATGAGTCAAACTTTCAAGACCAGTGTAAAGGTGCAAGTTGCAACCTTGATCGGTCAAGTTACAGGCGACTGTTCGTTATATCTACGTCTTCACAACCGATATTGGCACTTATTACCTAATTATCTATTACGTATGAACAGTGGCGTAACTAGCCCATCGGGGGCCCGTGGCAAAATTCATCTAATGGGGCCCTTCGTAAATATAAAAATACTTGACGTTGTAATTTCGTTTTTATAAGTAACCAAGTAAAGTTCGGTCTACTTAAGTATGCGTAGAAATTACAGGAAGGCCGTACTAGTAGAACATTTTTGCTTGTCATATATCCAACGAAAATATGTGGACTAACTTCCTAAACGCTGTCCAGCCCAACTGAATTCCCCTGTCGGCTTCCTTTAACAAGTTGTATCAACCCAATTCCATTAATTTCTCCAGGTAGACATATTCGTTGACAACTTCGAGAGCCATGCTGTCGACGATAGCTGGTCCCGGATCGACGAATTCATTAGACAAGACTTTCGTCTTGTCTAGGTTCATACGGAAAACAGCTATTAGTTTATAAGCTTCATTAAGGCTGTGCAGCAGGTTCTAGAAACTGTGGGGCTAATCCATAAGTTTAAAGTCTCTCAACGTGCTATGGAAAGCTATGCTATGAGTGTCTGATGTCTCTGAAGGACAAAATTCGGAATTCAGTGATCCGTCAGAGAACCGTGGTGACCGACAATCGTATCACATATGTCGCAGAAAAGATAACCGCTGGACTAAGCTAGTTCTGAAGTGGACACCACTGACCGTGTCTTGGGAATCGTAGCGCAGGACGCTGTCTGGTCAGATGGTGGGACAACTTTTACAAGTTGTCAGCAGTGACTGGAAACACAGCAGCAGACCAGGCTCATTGCCGTACCTTGGTAAAGGCCTGTTTCCAGGAGTGGAATGCAACGGGCTGATAAGGAATAACTTCTCTTATACATGTTGATTGTTCTACTTAGTGTTCAAAAGTGGATTGAAAACTGAGTGTATACTTGGAAAGCGAGTAAGATACACTGGACCATAAAGAAAAAGGGTCGGTTAGAAAATCTTTAATATCTGCAAAGTACCTTATCTACCTTTATGAAATAAAGACTTTAACCGACTTTAAACTTATGTATTAGCCCCTCAATCAGTGTCCACGTCTCGGCTCCGTTAATCATTGCAGGACATACTGGATGAACACCATAATCTTCAAGCTCTGTGGTATATCCGACGAAAATATGTGGTACAACTTCCTAAACGCAGGACAGCCTGAATCCTAAAACTGAATCCGACTATTGGCTTCCTTTTCGAAGTTGTATCTACCCAATTGCATTAGTTACCCGAGTTAGACATAGATATGACATGCAGGCGGACGTTTTCTTGCATAAAAACTACACTCCCACCAAATTCTCTTGTTCTCTATTATAACTCATCCTAGAGTTTTAGTGTGTCTTTCTAGTTTTTGCTCATTTGCAGGTTTCAATGGCTTTAGATTTGCTTCAGCCAGAGGCCGCCTTACTGCATACAAACTCAGATTGTTTCCTCCAGCTCGTAAATTATTTACTTCAAGAGCCCTAAAGCGCGGTTTCTCAAAATTTTTGAAACTATTTAGTGATCCTCCCGAGCCACCGCGTGCACCATTTTTGCCTGTTCCTGGTTTTCGAAGATTAGATACAATTTCAGGGAAACGCTATAAGCCTACTCGCTGAACTGCAGAAAGACACACAATAAGAGTTCTTGCAGTATTTCGTGTGCTTACTGCGCCCATCTTCGAGCATTGTCAGCTATCTTCGATCAAATATACACTAGATACAACATGAGCGCTTAGAAAATGGCACCAAAAAATAGTGCTTTAAGCACTCTTTCGCCTTCAGTCACGCACCGACCGTTGCTTCTAAAACGTCGCAAAACTTTAGACAATATTATGTGAAAACTACTTTAAGCTCCAGGAATAAGGTGGAATTTGTGTTAATATATTTGGAATATGTGATCTTTTTGTTTATTTTTTTCATGTCATGCATCGGTGCCACATTTTAACAGAACTTTTACAGGGAACTGTGTATCTAGGCCCTAGATACACAGATACCCTAGATTCTAGGGTATATTTGATCGAAGATTATCAGGGTCAGTTTAGAATAATGAAATGTATAAGGCAGATGTCTTTGTTTACATCTTGCAAATGGAAGTTAAAAATGTAAAAATTAAACAAATCCGAGATAAAATTGGTAAATAATAGTTTTATTTCAATCTTCCGAATTGTTTATTCTTACTTTCATAATTAATGTTAGTTTCTCCTCTGCTTACGCTCTTTTGAGCTTGATCTCGAGGGCCTGTTAGGCCAGAGCCCTGCCGGGCTGGGGGCCCCCTAGGCCGGGGGCCCGTGGCATTTTGCGCACTCTGCCACCCTATTGTTACGCCACTGCGTATGAAGACTGTTCGTTCATAATAATACTGCACCCCCACGGTCATCATAGGTTCTTAACTTCGGAGTATCCCACATGTGAGAAACTATGAGGGTCTTTTAGTCCCTTACTTAAAACAGGAGATCAGACGGGGAAATTCTTATTCATTTTTAACTTTTGACACAATTTGATAAACGAAATTAATATGTTTTAATATGTAATTATATAAAACTAAGAACAACATTATGCATATTACTGCTCGTTATTCTAAAATATATTATTATTGCTCTTAATTTTCACGTTTGCGGCACTGAAAATGTTAAACAGTGTATGTATGAAACGTATCTTTTCGCGATTAGATTATTTTTAACTTTTAATTACACTGTTAATGAGGACACCTGCTTAAATATTTCTGCGAAATCTAGTAAATAAGGGAAAATTATGCTTGGAACGCAGGTATTATTAATTTATTATCGCAAAAACTTAATTAGTGTTGGTAATCGAAATGAGAATCTATTATACGTTATGATTCATCAATTGTACAAATGTATTCTATATGCTAACAAGGCTAGAAGCAGTATTGTTATGCCTATCATATTAAGGATTCCTATAAAAAATTAAAATGAAATATTTTATTTTGTTCACTTCTGACTTCTGAGTGTCTGCATCATGTTCCCTAGTTTTCTGATACCTTCTTACTCTGTGAGGTTTTCGATGTGTTATTTATTTATAATGCTCTTTAAAATTACACTATTTAATACTGTAAAGTTATTTTTTGACGACACTCGTAAATATATATTTTTTATTCCACAGTGTAATGTACTCGTACTACGCGCTGGTGAGCATGGGCAAGTACCCGCCGAAGATGCTCGCGATGACGATCACGGTGCTCCAACTGAGTCAGATGATCGTCGGCTGTGCGATCAACATCTGGGCGCACAACTACATGGCCTCCGCGGCCCAGCACACCTGCCACATCAGCCAAATCAACATCAAACTCTCGATGGCCATGTACTTCTCCTACTTCGTCCTATTCGCGCAGTTCTTCTACAAAGCGTACTTGTCGCCCAAGAAGGGCAAGAAGGCGAAATCTGAGCCGTCCAGTAACATGGACTCAGACTTCTCCGAAGCTAAGAAGATCAACTACAACGGGTACCCGAGACAGAGGAACGGCGTCGTCGCCGCGCACTAGTCGATGTCATGTGATTGCTAGTTTATTGTACAGGTTACGGCTGTTATGTAGTTTTGTGCCGATTGGGGTCCGATAAGTCTTCCTTGTGACATAAAGTTATGCTGTAGTGTAAGCCGACTCATTTGAGTACCCGTTATACCGCATTTTTTTGAATGCGAGGCTTTGATTTGGATAAATATTGCAATCATTTACCAAAATGATATATTAAAACTTCTATTATTGGTATAACACATATATTTTGTTGGGCAAGATATAAATTGTATTAATAACTTGGAAGGCTTTCTTTGCAGTTTTTAGTTTCAGCAATAGTTGCTAATTTTTACCACACATTATGTTATCTTGGTTACTGATGGATTACATTTTATCTTACATATTTTTTTATTAAGTCCATTTAATACTTGCGAGCCCAACACTAATTCAATACATAATTACCATATAAAGTAACTGATAATAAACCCGTCGAAATTATTTATGTTTTTGATAAGAGACAATTAATTTTCGCATAAATTTTGACTTATCTAAAACATACTTGGATTTTCCCAAAAGTAGTTGACGAATATTTACAAAGATAGTGCTAATACCAATAGTATACTTGTATCAATGCACACTAATAAAAGTCGCGAGCGACTTATCAGTACCTCAAATTCGATTTATTTATTAAATTAATTAGTCACAAGGGAAGTCCTAGACGATCCCAATCGTCCCAAACTGGCCCTAAGAGCGTCGTTCACGGGTTACATTCCATGCTATTTGGTTCGCACGCCGGTCCCTGCGGCTTTCGTTTTACGCTTCGGCAAGTGGCGACGCACTCTTGGTGTCACTCTGCTTTTATATGGGTTTTGTGGAGATTCATTTAGGATGTGTTCGCGTTTCTTTCAAGTATGTCAATTTATTTTAATAAAAATCCCCACTGTTAGCGACATCTGTCGTCTAAATTTGCAACTAATTATCTAAATAACGGAGGTGTTGCTAGTTCCAATATTTCCAAGTTGAAATTGATGGTCGCTTGTAAGACGTAAGTAGTAAAACATTCCTAGTTAATTCCGTAAGCAACTAGATGCCTTCAGACGAAGTTACGCCGTCAAGCCGCGTAGAAAGTTCAATTTAGACTAAATGTAATATAGGCGAACGTCACACGTTCAATAAATATAAACCAATGGATTGTTGTAGTATTATATTTGTATGCTGTGACACATCAGTACGGACTTTGGATAAGTATTGAACGTGTAATGTTTTCTTTACGTGACTAAAGTTCAAAGTACGTTTAAATTATTAATTCGTAAGGAGCGTAACGTTGTCTCCCTGTATTTGAGGAAATTTCGTCTCAAACAGGTAAAAAAGCCGGAAGTATTTGAATCGTAGAATTAAAAATTACTATGAAGATGTTTTTATATCTTGATTCATTATTTATTCTAAATACCAAAAAAAATCAACCTGAAAATAGTTTTGTCAGTACATATTAATACGCCTTCCTAAATTATTTTCTATGCACAGACCTGTATAAAAGCGTTATACCAATTTGTTATTATCGTATTTATTACTTAATATGAATGAGCGAGTGATTTTTTAAATAATAATTTATTCATTACGGGGTAGGTAGCTATAGCCTAACGCTGATTGAATTCGCGCAGTTACAGACATACACATTTGCTGTGTTGACAGACAACAAAACACATTATAATGATTCACCAGATAATATTGTGATTAAAGTGATATGTCAATTCTTTATCTGTATTGATCCGATTTGTTGATGTGTATAACCATTTCCGATTATACAACAATTAATTATTGTGACATAAAGTAGTATGACATTATTTATGATAATGGGAATTGTGTATAACAAATGATTCGTACAAATGTATTGAACATGTGGCGACACTAGTCCTAAAATGTTTTGACCTATATATTTCCAGTTTTTAAAGGTGTAGACAACTGAGTGTGTACGTCTGTAACGTTTTATAGTGCGGTATTAGGGTTAAAAGAAACTTTGATACGCTTGTCAAACAAGTGCACAAAGTGTTATGTAATTCCTTACTAGTGGAATAGGTGCAACTTGTAATGAACAAATTGCAGTACTTTTCATATGCCTTAATACTGTTATGGGGTTTAGTTTATTGATTTATATTCCTGATTATGTATGACGAACTGGTCGAGTTAGATATTCCGATCCAGTAATGAAGATCACGTGAGCCTTCATAGGCCAATTGGGGACGTGTATAGCCCTGTAGGTAGTTTAATAAATAATAATTTACTAGCGATTCTCAACTACGTCTCGTCATACATTGTGATTATTGTACGTTTAGTTTCTCTAAACAG